>LR990078.1:1822279-2422279 GCA_905147235.1 Erynnis tages
GTCAAATTTGAAATAGTGATAACACTACTTAATAATTAAATAAGTCAGTTACACGGGTTGGGCTCCGAGATGAAGGGTTCCGAAAATATTCAAAACCATCAAATCTTCATGGTGGTACCCCTGTCAGTAACCCATTAATGACCCACTACAGGGTCGGGTCTCCTTCTCGCAATGAGAGGGATGTAGGCCGCCGTCCACCACGCTGGCCTACTGCGGGTTGGTGGACTTCACATACCTTTGAGAACATTTTTTTTTGTGAACTCTCAGGCATGCAGGTTTCCTCACGATGTTTTCCTTCACCGTAACAGCAGGTGATATTTAATTTTTATAAAGGCGGTGGTACCCCAGTGACTAATAATTAGGGATCTTATTAGGGTGATCCGGGTTCGAATTAGAGTTGTCACGCACCAATGAGTTATGTAAAAACTGTTCCGGTGTACGGTGAAGGCAAACATCGTGAGGAAACCTGCATGCCTGGGAGTTCACAAAAAAAATGTTCTCAAAGGTATGTGAAGTCAACCAACCCACAGTAGGCCAGCGTGGTGGCTATATGACTTTACGACTAGTTGATTGACTAATATCTTTGCTTTGTTACGGAACTCTAATATGTAATTAAAAAACAAAAAATGTGTGAAAAAAAATCACACCGTGCGACGATCCTTGTTGTTATCTCCGAATATGAATTAGTGAGGAAGTCTTTTTTTCAACCGACATTTGTTTTTTTTACGACCATAACATGTATGTAAGTTTTTGAGTAGATCATTAGGTCGATTTTTTCTCGAGTTTCCTATGATTTAGACTAGGAGGTAAGTCTACTCATTTGTCATTAGAACTCCATCGTTAAGCTATTCGGATTTAATCCTATTGAAATCATGTTTAACTGTCAAATCTACAACATTCAAACATGACGGCAGGTGTATAATTGTTGTTCAGAACACCAATGAAACTGTATCGAACATTGTAAAGTATGACAATTTTACTATGCACTCAGAATGACGCGGTGATAGCCCAGTGGCTTAGAATTCGACCTCGAATCGAGGGGTCCGGGTTCGAATCCCAGTGGCACGCACCAATGACTTTGTAATAAAAGTTATGTGCGATTTATGAAATTTAATATCAACTGCTGTTACGGTGAAGCAAAACATCGTGAGGAAACCTGCATGCCTCAGAGTTCACAAAAAAATGTTCCTAAAGGCATGTGAAGTCCACCAACCCGCAGTAGGCCAGCGTGGTGGACTAAGGCCTACATCCCTCTCATTGTGAGAGGAGACCCGACTCTGTAATGGATCATTAATGGGTACATTAATGATCCATTACAGGGTCATCGGTGCGTGCCACTGGGATTCGAACCCGGACCCCTCGATTCGAGGTCGAATTCTAAGCCATGGGCTATCACCGCTGCATGTAGGTATGTACGACGGGTTAAGAGGCTGGCGGTACGGTACCTTACCAGAAGAGCTACTATCACTCCTTAAAAATCTTTAATTATTACCATTTTCTGGTCTGCTTGTCTGTTTTGATAGCAATTAAGATAATTAGAACGAATCGCGAATGTTTTCGCATTAATTTATACATTGATTAAATTTAATTACATGTGTTATGTTTGATTAGAGGTTTGTACTTTGAGGCGTGAAAAATAATACGGAAAGCTTAATGTTACTTCCTGTACTTTTTGCGACTATACTAATTAATAATTTTTATTCATGTTCCCCTTTATATATGGGAAGGTATGTAATGACAATGTATTCTTTATAGGTACATAGCACTACCAGTTTCGCCTACCTACTCGCTGTTAGTATTGAACTTTAATTTAATTTGAAATCGGTCGTCAATATTTAATACATAATTATAATATATAAATAATAAATTGATGCTTAGAATATATATATTAATAAATGTTTTCTACTTATCCGTTGCTTGTATTCCTGCCATTACCTGAAAAAAAACAAAAATAATAATTAGTACCTACATTAAAAATACACACATAAATATTAAAAAACTAGTCGATCCGACAGGCGTCGCTCTGCCTTTGATTTAGACTATTGAAGTACTTCTAACGTTTCGGGGCCCCGAGTAGGTACAAAAGTTATCTAAACTGGATAAATCTTAGTGAGTAGTACAGGATAGCATCTGTACAGTACCAGAATCACAAGTAACATATGGGACAGCTTCGTACAGAGTCCTATGTTTTAGTTTGTCGTGTCGGTCGGTCGGTCGGTTATGTTGAGCAATTAGAACAATTATAATTTAAATTAATTATAATTTTAATTAATTAATTATATCATATAATTATAGTAGGTACGTAACTTTTCGGCTCCCAAGAGTATGAGAGTTATCTAAACTGGATAAATTTGAGTACGTAGTAGAGATAGCGTCTGGTAGAGTAGCAGAGTAAGCAGTTAACATACATGCGCGCTGCCGGTACACGCCTCCCTAATCGTGATAGAGTTCTGTCACGAACTAAGGGAGTCTCTACATTTGAAATGAAATTAAATTAAATGAAAATCATTTATTTGCACGAATATGGGTTAGTTATTAGTTATACAGTGTATTTTGATTAATGCATATTCACCCTTTAAGGTATGCAAATTCTAAAAGTAAAAATAAGCAAATAAAACTTATTACTAATACCCAATTTGATTGATATGTTTTGTAGCATTTATTAATGTCAATTTAACCAAGTATATCCATTATTTTTATATTGTTTAGTTATAATTTTATAGCTTGCTATATTTGATAGCCATAGAGCCGAAGCGAGCATAACTTTGTATACAATGTGTTTGTTTCAGTTTGTATTGAGACGAACTAAACATATTTGAACCAAACATATTTCACATTGAAGCAGGGAATGATTGATCTGTAAATAATTTCTTTAATTGGAGCTAGAATGATTAGATTCTCTGTATAGAAGAGACAGAATCATGCTCAACATTTTCATTAATTCCTTTCTGTCTTTAATTTAATCTGTCTATCTTAAGTTATTTAAGATACTCTTCAAAATTTGTGACCATTAAACATTTTACCTACAATTATGTCTTGGATGATTTTTCGTTGCTTTTATCTTTTAAAAAGTATGATTTCTTCACAAAGTCGCCTTAAAGCAAGCATGAGTTCGGATAAACGTACAGAGTCCCCCCATTATTTGGCAACACCAGGTGCTATCACGTACATTTCACTCAATGTGAACGTACCAAGTTTCGTCACTGCGTGTGTCTGTCTGTCATACGAGCGTTGTAGATCTGAGCGGTGATTGGCGTAATTGCAAATGGCAAATGCGCCGATTAGAATTTCCTGGCTCGATAGCAAGGAAATTTTCGGATTAGGTAACAGTTGAAGCGAACAGAACCTATGGCGTTCACTATTGTGTAGATAAGCGATTGTAAATATTATGCAATATCGGTTGTCAGTAGCTAAGTACTAACAGGCGACCTTATGAATTGTTGATGAGACAGATATGAGTGTCCCAATGGGGGCTTCAAATCAAGAAGTATACAAATTCGTAGTTTTTTTTCTCTTTCATATGAAAAAAGGTGAGATTGATCAATTCTTTCTGTAGAGATAGGTATGTATTTGAAAGCCTTCTTCTTCTTAAGGTGCCTCTCCAACTAGTGAAGGTTGGCAATCAGCCTGCTAAAGTCGTCCTTATTATTTGCACGGCGGAACAGCTCAGCTGCGCCAGCTATTCCGGTCCACTCCCTGATGTTTCGCAGCCACGACTTCTTTCTCCTTCCAACTTTCCTCTTTCCGGCAACTATCCCCATGATTATGAGTTGGCTTATGTCGAAGATCATTAATTGAAAGCCTAAAAAGTCTCATAAGCTATTTTTTAATACCTTTATATGTTTGGCAGACGGGCTCACGAGAAAGTCGAAGAAAGTCGAGAAAGTGGCTGTGTTTCGATTAGGTCATCTAGGAGTATTGAATATGTATAATATGCCAGCGATGTAGAAAACTTCGATAGCATGATTCAGGAAACCCGAGGTGCCATCTCCACTGCCATTGATCGGTTCGAATTATTTTTCCTCTTTATAGATGCTTGATCGAAACGAAAAATTGTTTATTCACCTTTAAAGGTTGTATGAAACTCCATTTGGCAAAGCCAGGTTAGCTATTATAATAAAATAAACCTTTTATCGCCGCATTTATTGAAAAATACGAACCTATCAGAAAAAAATAAAAAATAGAAAAATCAACCAGCTTTATTGCTCTACCAACTTATATTATTTTATTTTATAAGTAGTCGCAGTTAACTCGGTATTAAATTGAATTATTGTAATATAATGTGGCTACTTTCTATGGGGTCACGAGGTGAACCGTTCGCAATGGGCATTGCCCCATAGGCGTCGTAAGATTTCATGGCAATACGACGATGGGGTAAACAATATAAGGTTTTATGGTGCTACTGTGTTCAACCGGGCTTACATAATGGCACTGATGGGGAACCGTATGAACAAAATTATAGATAGATAGATTGACAAACGGAATTTTAAATGGATTAAAGTGAACAAAAAAAGTACCAAAAGATCCATCATATATTTCTTCAATGGATTTTTTGGGACCCCGCCACATTTCCAATGTATAACAGATCTCTGCTAGAGCGCAGTTAATCAGTGATTTTAGTTATAAATTGTTGAGTATCGTAGTTAAATTAACATATCTTGGGATTAAAACGTCCATATTATTGTGTTTAATAACCCAATGTTATTTTTAGATATTTTTTTTGTATTACTTTCGGTAGGCGTTGATCTCATAAAGAGTGACAACACAGAAAGTTTGTAAGAATGGATATTTGTTATCTACTCTTTCACGCGAAAACAGCTGATCAGATTTGAATGAATTTGTATGATAATTATAACCTGGATTAACATATAAAAATTATCCATTTCATGCCATTAAAAATCACCCTTTTTTCAACAAAGCAATTGCAAATTTTATGAATGATGTACTTATATTTGCACATTATTAATTTAATTCGCTTCCTGCTATAACTTATGAGTTAGCCTGCACAATTTAATACAGGGTGTTGGATGTATTTTAGCATATAGGTACTACATAATTCCATTCGCTTCCTCCTATGACTTAAGCTGCACAATACAGGGTGTTGTACAAACGGATCGCATTTAATTTATGACTTCTGACTGATTAAATTATTTCCCTCGACTCGGACACCGAGCCGCTGACATTTATATAACTGTTTTAAAATAAATCCTGCGAAATGGCCCAGGTTCTACAACCAACGGTGTGAGGGAATAACGTTAAGATGATACAGAAATGAGGAAATGGCGGTGACAAAAGTTATTATTATTATTATTATATTCTTTATTGTGCACACATTGTAGACATATTAACATAAAAATATAGGACAACACGAACAGCGTTCTTATCGCTAACTGTGATTTCTTCTAGACTAGACCAATCATCTTTATTAATAATATAATTCATTGAACAGTGAAAAGATTAAAAATAGAGATTTTTAAGTATCGATAAGTCCCTCAATGAACTATAATCACTCTAGTCACTTTGTTTCAATAAATCACACAAACATTCCAATCATGACATTATGACTTACAAGCAACATATCGCAGTAACATTTAAATCCCATAGATGTCTCTGTCAAACACGAAGAGATTATAAACATTGGCCTTTGTACGAAATAATGTTGTTTCGGATATCAACCGTGGCGATATGTTTGAGTTGTGCAAAGGGCAGGCCTCTTTCTTCGCGATCAGGCGACGGATAGGGTGTGGTGCTAGTTACAGCGTCGTAACCCGTGTCCTAATTGACATGTCACACGCAAAAGCTACTCGTACGATAACGTTAGTGTATACAGATTACATATGTCAAACATAACGCATAGTTCAATATTATGGAGCCACAGAGAACCCAATTTTGTCGTGTTGAGCGGTCAGCTTTTACTATTTACTATTTTCGATAATAAAACAGACTTTGAAATTATGAAATTTCTAAACGGAAATCCCGTAAATAAGCGCTTTATAAGAGGACTAACAACCATCCGTATAAAAATCATGAAAATCATGAGCTCTTTGTCATAAAAATATAAAGCTACATTGGTATGCGTATGAACGTAAATATTTACATGTATCATACAACTCAGTATTTACATGAATTTGTAACACCGAATATAAATAAATATATTATAATCAATTTGCAGTGTTAAGAAAATGAATTTACAATAATATTTTTCATTTAAATGTTTTCAACCCTTTTTACTTGTTATTGATTATAAAATTCAAGGAGGCAAATCTTAATCTTTATAGCCTTCATTCATCATTAAAACAACTATGCGTATTGCTTTATTTTTAATGTATTAAGCCAACCTTTTATTTGTTGCAGTAAAAACGTTTAAATCAGTCTATACAAATACAACAACTATGTAGATTAAATATTTACTTTTATTTTCTTTTATTAAGATTCTTTATTTTTTGTTCAAATTGAAAATTATTATTAATCCTTCTTCTTTGTTTATCTTGTCTTGTTTTACTTTAATTTAATGATGTAGCTTAAATTTTAATTTTTTCTTTTGTTTTATTGCATAGATACATAATTATTATTATTATTATTTGTTTATGTCCTTTCAAATTGTGTTGGATGAGTTACATGGTTTACTGTTGCATACGAGTACATTAGTTAATACATGTCAATATTATCAGCTCAACATAGACCCTTGTGTTGAAATTTTGTCGTAATGGTTGCTTGGTCTTCTATAACCAATAGCCAAAAAGGCCGAAGTCAAGTTATCAAAACATTACAGATTAATCTATCCTGAAACAAAGAGGGTGGGCTTTTATTATCAAATGATTAATTGACTCGCGAAAATAAAGTAAAAAACTGATTAATTTATAAATAAACTCAGCATCGGCCGGACTATAATCGGATTACGATCATCCGATGTCATTTGATCGATCGTTGATCGCTTTATTTTATTTTCGCGGAGCCATTCTGATCTGTCAATGTAACGCTTATTATGTTATGGAAATCGATAATCCTTGTACATACAGAGCCAAGGTATTAGCTTTGAGACCTTTAAAATTATCGGCGACAAATAAAAAGGTTTATCCGTGATTTCACACTTCACTTATACTGTTTATGATTATAAGTAAGTGTTATTGTTTGTTGTATTTGTTTTTATTCTGTATAAGAACGGGTTGGCAATCAAATGCATTATATTTTACTTTTAAGTGCATCAACGATTAAAGAAAAAGATTTTTCGCAAAATTGCTAAAATAAAAAGGATAAAATAATAATATAGAGTTTGCGGCATTGTATTTATGAAAACTTTCAGAATTTGATGATTAATAATAACAGAGAATATAATAATGATGATAATCTACAAAGCTAAGATCATTAGACGAAAGTCAATCCAAATTTGATAAATATGAAAAACAGTAGTCGGCATGTGTCGTGAGCTCAATCATTATTGTCGGTTTCGTCAACTACCCTGTTAGTTCACGCGATTGGTTCGTCAGTCAGTGTACGATACATCGTCTATTCATCTACCGCGTTTTCTTCGACTGCGTTACATTGGCTGGTAGTACACAATATCATTACCACTAATCATTTGTGCGGGCGGCACCGAAGGAAATAATTTGTCTACCGATATTAGGATATCAAGTTAATCCGCTGACAGTTGCACCAACACACACAGACGCCGAAATACCGCGGTCGTGCTTTCCGCAAATGCCGGCGCACTCGCCAATCGCGATGTGTTAATATTATTTACAACTGTAGGTGAGTTTCGTAATTGAAACCCAAACAGCCAGCGGGTTTGACTCAAAGCTCATTGGGAAAATGGGTCGACACTATGGAATGTAACAAAAGGTGGGCCTAGAATAGAGCCTTGTGGCACACCAATCAAATCGATTGGAAAGAATGAAATTTATTTTATTAATTGAAATGACAGTCTTTTTAAAATGCACAAAGTTGTTATACATGTAACAAAGGTGGGCCTAAAATATGTTAGAGCCTTTTGGCCATTTAATTCGATTGGAAAGAATGAACTCTCTTTCATTAATTGCAATGACAGTCTTTTTAAATGTATACAGTTTACATTTTGTAAGGGACGATATCATCTTTTGACAATTTTGGTTAAAATTCAGTTTCATGATCTCAAGAAGGCACTAATATGAATAATGTCTCGTTGGAATGTAAATAAAATAGTGATTTGTTTCAAATCGTTTTTTAATTATCTTAAACAAAGTTTATTTCGAACAGACTAAAAATTAAACAAATTAAATGTTCAATGTTTAAGATAAGCTAGACGATGTGAGTTAGATCACAATCGCAATTAAGATAACAATCAAAAACAAGATGACTTAACTGTAAGAGAAAGATTCGCAAAAGAAACAAGACGTACTTGCTGTGTAATAATTAACAAACGAAGATACATGATTGATGAATGGAATATAAATAGTTATTTAGACAAGTGTTTAAAGAATTAGATCCGCATCTGATAAAAGCAATGGAACATTTCATAAAAACTAGAGATTGAAATTTTGAACTTGACACAAGCACTCACTCAAATGTTCATTAGATAATTTTAAGTTATAAAGTGATAATAATCTTTATCTAACACTAAATTTCAATCTGAATCTGATACGACCTTACCTTATCTTCATGTAATGAAATTAGCTTACTTATATCCAGATCTTAGCATTTTATGTCATATCCCGCTATTACTTTACATAATTATTACAAAGATATTCTAACATTTTTGAATATACAGCTTTGTCACTATTAAAATATAACTTAACAAATCTTAAGTGGTTGCCAGCACTCAAGTTATTTTGATAAATATACCTAAGTTATTTTATAAAAATTCATAGAACAAACATGGGAAATGTTCTTTGGGTGCCACACCGTCCAGTTTGTAGTTTAAGATCCCAAACCACAATTAAAACTTGAAAAAAAAATCATATTGATCGAAAAAGTACTATAATAAGACACACGTTAATAAAAATGCATCTGACTGTAAAAATTAAGAAGAACATTTAAATAGATATCGATACAAATAACTAGTCAGACTTCAAAGATAAGGCTTGAATCACCATAAAACTTAATATGGCATTAATTCAAATTAGTTCTGAAACGTATCGTAGATGGAATCTGGTTTTTCGAGAAGTTGTGACCTTCGCAATGCCGTTAGCGGAATGTTGGACCTCAGTCTGTAATCGGATCGCCGGGTAATCGCCTAATACCTGACTAGGCTGCTTATAAGCAGCAATTGTTTCTTGAAGCATGTCGAGTATTTTCTATTTATTTTATTTAACGCTAGTTGAGCTATCGATTTGCCTGAGAATTTTCCCATCACTAATTAAAATTTGTCCACCAAGTTTGGCCATTAGGCCAGCGTGGTGGACTAATCCCTTTCACTATGAGATAACAATTACCTCTTAAATTGTTAAATTTGTAGAGACAATTTTGTGATAAAAGTCCTCCGAATGATTCCAAATCAGACCAACCACCAAACCAAGCTTAGTTTGCCACATAAGCAGCTAAGAAGCAAACAAACACGGCACCATTTCCCATAATTACCGTCCATTCCGTAGACAAATGCCGAGTTTCCTCGGTCTTTGTGGGCCCAACTATCTCCGCGTTTCTACACAATACGAACGAACGTACAACGAGCATGACATTTGCAAATACGTCGGACATTACTCATCGGACGCATTGTCCGCAGTCGGCAACAGCTGTACGATTAAAGATTATATCCTTAACGGTACGGTGGAGTGCGGGCCACACGGAACCCCGCCGGGTAAGGCGGACCGTGCACAGAACGAGTGAAACTGTGATGGAATGGCGGGAAAATTAAAAGCTCGCGGAAGGAGCAAAAGAGCATGCAAGCCACCTGCTGTTACGTCACAACTCATTGTGCCACAAGATAGTTTCAATGGAGCTAAAGTCAGTAATGACTTAGTTTGAAGTGTGATGCTATTGTGTTAGATGATAAAGTACTAGGGAAATCGATGTGTGGACTACAATGGCTGAAGTTACGTAAGTTAGATTAAAACACAATCATGTTGGGACGAAATTAAGGAAAGTGATTTGGTCAAAGAGCAAAGAATTGTGCGTAAGCATACATGAAAATTCGAAGACCTGGTTTAAGCACGTACCAACCAAGGTCTAGGTTGGCCATAGACAAGCAGTAGACCTGACAATCATAATGGTCTAAGTTAACCCATTCACTGTGCAGTGACCCATATGTGGTACATTCCCATTTAATTGTTTAACAATTAATTGTGTCTACTTAATGCACAGGCAACGTGTTAAGAAAACGAGGAAGATAAAGACATTTTCTCCGTAAAATATATCAGCATAAAGCACTGCTATTAACTACCCTCTATCGTCAATTTAATAATCACAATTAAATTCTGTAATTAAATAGAATCGATGGCTTTACCTAATTCGCTATTTTGGATTCTAAGCACGTCGCCAAGATCTGGCTTCCCACTGGGCAATTTCTCAGCGACTGTTTAGTTTATAATGTCGGTAAACATTATCACTGCCGTTTCCACTTGGTATTACTGTATAAATTCTCCAGAATGTCCTATTCAAGACATTCCTAACAATTCATAATGATACGTGATGTAATTTTATAAACGCTTAGCCCGTCTCGTGATTCAGAGTTTTCGGCATCACTGTCTGTTATGTTAACTGAGATTTGATTTTAATGATAAATCCAATAGCTTCCTTAACTGATAGGAAAAGTAAAACCTATTTGACTCTGATGTGATTATAAAGCTAAATATTTGACTTTCTATTTTAACCAGATATCCTCTACCAGAAACTTTTCATTGTTTTCGATGAACGTTTAACTCCATGTCATCTCCAATAAATCTTTAGATGAAAGAAGCATCCATGCCGTATGTTTTGAGATTATCGTGCTGATGAGTTGTCTTTACTTGAGTAAGCAAAGACGCAGTAATAAAGCAGTATCATATTTGAACGACACAGCCGTTGTGACAGTGTGTAATCAAAGCGTATCTTCATTAATTCCAATTTCCGTTTGCGGTGACCACGTAAATCCGACTAACCGATTGCCATTACCGAGGCAAAGGGTTTTCGCGCCAGCAAAATGAAGAGCACGTATTAATTATCAAGTATCTCGGATCTAATTTAACGTCTCCCGTCAATCCGGCCTACACAGGAGTCCAGGTGGGAGTAAATAATGATCGGGCCGCACGAACAGAACGGAGCACTTAATCGCACTTGAACAGCAATCTTTAACTAGATGTGCGGGCGTCCCGGCCTTGTCGCTGCCTGTCAGTACGGCGGGCAACACAGTTACACGCAGTTTAGGGATGTTTGGGACATTACCGGCTTCGATTGTTGTCAGGTTGTCGCGATGTTGCCCATTTATTGCCATTTTAGCTGTGTCTTACTCGCTGCTTGTTATATGTATGTCTTTTACTGTCTGTACTTACGAAGGCTTAACCTGCTGCAACATCAAAGATTGAAATTAATGCTTTTATTTGCCTAAGTTTAGCATTAATATAGCCATTATCGGATGGTTTTTCATTATTATGTTCTTTACTCTATGCGAACAGATCATCATCCCGTGTAAGTACTGATGGAGAATTTCCATAAGAACTTTATGAAATACACGTTACTTTCTCTTTCCAAATCTCACAAGAAAAAAGCATTCCAAACATTCGAAACAGTGAACTTTTTCAATCAGCTCTCTTGTCGCACCGCACACACGCACAGATCAATCTTGACTATCTCAGTGTTACGTATTGAAATTTGAAAAACTACACAAGCTTAAAATGTGATAGGTTATTTTTTGCTATAAGTTTATTTTTGTCAATAGGTTATCTATATTAAAATTATAATATAATTATAGCTATGTTATCTATATTAAGATGACGAAATTAAGATTTTAAAAGTAACTTATTAAAAAATATTAGTATCGAAAGGCTACCATTAAAACATGCGCATTGGTTCGCCGGAGGAGTGATCCCTATGTCTACTGACCAAACTCGACTTTGGTAAAATTTCTCGATCACTTCCGATCTTTAAATATTTACGTAATAAAACTAATGAACCTTTTTTCATGAAAATCCCCCTTAAACAAAATTTAAGAATTGTTTATCTCACGCGGAACTGTTGCCCCATAATGCAGCTCACGCTTGACGCTCACGATTTTTTAACCTTTGTCCATCTCGCGATAACAATGGGACCCCACACAAAAAACACAAACAACACATTGTTCTATGGAGCGTAAAATAATGCACTCGGAACCAAAATTACTTTTCACTTTTTCCCTTTACGTAACACGTCATTTAAAATCCCATCGGTATTCGGTATATTTTTTTAAATTTCAATCAATTCCCGCCAGCTTTCAATCAAAGTCGAAGCACTCGGTGGGTAGAAAAATAAGTCTTAATGTCTTCAATCAAAGTTGCATTTCGATTGTGTTTGAAATTGGTGATGCTTAGGTAGGGTGACCAAATGTTTGATATTTACATATTTTTTTTATTTGTATATGAGTTATAAACGGGCATGCCAGCCACCTAACGTTAAGTGGTCACTGTCGCATGTGGACACCCACATCCAACCTCAAATAAACAAGAAATCTTATCTGAATATTCATGTGCTTAGCTATTCCTGAGGACTAATATGTTCCCTTCAAATAAAATATTTCCAGCAACCCTCCTCAGCCGAAACATTAGGCATGAAGAGTATGCTGCTTTACGACGGGATAAGAGACTGGCGGTAAGTTTCTATGGCTCTACTACCTAAAAGACAACATGATCTGTTTTCAAGTGTTTGCTATGAAAATCGTATATTTTATAGAAATGTGTATTTTTAGATATTTGATGAGTAGAAATTTGACCGTGTGCACAATTCTAATGAATTTTAAAATATAACTATTTTAAAATATTTATTCTTCGCTGTAAAATTGACAGAATAGATCAGAAATAATTTCATCGGCTGTCTCAAAAAAACCTGTCCCAAATCTGAATTCATTCTGGCGACCCGAAAATCGATAACAATCTCTCGATGATCGACGAGTTTATTGAATAGTTTGGAATCGTTGGCAGTCGATACAAAGTGTTACCCGCGCCATGGGGAATCTCTAAAGACGTGGTATATCGATAAAAAATTAGCGATAATAAAGACCTCAAACTGTGCAACCTACTTTTCAACGTCCCGTAGAGTTTCAATCTAGGAGAAATATGCGTCCTATTTGCGTTGGGAACAATGACGCGAATATAAACCGTTATTTTATACCGCTTGGAATTTATTAATTATTATCAATTGTATATCAATGAAACTATTGTTAAGTGTTAGTCTAATACAGATACAGATTAATATACCAGTGTGAAGCTCTGGTTCTTTAAAGTCGCTAGGAGTAGGTTGTAGCCATATTACCTATTTAGGTTCTTCGTTACGAAATTATAAAACTACAAGGCTCATAATAAGACAGATATATACCTTTGAATCTAAGGCTTAGATCATCACTAACCGAATGTGAACATTACGAAAGACTCAATGAAGAACAATTACAGAATAATGTTTATAATTTTTTTTTTTTTTTATATTTTAAGAAAGAAAACAATCTCATGAGCTGACTGTACTGCAAACTTTTTGACAACGACAGACCATAAAAGTTAGAAAAGAAAAGAATGCGTTTATTGTTGACTGTTACACGAGAAAGATGTTACAAAAATTGTAATAAGTTAAGAACAGTCTACCCTATGCGGGCATACAATAATTATATCTTAAATATCTAATACTTAATTTTACATTAGATTAGATTTTATATTAGATAGACAGATAAAACGAATTACAATCACACAGTCTAGCATTTTAACAACATTACACATTAATCCTACCATTGTTTTGATCCGTGTCGCGTGTGGTCTATAGCGCCTACGTAACGTTAATGCATTACAAAACTGATCGAGATTACTTATTTCGAATTCAGAACAGGTATCGACCGTTTTAAATTCCATAGATAATGAACGACTTTTTTAATCTGTTACGCAATACAATTCGTCTTGGCACCGGGATTTACAATAATGTAAATACATAGATAATAGAGTAGTGTTAACGGGTTAAGTAAGACATAAATGTAAAGGTGCTTTATTAGTTTCGTACATTAGTGAGTGTCTCTTTCTAAATGAGCTGTTTGAGGTTGGAAGTGTTTAACTTTCCAACTTCAGTAAATTAATGACTTAAAACGTAAAAAGGTTTTTATAAGCCCGCTGAATAAAATTCGCCCGTAAAATGTATCTACATAATTAGTGCTCTCTTTTTATAATTTTATAAATGGTGGATATTATTATTATGATTGAGCATGATTTGGTTGAAGACAATTGTAATACTGAAAAAGATCCTAAAATTTGAAACGGAGATAAAATCGGTTTAGGTTTGAACAATCCATATACCTACATAAAAAAAAAATTGTCTGGAATAATTTTGTCTGCCGCTTTTATAAGTGTCCCCAAATACTTAAAAACAATACAACTGCCAATTTAGATTTCTTTTTAAATCCCTTCACACTTATTAAGGCACAAGCACAATAACAAATACAAAGTCAAAACTTAAACATTAGTAAAAACAAAAACGCAATCACGATATCAAATACACATCAAAATTACAATCGTAATGACATGGCAACAAAATATCAAAAATAATGGCGGATTCCAAGATGGCGGCCATCTTCGCGCGGTTGCATTAAACCAAAAATAATGAATGCGTTATGCGTTAAAATATAATATATTAATAATAGTTTTATGAACGAAAATGACCCATAATCATATGGGATAGAAAATTGTTTTCAAAATGACGGTTCGGGAGAAAAAGTTTTGGCCTGATGGCAATTCCCATTATGTGAAGTCTGATGATGAGAAAAAGCGGTGGATTCGGTCGGCGGGCGGCGATGCGAATGTTGTGTTTCTTTGATTAGTGCGTGGGTCAATCAGACGAGTCGTTGACCTTATGGGAACGCTGCATCTGCCTGTTATTTTTAATTAGAATAATAATATAATAATGCAGAATTATTCTGGATTCGAATGTTGCAGATAATAATAGGACCTACTGGGCCCTGATTCACTAAGTCCCAAAAGATTTCGTGCCGATATCGTGTGACATCAAACTGTACGTCATTTCATGAACTCGGCACGACAAGGATTCTTAAATTTCTATTCTATAAGGCACACAATAGATTGTCACGATATTTGAGTTTTTAGCCTTTTTTGACTTTTTATCACGGGTAAGACACGACATTGCCGCGATACGAGAGTGAATGGATTATACATAACATTAGCAAAATTGGCAATAATTATTAGCATTTACGTCTGCATTATAACAAAAATTGGGTATTACAATTAGTCTAAATTATAAAAACACAATCAGTATAAAATATAATGAAATAATTTTGGTAAATAAAAATGAATCGCTGTTCGTTAGTCTCGCTAAAACTCGAGAACGGACGGACCGATTTAGCTCATTTTAATTTTGATATGTTTTTATAAGTCCATGAAAGGTTTATACAGTGAAAGAATCTGAAAGGAATAGGTGCAAAATAGTAGAAATTTCTATATTTGGTAGAACGAAGTGTGCCGGGTCTGCTAGTTCATTTATAATATATTATCAGACGTTACCTCTAACTGATAATACGCAGCCTTACAGATCTAACCTGACCCTATTCTATAAAAGTGCAACTATAATCCATAGATAATTCAGGTAATTATACAAAACAAGTCCTAGTGACTTCTTCTCACACATTAACGCCTATTACGGCCATATTTGGTTACGATGCGTGTCATCCGCAAATTAAGTCATTTCGTTGTCAAACCAATAAGGCCACTGTCTCAATCATCTTTACAGCAGTCACATTCAAATCCACATCGGCACCTATTATGTGCACTTAAATAAATTCATTTCGTTATAAATTATTTATATCTCCGTCATACAAGGTGAGGTAAGTAGATCTAACTATGTGACTTTCCGCTATTCGGAAAGGGTAGGCGCCACTGTCATCCTACTCATCCTGAATCACGCTATTAAGATTTTCTTAAGATTGACGACCCAATGGCGCAGTGGTTAAGACACCGGTGTGCTGCGCGGAGGGTCCTGGGTTCGATTCCCAGCAGAGCAGAGATTTGAATGATGAATTTGAATGTCTGTTTTTGGTGTGGGTGTGTTGTTGTCTCGTGTGAGTCCATGGCGCCCACGACACAGGGAATCCTAGTGTGGGGCTATGAGTGTGAAGCGTTAGTTAGTTATATTCGCATACAAGTTCATACTACGCTCAAAATTGGACGATTTGTAAGTTTATTATTATCACGTTATTATTATCGAGTTGAATTAAAGAAACGTATTTAATTAAGTTGTGATTAACAAAGCTGCCGGATATCTAGATAGCTTTTTTTGGGTATTTCAGATAATACCTATTTCGGCAAAATACAAAACTCAGTGTTCACTCTTAAAACAACTCAGTAGGTATAATTCTAAACCTCGGTTGTTTTTTTATTTCCTTGCCCGTTAAGTTTTGTTGTGTCAGACGACGTAGTTCTCGAACTCATAAGCTTATTCCCCACGCATGACAATTCACGTCTGAAAACCTTTTAAGACGCAAACATAACAATACATCAAGTTAACGAACGCAGTTAATATGTTAGCACATCGTAAAGATCCTTGCATATTGTTCACAAATTTTCGAAAAGGCCTCATAAATATGAATTTTAATTAGGCAACGTCCGACCGCTTCGCTCGCCCAAATCATTCGTGACGGCTTCATATTTAAGACAACGATGTGTATCCGCAAATTGATAAACTCCACAAAGGTTCCTCAGAGGTCGACGGCGAAATGTGGTAACGGTGAGATTAATTGTTTTGATCCCGGCCGGGCGGATTTTGACGGGACACTGTCAGAGTAGTGAGGGAATAACACTGAATCGAAAAACTATCGACATTATCCTTTGTCGATAGTTATGTCAGTTTTGAAATCTACCGTCAAAGTATTCATATGGTGAACGTCAGTTGTTAGTATGTCATATGTTAGTTTGTTGACATATCACCATACTAATAGTAGCTAGACATGATTACTGTACGATACTGCGTAAGTTCATTCTCGTGTCTCAGATAAAAGCCCAACATTGTAGAGTGCATCTATAGTGTAATCCCGTTTCATTCTAAGCAAAATCGCCTGCAAATGAATGAAAAATGTAATAAAAATATACTGATTTTTTACTATATTTCTGTAACTAGTAAACATAAATAGATTTTTTCCTCTCCCCGGGCAAAATGCTATGGCTCTACCATCCCTGAGTAGTTGATATGAATAGCCTAGAATTATTTCTTCGCAATACATAATATCGCAACGATGGTTGTTATAAAATACCATTTTACATTCGTTTATGAAACTGCACTTAAAAAAATTAAAACACTGAGTAACAAAAAATCTCATTTAGTCAGTTTTAAACTAAAAATAAAAAACCCAGTTCAGTCAGTTATAAACTGAAAATATTTTGTGAGAGCAGTGACTACTTCATCGATAAAATATCGATAACCCATCAACAGGCCTATCGGGTCTTGATAAATGAATGCCCGAAAATTGCATGTCAGGGCCCAACCGGCTGTCTTTCGCTTTACATTTTAATTCAACGGGAGGGGGTCTTTTAGCCCATCACCGAAGGCGATTCTACCATTTAATGTAAGAAAGAAAGAAAAATATTCAGTTTGTTGCTGGAAGATTCAATTTTAACCAGAAAACAAAAATATCCGGTTTGAATAAATGTAATTCGTAAAATAGGTTGAAAACATACGACACGGGGTGACCACTAACCCGTTTCTCCACCTCCATACGCCACGCTGTTCAAATGCGGATTGAGCAGCGTGGTGGAGTATGCACCAGACTTCCCAACAGTGGGTCATTAAAGGGTTGCAGCAAAATACAAACTTTTTGTATGTCTGTGCTGAGTAGGTACCTTTATCTAAACATATCAATGCTCTGAAGATCTCTATCAGGACATTGAAATTCGATTTAATAAAGACACCTACAGGTTTAAAATAATGTCTTATCAATCAATATGCTATTTATTTATAAGAACAATGTGATCATTTTTTAAATGTAGTAGGTATCTACCAAAATGATAATTCAGTTGATACAACAACAATTCTCCCAATCCAAATCCAAATAATTTTTCTACTGTTTTAAATTTCGAATTATTTAAAATAATCGTAAACAAATTTACTAAAAACCACTTATAAAAGTTGTAACTGACTTTTATTCCAGCCAGCTTGTTAGCCCTCCGAACGGGCGAAAAAAGAGAAATTCCGAAATTAAATTCCGCGGATACGGCGCGCATCTTTGGATTCCGAATACCGTTTTTAGAGTTCGCTGTTTAAACATTCAAAAAAGGAATATCAATCACCCGAATCTTCATTGACCAATATTAGATGTTGTTTTATTTATTTTGCTAATTTTGAAATTCGTGTAAATATTAATTATTTATACAAACCAGCATCATATTTATTTAGTCCTTGAAGAAAGCATCTATTTTGTTTGTGATCTTAGATTTAAGGGACAGCGGACATAATTATTAAAGGTTGAAACATGATGGTCCATAGACTGAAAAGGAACTTAAAAGTAGTTACACCAACCATAAAGGAGTAACATAAAGAGGTGATCTTGATTTAAAAAAAGTTGTCAGCAAAACTTCTTCATCTAAGGTAGTCCAGCAGATGTTCAGTTTCAACTGTGCCGAGAGTTTTTTCCTCCGGCTTTTTCTCTCTTTGCCCAGTAATGGGTGGCACATTGCATAACCGATGAGTTCGAATAGGTAAAATATTAAAATAAACAAATAATTTGGACTGCTGAACAAAATAATAAATAAATAAATATAATTTAGCAATAATTGCCATAAGAAATATTAAATTAAGTTTTAGTTATATAAGACATAATTATTGTATGCCCGCATAGGGTAGACTGTTCTTAACTTATTATAAATTTATGTAACATCTTTCTCATGTAACAGTCAATAATAAACGTATTCTTTTCTTTTCTTTTCAAAAAACTTCGTTAGCGAGGTTCAGGATACCCGTGGTGGCATTTCTATATGAATAGTTGTAGTTGGTTGAAAGTCTAAGGCATTAGCATTGACTTTTGTAGAAATAAATACTGAATTGACCAAATTAGTTTTATACTGTAGGTATTTATAAGGCATTCATAGAGGTTAGGGTAGAGGGGTGTTATTTTGGCACTATACGGAACTCTCTCAACTATACCTTGACGTCACATATCGTTTTTTTAATTAAACATCCCGGCCGGAGCGCGTCCGCGTCAAAACATATTAAACTCTGGAAGTAAATTGCAGTGCACGCTTCCTCTCGCACTGTTCTCGGAAACGTTGCTAAAATACACCTTTAAATATTAATTTTAGATTGCGTCAAGTCGCTGCAGATTCAAAATTTTAAAAGGCCGTCCTAGCAACACAAATTTGTGTGAAAAATTTATGTTTATACAATACTAGACTGTGCCCACGGCTTCTCCCGCGTGGATTTTATAGCTTGGTGCAGAAAAGGATAAAAATATCTTATATGCTAATCCAGGTTATGGTCTATCTGTGTACCAAATTTCATCCAAATCTGTTCAGCCGTTTTTGCGTGAAAGAGTAACAAGCGTGCATCCATACTCACAAGCATTCGCATTTATCGCAGTAAGATTTTTCCAGCTGAAAGCAGCAGCGTGGCGGTCGGTAGGGCAGAGCGGGGGTAAAAGTAACCGAGGAACGTTATTCCGAAAGAAATAGCGCTCTCTATGGAAAAATGATAGAGATAAATGATAGATAGAGGAAAAACAACAACAACAAAAAATGTAAAGCGTAGGTATCTAGGTTATCCATCCAGGCATTAGTGTCCGGTACATCTGAAAATTAGTATCTACGTCGTCGATCCAGACATCAATAGATTTACGTTAGGAACTCATAGGATTACAGTGTGATATTACAAAAATAAAGTGTTCTAGATAGTCCCCCCTCTGGCCCCTATAATCACTGGTTCAAAAATTGAGCTAAAATCCAAACCTATCCAACAAAAAACAACTAAACCGGAAACATCTAACCTTATCGGCAACCGATGCGCTAATCTCGCTCGCATAAAACTCGATTGTACATCGATCCTCAATCGTCCATTACTCGATAACGAATCGATACTGAAACGTCTGCACCTGCAGTGTTTATTGTAGCCGTCCGTTTGATTGCAAGACGGAGAATAATGGCGGTGTAACTGGGTATCTTCTTACAATAGATCGAACTATATGGGAGGCTGTTTACCGACGTGCCTGATAGAATAGGTGTCGTAGATCCGTGCAGACAGTGATAGTGTTAAACTCTAGATATTATCATACTATATTATGAATTTAATAGGACCATCTCGTTTTTTAAGAGCGGTGATAGCCCAGTCGCTTAGAATTCGACCTCGAATCGAGGGGTCGGTGGCGCTTTATAAAATTAAATATCACCCGCTGTTACGGTGAAGGAAAACATCGCGAGGAAACCTGCATGCCTGAGAGTTCACAAAAAAATTAATATTAACTGCTCACCAAAGCCGAATTGGTGAGATGCAGTCAGTGCCACAGGAAATTTGCAATTATTCTTCAGTTGCCAGTAGCTCATGTTACAGCAAAAGAAGCCGCTTAAACGCATCAAGCGAGTTATAACATAGCCGGAACAGTTAGAATATTGACTGACAAGTTAATCTGCGCGCCACTCAGATTCGCTAATAATGCGCTAGGCACCGTTTTATCCGTTTAATCCGAGCTGTTACACTTATCCGTTTTATTTCTGAGGCGGAGATGGTTTGAAGCGCAGGCCACCTAATAAGTAAACGTCTTCATCTAATCTCAGCGTTCAAGTAGTGTTTTACGCGGTACGATACCAACCCAGCGCCTAAGGCTCTGACCCAATTGACGAGTTACATGCGTACACGGGTAGATAAGTGTCGTAAGGTGCGTTCGTTACGCGACTAAAATGTCGCAAATAGTCGCAACCAGACTTTGACAACTTCGTCCGAGTGAATTATTGAACTTGGTTTACAGAGGGTTAAAGCAGCCTAGGTATATAATTATGTTTATCTAGGTTATTATCCACCTGTGTACCAGATTTCATTCAAATCTGTCGAGCCGTTTTTGCGAGAAAGGGTAACAAAAGGGTCTTTTTACATACTTTAAATAAAACCCTACGTCATGGACCTGCGGAAACACGTTTGCTGAAAAGCTTGCACGTGTGAGGCAAGATTATGTGTTACAAACAGATTTTGCTGGACAGATCCATGATAATATGCTGAGTTGGAACTCGTTTTAAAATGGTTTAAATATACATTGAAATGTATTTGCAAAACTGAAAATTTTAAACTACCTGGACGACGATTTAGCATTCAATAGCACAGCGTCCCCTTCCCATACGGTTACCTGCACCATACATCTTTGCTACCGTATAATTAAAAAAAAATACAATAGGTACCTAAGAACTTACTTCTATGGTACTACAAGGAATGTAGTGCGCGTGGGCGTTCACCAAACCACCGTTCAGTCCATATCTTAATGCTGGGAAATGTGCCGTTAAGATAAACCTTTATAGCCCACTTTTAAAGAATTGTCGCATTTTGAAACTTACGAAACATTATGGTTTTGTTTGTAATTGCCTTCGCTCCTGACTTCGCATGTGGATAGTAGAATTACATTATCATTGAAAATAGAATCAGGTTATAAATTAGCTGTACACCACATTTCATTTGTATCCGTTCGGTCGTGTTATATTTTTATATTATTTTTATATTTTACAAAAATTCCTTACAAAAATATTTACAAAAGTTACTTCCAAGTATATGATACCTATATGCACCAAATTAACAAACAAAGATATATAATACAAAAATAAATTCCTTTACAATCCTATACGCATACATACGCACACAATCATACTCACTTACAATTAAGAATGTATCTGTTTTCTATTTGTTGATTTAAAAGTCATCAAAAAAGAATTCAAAAAATTTGTTAAAATTAGAAGTCATACTAATTAACTTGAATTTTTCTGTTTTTGTTTTCATTTGTATTTCATTTGTATCCGTTCGGTTGTGTTATATTTTTCTGTATTTACAAAAATTCCTTACAAAAAAAATTCCAAAGTTAGGTACTTCCAAGTATATGATACCTATATGCACCAAATTAACAAACATAGATACGAGTATATAACACAAAAATAACGCCTCTTTAACATTCCATACAAACACATACGCACACAAACATACACACTTACAATATTAAGAATGTATCTGTTTTCTACTTGTTGATTTAAAAGTCATCAAAAAAGAATTCAAAAACTTTGTTAAAATCATACTAATTAACTTGAATTTTTCTGTTTTTGTTCATAGGCTACTAAATACTAACCATCCTATATTAGTATATTTCTTAATAAATTTTTCATAATGCAAATAATTATAGTCAACAACATTCCATAAACCATTCTATTCATATTAAAATCTGCTATTCAATAAGTTAACACCAAGTCGGCATTTATATTACAATCCCTCGAGTTATTTTAATTACTTTTATACCATGTTGCTCCATATTATTGCCACAGTGTTATGTAAATTCAGTATTTAGCTAACGATAATCTTTAAAGCAACAAGGGTCGTTTTGTCCAATTATAACTGAATGTGACAATTTACAAAGGTTAGCGATACAGATGATCGGAACACGTTGTTCAGTTGGAAGTAACAAGACAGGCGACTAATATCGTATTCTATGCAACGCTTTACAAGGATGTGTAACCTGGATTTTGGATGACAATACTTGTATTTTAAGGGCACAGCTGATCTTATAAGTTATGAAAATTGTCCAAACATTGTGAGTGATTTCCAATACCTGTACATTTTGACCATAAATTTAGCTTACTGTACCCTGCACTAAGGAAGTTTAAAAAAAACATTTTTTTGGAAAGTTCTTTCCAAATTCAAACGTTTCTAGTTTCTAAGGAATATGCGACTGTAAAGAACAAGGATCCGCGAAGATAAGTTGGAGTAAGGATCCCCAATAAAACCAACCAACACAACCACAAAAAACCAACAAATATAAACAAATCTAGCCTAGGGATCAAGTGTGAAAAACTGTCCTTACTACTGCTTTCCCTTACCACGAGTGTGTTCAAAACAAAAAGATACATGACTGGCCCTCTAAAGTTAACCAATACAACTCGTATACGGACATAATATAACCACGCACGTAAAGTACCTATGAAGATCTGCGCCAAGTACTCGTAATTAACGAAATACCAAGAAAAAGATTTATCTATCAACAGAAAAATTTGCTCCATTTTTCTTCTGAGAATCGATCGTAATATTAGGGAGAGAAACACAGGTTGAGGCACCTGACTTATAGACCAAGAGCTGGCAGACACTATTCAAGAAGTGTTTGAGGCATCATGCAATCATGTTGAATTGATATATTTATTTGTAAATTTAACCGAATATTAAAAATGCAGACCAGGCTGCTGGATCTCTATAAAATGGCTTTAAAAATAGTTATTTTTATTCACAATATTATGTTTCAGCGTTCTTGAAATACTTTTTTCGATATTTTTAAAAATAAAGTTATAGGTTGCACATACATACATTCAGTGTCCTGGCTTTTTTTTTTTAATTTCCTCAATACTAAATGTAATGGCGTATTTTTTTAAGAAAATAAAAAATAGTTCTCATCATTTAGAGCTTGGCTAAATTCTATTACCCGCCAGCCAAGTTTCCATTTTTGTATTCGGATAAAACATAATTATAAGCATTCAAAATACTTTTTTGATGCTTCAAACACTTCTCGAAAAATATCTGACAGCTCTTGGGCTATAGTGGATTCCGAACGATCTTAGCAAAAACTAGGTTCAGATCTTATCGCAATATGCAGTTTCTACCTTATCGTATAAGACTTAAGGTTTGAAATACCGTGTGCGGTTTATCCTTTCACAATACTGCTCCAGTGAGTGTTCTAGATGCTACGTCTCAGTCTACAATATACTCGTAAATACTAAAGGTCGCGCTTTATATCTTGCGAATAAATCGCGCATGTTGTACACTATTAAAATTAGTCATGTATTTGCATGTACTATCTTAGATCTAGTTTTGAGGAATTTCTTGTAACATTTGCACTATTTTACGCTTTTAATGGGACGGATAGATTGGATGGAAACTTTCTATATACAAAAATGCAAAGAGAAAAAATGGTACCTTTTGTAACTTTCCTGTTTAGTAGATTTCAACCCTTGAAACTGTCTGAAACTGGTGACGAAATATAGCATCTTATATTGACAACTGCTCAATTATTTAAGTGTTTCTTAAACTACGGAGAAAGATAATTATGTTGTACACTAAGCCACAGAGTCTGCCAATGGCAATTTGATAATTTTTGTGTTTTTTGTTCCCGATCACTTAGTTTTTAGTAACTATATTATATGCTCATCGTTACTAGCTTATCTTTTGCAATAGAACAAACAAGTAATGGAAGTAAAAACCGTATACGGAGAAAACTAGGCTTCGGTTATAAATCTCGTAGATGATATCAATCATTTTAGAAACCACATTTAACGTAAACTCTGGAACTGCGGGAATTTCTAGCTTTTGAACTAGTTTTTTGCGTCAACGCACCTATCGGTAAACAAGCACGTAATTCAACTGATGAGAAATGGTCACTACAGTCCATGGATATTTATTCGACCTCAAATAGGAAAAATGAACTATTTGATGCCAAGATTTATATATGTTTAAGGTCTATTGACAGGCGGTACTAACCACTATGCCAATAACCCATTAATGACCTACTACAGGGTCGGGTCTCCTTCTCGTAATGAGAGGGATGTAGGCCTTAGTCCACCACGCTGGCCTACTGCGGGTTGGTGTACTTCACATACCTTTGAGAACATTTTTTTGTGAACTCTCAGGCATGCAGGATTCCTCACGATGTTTTCCTTCACCGTAACAGCAGGTGATATTTAATTTTATAAAGCGCACATAACTTTTTTACAACGTCATTGGCGCGTGCCACTGGGATTCGAACCCGGACCCGTCGATTCGAGGTCGAATTCTAAGCCACTGGGATATCACCGCCGATATACTAACCACAATACTACCATAAAACAACCCTTCAACGGCCCACTGCTGGGCACGGGCTCCACAACAGTTGGAGGCCTGGAGCTTACTCCACTCGTGTTCAAATGAAGGATTGGTGAAAAAACGGGCTAGTGGACAACTCACAAAGATTCAAAGACTGCTGAGTATCAATGACAACCGAGACCGAAACGTAACGTGCCCTTAGCACGGAAGTGCGTGTTTAATTTTCAACGTCGCGGTCACCCAGGTACTGACCGCGACCGACGTTGCTTAACTTTTTCGATCGCTTGCAATCTATTCGAGCAGCTATGCGCACTTCATGTATTCATGCATTCAGCATGCAGGTTACCTTAATTTAATATAATCTACCTTCAACAGGTGATCTATAACTTAATGATTTTTAATGTGTTTGTATTTGATCCCAGACCTCTCAGAGACCGAATTCCCAGCCACTGAGCTATCTTCGCTTATATCTTCGGCAGTACAATTGTGGTACAGTGGTCAGTGTCTAGTACTGTTGTAATTGTGCCTGCAGTAAAAATATGAAAATGGCAGAAACTGGACTATAAAGCAATCCCAATCAATATAATAGTCGTAAAAACATAAAACTGTGCAATATTTATTGATATGCAACTGCGGAATGACACCTTGTTAGTAGGATACTTTAACTCCCTAATTGCACCGCTAGAACTATATAACTAGCTTCAAATTGAGGTTTTTCTATAAGAATCGAGTGGCTAACGGGTATGCACGCCACCTGATGTAAAGTAGTCACTGCCGGCATCGTCACCCACGAGCAACCTCAAATAGTACAGAAATCCTGTTTGAGGTCACACGTGGGTTTGTTGCATTATCAGAACTAAGTCCTAGTTGCTTTCTGTAACAATTGGGCGTACGGGTATGCAGGTCACTTGATGTTTAGTAGTCTCTGCAGCCTATGGACACATACTTCCAAACTTAAATAGGACAGAAATCCTATCTGAGGTCACACGTGGATGTGTTGCAACTCATCAGGACTAAGTTTTCATTGGCTGTCACAAGACGACATAACCAACCGACCAATCAACGCATCAGAATTTAAACACAGGTCTCTGAACGGAGCTGTTCTAACTGAAAATACGCAATGATATGCGACAAATGTAGGTAATGACATTGCAGTACGACCAAGTTGTTGCGAGCGACTGGATTGTCACCACAATTAGGATAAGGGATAACATGTTTGTCTTAAAAAGAGGAACTCGGGCAACAACGCCTTTACAACCGAAACACATAGTTTTACTAAATGCATTTAAGCTCTGAAAACTGTTTCCCACACAGCTAAAACCAGCCTATAATAATTCGAATAAGACATTACAACCTGAGCGGGTAATAAATACAATTTGCACTTAAGTAATTACACTAATTATGCCCAACCTACTTAGAATATACCTTGGATATTAAGTTCGGGCAGTCCAGCGAACATGATTTTGAGATACGAGTACCTACGCAGATAAATATCAAGGTTTATTGGAGATAATATTTATAAAATTTGAATTGTACAGTCGTGAGCAAACATTCAAAATGAAATGATAGGTTGATAAACCACTGTAGATAGAAGTGGCTAATAGTCCTGTCAATTTTAATATAAAAACAGATCTGCAATCAGATGATGAAAAATGATTATAGAACGGAAGTTTGATGAAATTCAAAACAATATTTTCCCAAGCTATATAATATGCTCATTCATCGTTAAGAATGATAGAGAACCTTTTCAAAAAACAAAATGGTTTTTTTAAAAAAAGAAATAATATTCTACAATTAACACAGACGAATTCACTCACAGAGACGAGTTTGAGGATAAGAACAAAATTTGAGCACCTCGAGGTATTCAACCAACTGCAATAATTTTATTAGTAGACTCCGCTTATAAGGAAGCCGATAACGCTAAAAGGCGAGATATCTGAGTACATAAACCGTTTAGCGATAGACCAGCAAAATCCATCAAAGGAGCGGTGGAGTTGAATAACATGGCAGTAATTAACGGCTTTATTGTTCCAATGAACTGGAGAATGAAGCTGTAGAAAATGGAGTAGATAACGCAATTATAATTGAAATTTCTAAAGCTGAGGTAAATTAAGTAAATAAATCTATTACAAATTTTTATTTATTTCCAAACTTTATTGCACACCATAGTCATACAATACAAATTGACGACCCAACTGGCGCAGTGGTTAAGACACAGGTGCGCTGCGCGGAGGGTCCTGGGTTCGATTCCCAGCAGAGCAGAGATTTGAATGATTAATTTGAATTTCTGTTTCTGGCCAGACCAGTGTGTTGTGTTCTTGTCTTGTGTGTGTCCATGGCACCCACGACACAGGGAATCCTAGTGTGGGCGTTATTTATTTATTTATTTAAAGACATACATACAGATACAGTGCAGTTCATTCATAAAACCAACATACCATAAACGCATACGTGTCTTTTCAAAGTTAAAATAATGCATATGCATCTATATACATACATGTACAATTACATTAATGTAATTTATTCAAGAAAACCTTCAAATATTCAACATTCACCGTATAAAATGAACGACACGTCACACCAAGTGAACGCTAATGGAGATCACGAAACATGTCAGGAAGTGAATTAATTGTGAGACTGGAAACTGTTAAAGTTCAAAGAAGTTCAAAGAAAACGTTTTAGAAACAGAACTAGCCATAAACATTGAAAACACCGACGGTAAGAACATAAAGCTATTGTTTCATTCTAAACGTAAAGCTGGAGTTGAAGAATACTGTAATAAGGTAGGAATTATGCTGCTTTGTTATACCTACCTACTTGAAATTTTGTACAATTCCATATTAGAAAGTTAGCATTAGGAAAGGACTTTTTATTTGATCCCAAATGACTAACAATATGCATGTAACTTTGTCTAAAATTATATATTATGTTTGTGTTAAGTACCATTGAACGCATTCGGTTCTTTACTGCTAACTCAAAATTGAAATCAAAATAAATCAAGCGTACAAATCCCATAAATTGATCATGTTTAGTGCAGAACACAGATAAAACATTATTTAAATCGCCAAACAGTGGCTGTGGAGTACGAATAATTTAAACATAATTCCGCATTAGGCTATAAATGATCCCCTCTTTCATGTAAATGAGGGCCAATAAATTATATGTCATCATATAAAGGTACAGCACCGTGAAAGCACCATTTAGTGTCCATTTGATTTCAGATCGCGAGTAATTGCCGTTGCATAATTAATGGTTCACCTCCTTGAGGACAAGCGAACGCTGGGCGATAATTTAATTATTTTATAGCCTAACCTAAGCTTTCTGCAAAACATAGCAAAGCTTAAGTACCTCATCTAAAAAACATAGCCAAATTTACGAGTAACATTGCAACAAATTTTACAAACAAATGATTAACTTTAATAATGCTGCCTTGTGTAAATAGTCTATGAAAAGCTGCAAAAAATTTTTAATTGTGGGAAAAAATCTTTGATATATTATTTAAACAAATCTGATCATCTTCGGTTCGCCAAAAAAATTTTTCAGCTGTAATATAAAAAAATCAACCTGAAAGCCTCAATTGCAAAGTTAAGTGATTAAATTTAAAAATATAATTTCGTAAATGTTTTGTTCTAGTTAAAAACGAGCAACAGGTTTTGTTTATTTCTCTGTACTTTTAAGCGTATCTTTAGAACTCCTACGATATATTTGTTGTGTCGTTACTAATTTTAAGTGAAACCATTTCCTTAAAAGCAACAAGCCCGGTTGAAAGACCCAAGAAGCTGATGTTATTTATGTGCGGTACTGTTGCGAGAGCTCTTAACCCGAGAGGCGTAAATAGATTGCACTGTGACAGTATGGAGTTTATTACGCACTAATTAATTTACCATTTATCGCCTCCGCCATTATGCTTGCAATAGAACAGTCATTGCTCTCATTAGCGACGTTTCCAACTCTAGATTATTTCAACAAATCAAGCCTTGTTCGTTAAAGCTAAGAGAATATCAAATCCTGTCGTTGATAGGTGTCAAATATTGTCATTCGGATAAGCTTAACTCTTAACAAGCATGTACAGTTTTTGTTCCATTTTTTGTTCGTGTCTTAGTTCAACGCTCTGATTTGTATTAAAATCTAACACTTCATTAAATTCCTTATCTGCGGTCGCGAAATAATTAGCTGTGGCTCGGTATTCGAGATCGTTACTGTTATCTATAAAATCTGCGTTTAAATTGAAAATCTAATCTATGTTAGCGTATCATCTATTTATTGCCTACCACGGGTACCAATTACTCGGGCTCAATTAATCTACACTAAGTCAACACGAGCCATCAACGATCAGGTGTTCTAGTTAAGATACAAATTGAAAAGGTAATTAAACATGGTATCGCTGACCCAGTGTGACGCGCTATCCATCAAGCAAGATTGGCCCAGTTTTTGCCATCCGGTCCGAGCGTTTCAGATAATACTCGTAATAGATGTAATGATCGTAGACATTTATCACGCGGTGACTGATTTATTTGAAATTCATAGATAACACCAGCCCTGCCACTTTCTGCATTGCAGCCGGCTTATTGATAATAGAGAAAGGTGTGACAATTGATATCGAAGGAGTTATGGTGCCACTTGTATTGTGCAACGTATGTTTGGACCCGACTCTGATTACCATTAGCTTGTATGTCTTGCCAGTCTTGCTAAAGAGCATTAACACTAATAATGATAATTTAATTTCGTATGTTGATTAACGTAAGTGTTACACTGGGATTTAATTTCGTTTTTGATTCTGTGCGTTCTTCTTGAAAGAAGACGAACTGAAAAAACCTTTTTAATTCGAAAATAAATGATTTGGCTAATTTTGGATTTGAAATGTTCGCGTAATTTCAAAAAAAGTTGAAACGGGGAGAAAATATTAAGAAAAATAATAATATAATTGTTTGTTCGTTCTTCTTCAACAGAATTAATAAACTTCTTATTTGCAAGAGCGAAGTCTGCCGGGTCAGCTAGTAATTGCTAATAGACCTTGTTTTATTGGTGCGAAAAATATAGGACATTGTCTAATTAGACTAGACCGGTTCTTGTTCAAATACTTCCTCGGTGATTAGTTTAACGAACTGGATCGATAATATAAAAAAATTAAACAGATGTTGGGATACCTAAATAGCTTTTTACGTTGATTTTTTATTCGCCAACAGCTCATTTGCAAGCTCAATTTGTTTGCCAAATGAAATTTTAGGTTCGATCACCGATACGGCTCAAGTATTTACAGCAGAGGCATTCAAAGTTTTTTTTAAACTTGCAAATATCGTAATCTCACGGGGTTTTCGGAAAGTGAAAATACGATTATAGTTCAGGAAAATAAATATGATTTTTATAGTCTTAAATAAGTTTGCTTTCCATGCTTGTTTTCATCACGGTCTTGTGAATTCTCAAACTTGAAATTTAAAAATATTCTTGCGTCAACGTAGCTAGAAAAACCCTCGTAGAAAGGAAATTATCGTTTGTTTGACTCTTCTTATCATGCCTCGATGTAGCAAGAAAAAGGCGTTCAAGACTGGAAAGATTTTCGTCTCTTCTCATTGACGACCTGAGAGGCAGGTCAGATTTAAATGAATTCGAATTTGTGTTTCTGGTCTGGGTGTAGTGTTGTTTTCATGTATGTGTCAATGGCACCTGACACGGGGAATTCTAGTGTGATGCTATGAGTGTGAAGCGATATTTATTTATTATCTTTGAGACCGTGTTTGAGACATTGTTCCTTTCCCTTTATAGTCTAGGGTCGTAGCGTAAACTTTGGAAACCCCAGATTGAATCCATAAAAAGCAGCCTCCCGCATTTGTGGTAGAGGATTTCACGCTGCTCTAATAGTTTCTGGTTTTCCAATTTGCTCTGGCCTCTCATGATCGCAGTGTATCGTACACGTTTTTGTGGCGAACAAAAACTTGTTATTACGAATACGTCACTGCTGTATGTGAAGGGTTTAACACTCTGACTATCAACGATGTAACGAATTTGCGTTTTATATCTTGCGTTTGATTTCGCATTCTTTGGATTCATATGCGTGTTTCTTATCGGCGGTATCGTAGTATGTTTATTGATAGATTAATCTTCCTTTGATTCTTGATATGTTAGATTAGTTGTTATTGTTTGAACAGTTTCAATAACTACTGAAGCTTTAAGTAGGTATAGGCAATGATACAATTCTTGAGATTTTGGCAGTTTTATTCATATCGTATTATTACTAAAGTAAGTGTAGTTTAATATAGTGAGTGCCACATATAATATCGAAAGAAACGACAGAGGGTCCGAGGTTCGATTCCCAGTAGAGCAGAAATTTGAGTGTTGGCATACAGTTCCGTTTCTTGTCTCTGTGTGTACTTGTATTATGTGTGCCTTGGTACCAACACACAATCAAACAGACAAAGAATTCTAGTGTGAAACTGTGAGTTTTAAGCATTTGTTTCTTTATTTAATTCTGACAAGCCGAGAAATAAGGCTCCTACCGCACTAACGGGACAAGCCCCGGATACAGGGAATGACAACGTCAGTTCCACTTCGCCTAGCGACCATCAAGCCTTAAATTTCTTACAATTCTCCTATTTAATACCTGCAAAATTGCATAAATTACCGGTAAGTGACACTCAAATCGCCGTTAAGTATTTGCGCATAGCTCGGTTTATTTGAAAGGAACTTTGTAGTCAATTAGACGAAGGTATTATAAGTTGCGTGGTGAATGAAATAATATGTTCCATACTAGCAGTGTTCTGTCATTTTGTCGCCACTTTGGGATGGAAATTAGAAATTGAAACTAAAAGAAGAAATCATTAGGCGAGAGCCATAGTAGCTCGTCCGGGGAGATCTTATTCCGACTCAATTATTCATGTCCTGTGTTTCGGCTGGGGAAGTACGGTTGCCGGGAATACGTAATTTGAGGTGAACATCATAGTCCTCATCAGTATCAAAGCACAGCATACAACCTCAGATAGTATTTGTTGAATTTGTTCCCCATCTATTATTTAAGGATGGATGCGAGCGTTTATGTGTCTTAGTTGCCATTTAATATTAGTCGGCCTGCATGCCTATTTACTACTTAATTACTATAAAACAAACATAATATAATCAATGAAAAAACGTTAAATATTAATATAAAGACATGGTATGGGTGTCGTATTTATACATTGAGCCGTAAATTGCTCTGATCCAGATTTTTTCCCATGTTTTTTTCATCCGCACACAGACATACGCGTCATTTTCTTTATGTTTACCCGACTCACACACAAACCCAACTCGGTAGCGCCGTACGATGTTGTAATGTTACTATTTTCTTGCACATAAATAAAGGCAGAACGCATTTTAGTTTCATTATAGAGATTGGATAGAGATACATACATTAACGTCTGCAGATACGTTAAGTTGATTCCATTCATGTTCAGCTCAGTAAATTATTCATTTAGACACACCTGTTTAATGTGGCAACACCATATTAGACTCTGATATGTTCTAACAGCATATCGTAGGTACGTGTGTTAATGCATATTTTTCAGAAATTACGCCCTATTACAATCCGTCTAGTGTCAAATTTGATTGACTGTGTACTAGAACCTTAATTGACTCTATAAAGGGAATAGAATTTAGCACTCAAATAATAAATGTTCTGTTAAGGGAGGTTGTCGAATTGATTGCAAACGATACCGTTTCCGAGAAAGAACTAAGTAGTTACGACGTAGTATAATTAAATACAGTAGTTACCAACTTTAAATGGATTTCTTTATGTATCCGGGATCCCTTAATGTTTCGTAATTCCCGTACCTAACCGACATAGCTCACAAAGTTTGCACATTTAAGTGGCGGTGGGCTGGCCACAGCGTCCAAAAGACTGATAATGGATGGGGGAAAAGGTCTAAGAATGACAACCACATCTAGGAAAAAGGAGCACAGACCAGAATCCACCTGGGAGTGACGACCTAAAGACAGCGGGAAAGGGTTGGATTGGGCCGAGGGCCGAGGCGAGGCATCGATTAGGGGAGGTCCATGTACAGTAATGGACTCCAAATGAATTAAAGCAATGATCCCCAATATAATAGTAATAGTAAATATAAAATACCATCAAAAACAATACTTGTAAAAAAAACACAAGTCTCGCAACTCAGTTCTTGCACTGTAAAAAGTTGTGAGATCCATGTATGTGTCCATAGATTGACTTGACCATAACAGTTTATGCAGTTGGTGTATCAAAGAAACTGGACCGAAATTGATTTTTTTTTTAAATTTTTCCTCGACTTATACATTAAGCATTAGATAAAAAATTCAATCAACATTATACCTATCCGACATATTTGTCTCTTTCATTGGTACTGTTATTTTGAATACGAATTTTGAGCGAAATTTCAATGAATTTCAATTGGAAATGGAATAGCGTTATAACGGCAAATTAGTAGACTGATCGCAAGATGGACTGAAGGAAACCATTACCTACCTATGCATGCCCGTTAACTAATTAACAAAAAAAAGTCTAGCCACAATGGCTACTGAAACTAAGTAAACCTTCCGCTATGCAAATGATTGAAGCGCCGGTGTTTCAAAGAAAATTTCTTGCCAGTAATTAACCGATCACACGTTAATATATTGCATGGCCATTAACTAATCACCATTTAGTTGCAAACCGCCATATCTTTGCAATTATTGAATCGGTAATATTCCGAGAAGGTACCATTGGTACCGCCGACAGATGCGTTAGATAGTTGTTCATATCACGCGAATTACTTATAAAAGATCATAATAATACGTTCAGTCGGTACCTTTGCTACCAATATAAGGCTGTCTTGAGCGGGTTGTACAGTACTCATTGATAATTCTCGAAGGATCAACCCCTATCAAGGAGGTCTCATCCCTGAATAGAGCCCTTCATCCCTAAGATATTAAAACTTGTCCGTGAGATCAACTAAGCAATAAATAAACGTACCATTTTAAATAACCAGTTGAGTTTAAATAACCAACCTTTTAGGGGATGTATTTGGCAATTATTTTTTAGGTGACTGCTGTCTACCTGCTTAGTCATCGAAGATTTTCCTTTCGCTTTATATATCTGATGGAATAATCTAACAAAATTCGAAGGTTGCACCTATACACTATACTTTTAGCTAAACTTCAGGTGTCTATTTATTTATTTTATTTTAAAAACGAACGGTGTTGCTACAAGTGCATAGACCGCTTAACAGTAACTCGTTGCATGTGACCATTTCGTGAAATAACTAGATATCATCTAAATTGCCTAGGTATTTGTGAATGGAGTACCTATGGGGAGCCTTTACACACGAATGGGTATGCTCGTTTAATTAGTTTTTCTGTTTACGTTACAAAGACTCAGAATTTTAAACCATTAAAGGTATTTTGTAATACCTAACGCTTACAAAAAGTAAACTAATCTAACGCCAAATTTAAAAGCAATAAGAAAAATACTTTGATGTTAAATGCAGAACCGAGAAATTTATCCTGATTGTTGAACGTTTCTCACGGATACGTTGAAGGAAATTCGGTAATAGCTTATTTTTTCAAACTGGTAATAGGTATGGTATTTAAAAACTCATACCTAGACTGGAACCACAAGAGATTTAAACTCATGTACCTACTCCGTTGGTAGTCGGGGTTTATTCATTCTTATGCAGTCACCTATGCTACTACCTACGCAGTTCATTCATATGACAGTTTGGCTTCAACCCTTGGCTGCAACCAACAATGTAATGTTAAGCAAGTTGACCAACACATATTTAATTTTGATTTCATTTCACACGCCATCGTAAGCTCTGTTTTTACTTATTATTATTGTACGTTGTTATAAGCTAATGCTGTTGCCTGTAACTGGCATGCATATCTGCCTATTTACCGATTGTATAAAACTCTCCGTCAAAATTTTTATGTATTGCTGTTGGTGTGTAATATGAATAAATAAATAAACCCTTTTAAGGCCCACTGTTGGCACGGGTCCCCCCCCACAGCAGGGGGAGGCTTGGAGCACACTCCACCACGCTGCTCCAATGCGGATTGGTGGATAAACAGGCTAGTGGCCAGCCCGTGTCGGATGTTTTCAAACCACCCATAGAATCTCCGACAAGGTTTAACGACTGCTATTTTATAGATGATGTATTCCCGCAGGACTATGACATGGGGTTCTTCAAGAAGGGCATAAAAAAGCTCTCCTTCATAGCCGGTAACGCTGGCGACCCCCTGGTGTTGCACGCGTCAGTAGGCGACGGTGACCACTTACCATCAGGTGGCCCGTCTGTCTGTTTGCTTGCTCCATTTATAAAAAAAAAGATAACAACCGGAACTGACGGCTTAACGTGCCCTCCGAAGCACGGAAGCGCGTGTATTCGCCATTAGCGGTCCACCATTCCAATATGACTCTTTAAGAAGTAAAGAACTAACACGTTGCACTAAAGTTACTTTTTATAGTAAACGAGTAGCAAACGGTCATGTGGGTTCAATCTCGTATATGAAAAAAATGCCATCTAAGAACGTTTGTGGGTGAATATGGATAACAAAGTCGCCACAAATAAAGTATCTTCAGCAACCACAGCTAACTATCATACAAGACCTAAGAAACTCTTTCATGGCGAGGTAAAACGTTTGAAGGACCCCAGCAAGCTACCATGACTTATCGATGAAATGGTTAGGTACTTGATCAAAAAAATCGATAACATTTTATCGACATCGCCTACAAATCGCATCGACACAATACGTTGATTACAGCGTGCCTCCCTCTCGAAAAGGCAATCCATCGCGAATATGTATGACATGTCTATGTCGGGCCGGTATTTTTTGCCGGCTGTTGGCTAGCGTCTAGTCGTTAAAGTGCCGGAGTTTTTTCCGGCTCGCAGGTCACCATTGCTCCGGATTTGTCCTGACATCTCGGGATTAGATGAGAAAATACGGCCGGATTTTATATGTCCCATTGTTTTGTCTCTCAGAACCATAGGGGTTTTGAGGGTGGCAAGGCCTCTTCACTTAGAGGAGAAGCTTCTCTGGGTGCGAAGGGTTCCTTAAGAGGTATGTTGGCCAGGTAAACAAATTGGAAGCGAACAAACATTATATGTTTAAAAATGACTAGCTTCCGCGATTACGTCCACATGTTCCGAAGAATCTGACCCAGAGAGTAAAGAGAGAGTAAAAAGTATCCTATATGTTAATCAAGTTTACAATCTTCATGTGTACCAAATTTCATCCAACCTGACACGTCCATCCATCCATCCTCAAAATTTTCGCATTACAATAGTAGTAGGATTAAACTTTTATCCTTTTAGCAAGTTTACTACAAAAACTCTGCCATTCCAGGATGTTCCGGGACTGTAGTGCCTACTTTACTCATCCATCTGGTAACCCTAGCCCGTTAGATTTATTTCTTTGTGCGACGCTAAGACGATACTACATCGTGTGTCCTGACGTAATGGTCCGAATATAGAGTTGTCCCACTGTGAATTAAGACTACGATTAACTGCTGGAGGAACTAATAAGGTAGTCGGATAAGACTTATGTTCTCATATCCTCCTTCCTTCCTTTCAGCCCTTAGTAGTCCACTGCTGGACATGGGCCTCCCCTAATCGACGCCACTCCGCCCGGTCCTGGGCCCTCTGAATCCAACGGTTTCCCGCTGTCTTCTTCAGGTCATCAGTCCACCTGGTCGGAGGGCGGCCTGTGCTCCTTTTGCCTAAACGTGGTCGCCATTCGAGGACCTTTTTTCCCCATCGGTTGTCAGTCCTGCGAACGATGTGGCCAGCCCATTGCCACTTTAATTTGCAAATTTTGAGAGCTATGTCGGTCACCTTCGTTCTTCTACGGATTTCATCATTTCTGATTCTGTCTCGTAGAGAAATACCAAGCATAGCTCTCTCCATTGCCCTCTGGGCGACTCTGAGCTTGTGAATTAGGCTCACAGTAAAGGACCACGTCTCGGCACCGTAGGTCATCACTGGCAACACACATTGCTCGAAAACTTTCGACTTCAGGCACTGAGGTATATCGGACGTCAAGATGTGTCGTAGATTCCCGAACGCTGCCCAGCCGAGTTGGATTCTTCGAGTGACCTCTCTCTCGAAGTTGGACTTACTCATTCGGATCGTTTGTCCTAGGTAAACGTATTCGTCTACAACTTCGAGAGCAGTGCCATCAACAACCACCGGTACGGGTGTGACATGGACATTAGACATGATTTTCGTCTTGTCCATGTTCATCTTAAGACCCACCCGTTGTGAGGCACTATTGAGGTCGCTGAGCATAATGCTGAGTTCCTCCAGCGACTCCGCCAGGATCACTATGTCTATATGAAGAACAGTACCACCACGCTTCTGCTCCACGCCTCCGGGGTACTTCCAGTGCTGATGACGGAATTGAACAATTGCTGGAGCGCGACTAGGACGGGTTTGCCGCCCGCTCTCAGCAGCTCCGTTGTAATTCCGTCATCCCCCGGAGCTTTGTTGTTTTTAAGCTGTTTGAGTGCCCCCCTAATTTCGTACAGACTGACGTCCGGGATATCTTCGGTATAGTGCCGGGTTAATTTAGCTCGCTTGTCGTTCGCCGCCTTGGGAACGGGAGCTCTTGAGGAGGTATACAGCTGTCCGTAGTATCTCTCAATTTCTCTCAGAACTTCGGGCTTAGACGTAACTATGGTGCCGGAGTCGGTCTTCAACCTCGTCAACTGACTTTGCCCAACCTCCAGATCTCTTGCGAACACTTTCGAGCCTTGGTTCCGCTCGATCGTGTTTTTTACACGTTTGGTGTTATAAACACGCAAATCGCGTCGCCTACTCCGAGAGATCTGTTTGTTGAGCAGTCGGTATTTCGACATTGAGGTTGGAGACTGCACACATAGTTCTCGCCTTTCCCTCATAAGACCGAGGGTATGTTCTGAGAGAACTTGAGGTTTACCACCGGAGGGGGCCTTGAAATACTTAGACCCAACCTCGTGGACAGTGTCTACCATCCTGGTGTTGTACTCGTCCACTGAACTGCATGTTTCCAGGCACGCGAAACGATTGCGGAGTTCCAGCTGAAAGGCCTCGGAGTCCTGGATCTGGGCAGGTGTTGGTCGGAGCGTAGACTTCATCAGGCGTGACCGTTCCAGCTTGACATTGATATTCAATGTGCCTCTGACCATCCGGTGATCGCTTCCGGTTTTAAACCTGCTGATCACAGAGACATCATTGAATATGTGCGGCTTGTCTGCCATAATGAAGTCTATCTCACTCTTAACGGAACCATTGGGACTGATCCAAGTCCACTTGCGCTGTGGCTTCTTCTTGAAGAAGGAGTTCATCATATAGAAGTCCTCCTTCTCCAAGAAGTTAGCCAGCAAGTGGCCCCGGTGGTTCCGTTGCCCGATACCAAAGGGCCCCACCTTCAGCTCGTCGCCGTCTCGCGCACCTAGTCTTGCGTTGAAGTCCCCCATCACCACCGTGAAATGGGTCTTGGAGTTACGTATGGCCCTACTTACGTCCTCATACATAACTTCAACCTCATCGTCGGGGTGTGCCGAGGTCGGTGCGTAAACCTGTATGACCTTCAGCGAATACCTCTTGGATGTTCTAAATATTAGTGAAGAATCTTTTAAAATCAAAATTGTTTCAAAAAAGCTCAGCACATCAATACTATTTGAAACTTACAGACTTAATAAAATTATGATCAGACAGCGGCCCATACGCCTTTTGCCAAACGGTTGCTGCCTATAATTATGAAGCTGACTGTAATCGATAATGTTAGCGCGTTGCTAAGCAACGCACGAAGTTACATGCTCTCTGAACGTTAGGATTAGTTAGGAAGTGGTCTGACTACCGACTGGTTTGTAGAGTATCGACGAGAAAAAATGTTCTGTTTCTGAAAAAGTGGTCGTCGATGGTACTGAGGCTTGAAAAAGTGGTGATAAACAAAGATAAATGGGATTTCAGTCATTGACAGATACGACTCTCCTTTTTTATGATTTGTAGTGTACGACGTAATGGCTACCTATTTTATAGTAGAATTGTTATATGCCTCTGGGATTCGAACATGGACCCCTCGAGACCGAACTCCTAGCCAGCCACTAGGCTATTACTAGTTACCCACCTAGTAATCTTAACAATAAGACCGCCTTTGTGAAAATTTATCTTTAAAATTCTGTATCATTTGTAAATTTTCTTTTGTGTATAGGTAATATATTGTATTGTAACCTAACTTATTCCTATATTATGTAAAACATATTAGTATCTACCATTAGTACCTAAATATACCCTCATTAACTCCTAATAATATCAAATCCTCCAGGAAGCGATCCATAGACGATTACTAAAATCAATTGAGAAATTACTAGCTGAGCCCGAATTAAACATTATCTAATACTCTAGCCTGATGTAATACAAAATCTGAGGCAGAAACACCTAGGTTTAGCGCGAAAGTCATCTTAGACTAATTTATTACCACACCTGCCGATTTCCCAAGCAGTTAGCGCGTTATACACGGATGATTTCATAACTAACCGGGGATGCACGTGTTTGACCAAATACGTATAGCGAAAAGAGGAAAGATTAAGATATTTTAAGTATTCGTAAGCCAAAAAGGCTGTTTTGTTTCCGAGAATGATCGTGTCTGAACAATTACCAGCAGAGAAAAGGGGATACATAAAGATATTTTAAGATTTCGTATCAAAAGGGTTTTGCGTAGCCTTATTGTTGTAGTCTGGCTGTCCATCTGTAAATCTGTTGCAGGGCTGAGTTTAAAGCAAACTAGTCAATAACTACGGCCTTATTTTAACACCTTTTCCGGCCAATAAATGGTTCCATCACATTACACCTTGCAGAAAACCTTCTTAAACCAATAAAACTTTTGTATTTATCCATTTACCTTCCAAAAACTATAAAACAACTCCGGCCTTTTCTACACCTCTTTCAGCGAACTAAACATGTTCTATCTACTATCAGTCAATACATTTACAGAATCATTAATTACAGAATCTTTCCTCGCTCACCGCTGCCGGTGGCGCCTTACCACACTGTCACTTTCACGCTATGATTTACAATCCGCACGTACTCTAAAGTACGGAATGGACAAAGCTCCACGCGCTTCCTGCCGCCCTGCGCTTTCGACGACCTTTGTACATCGTACTATTTGTGATATTATGATGGTAATAGGTGGGACTTGTAATGCTTGGCTATACATGCAAACAAAAAGACATAATAATAAGCTGTGCGCAATACCCTCTAAAACTAAGCAATATAATAAAAGCGTATTTTGTATGGGGCCAAAAATATATAATAACTTGCCTAACTTACTGAAAAGTAACAGCACATTTGATTTTAAACGGAAATTAAAAATGTTTCTAACCGAAAAAGCATACTATTCGGTTGCGGAATTCATTAATGAAAAAAATTAAATCTGTATTGTAATGTAAATTCTATTAAATGGAATGTGGAAACGCGCGTCTAAACAAATAAAGTATGTGTACCAAAACCTGTGTCGAGAGTTTTTTCCTCCGGCTTTTTCTCTCTTTACCCAGCGATGGGTGGCACATAGGCAGCCGATGAGTTCGATTAGGTAAAATTACAACTAATTATAAAAATAATAAATGAAATATGCTAAACTGACAAATGAATTATTGTACAAACTTGTCAATTAAATTATGTATTAGTTATAAGTTTTCAATTGTAATTAGTACTAACATTAGTTTTTATTTTATTTTTAAATTATTAAAATGTTATATAACTTTATAATTTGCATACCTGAAAAGGTGAATATGGATTGATCAAAATGCCCTGTAAAACCAATAACTAACCCATATTCGTGCAAATAAATGATTTTCATTTCATTTCATTTCATTTCATGCATCGTACTATAGTACTCGTACTGTCTGTGAGATTAAGATGGTAATAGTAGGTGGAATTGGCTTGGCATTACAGTTGATTTTTGGGTAATACATTTAAACAGGCAAAAGGCTTTGCCAAATGATAATGGTTAAGAGAGCTCGTCGCTCTATCAAACGTCTCTCGTTTGGATTACTTTATATTGGGATTTTTTAGGCTTTCAAATTATGCAGAAAGATTTTTTCTGAATAGTCACTATTAATTATAACAAAACTTTAATATACAGATCAGCTTATTCTGGCACTCATAAAAATGTATTGTTTTACTTACAATAACCTACATATTCGATTTTTCTGCTATTATCGATTCTTCCGTGTCTTCGTAATATGTAAAAAACTTTGTCTCAGATGGCTATTGCGGTATCTTCATTAAAACATATGGTTGTAGTAGGCTAGGCTTCGCTTCCTTTATCGTTTAATTTACCACCTAGAAGTAGGGCAAATTTATTTAAACAGTATCCTTTTTCTCGGGCTCTTTTCTCGCATATCGCTCGTGATAGTGTCTCTACACACTGTCACTTTCACGTATGATTTACAATCTTCACGTACAGTATCGAAGCACTCATAGATATTAAACACTCATAAATAGCGAGCGTTAGATGCTCTAAGCGTCCACGCGCCTCCTCAAGACTTAAGCTTTCACTGACCTTTCAACGTAACTGTCAGGCAGGATTATTTAAAGATAATGTTAATGCTTTAAGATAGACAGTACTAAAGTACTCAGAAGCTACAGTGATGTAAGTATGGGCGCGGTCGCGTCTGATGATCAGAGATGTTTTGAGCAAACAGAATATGTTGGACCATAGAATACTTTATACGGAAATGTTTGACTCAAACGTCAAGTGTTTTGGTTTTGGCAACTTTTGCTTGATAGATTATATACAATTACAATACATTTAGTTTCTCTACCAGTTTATATTGTGTCTATTGTTGTATCGGTATTTTGTTTTCTACAGTTTGCTAAACAGTCGTCGTTTGAAGTTGACTATTACTTATTGACTCCTTCAAACGTTTTTGACCTAAGACACCTTTTCGACCCGAGAACTAGCTTCTCGTCACTGTATTATACTGATCCAGCAGGGGGATTATTTAGCTAGCTAACTAATTGCTTGGTTGCTACGTGATTGCTACGGCATAGCAGGTAGACGCCAAATTATTCCATTTTTTGTAAATAAAAAATCTACATATATATTTTATTTAACAGGAAATGGAAAACAATTCAATTCAAAATAACGAACCCTCTGTAAAGCCGCACATTAAAGCTCGATCAATAACAATTCATAAAACAGCCATAAACATCAAAATTGAATAAAATGGTCGACACCTAATTCCAAGATTTTGATCGCATTCTTAATCTTGATAAACTCAACGGTGATTGGTCAATCCATTAGAGGCGGCCGCTCTGATTGGTCGGTTCGCTATAAAGTGAACGTATTACGTCCTACTTCATTTTATTACAGATTTTGTGAAAATGATGCTTTTCAATGAATTCTCGTGATGGAGTTTGAATGCGAATAGGCGGGATTACGTGAATTTAATTATGGATTAAGTTTCAATAAATTTATTCACCATAGACATGCCTTTAAAGGTTTAATAAACGTTTTTATAGTATATAGACAGCTTAGTGACTAACAATCAGGCTCTTAATCGTAAGATTCGGGTTCGAGTCCCAGTAACACGCAAAAAGTTTCTTAATAAAGTGCCCTTTGTAAAATTAGGTGTCACCTGCTGTAACTGTGAAGGAAAACATCGTGAAGAAACTTGCATGCCTGAGATTTTTCCACAATGTTCCTAAAGGCATGTAAAGTCCACTAAACCACATTAGGCCAGTGTGGTGGACTACGGCCTACAACCTTCTCATTATGAGAGAGAGAAAAGTCACAAAATAACTTTAAACCGTAAAAAGGAGTAGTCAATTGTAAATTTAAAAATGGACAATCAAAACTCAAAAACTCAAAAGACGATACGACTGTATGAGATTCATATAAGTTGCTCCATCAAGTGAGCTATAAGACCTATGGATCATCAGACGTAGATCTAAGTGCACGGGCTCGACGATTTCTCCTCAGTAAGTGCTAAATCACGACTTTTTCAATAAAGACAAACCAGTCTCCAGTCGCCTTTCTGAGCCGATCATATCTTCCTGGCGACTTATTCACCATATAATATCGTGATATTCATCTACAAGTGCAGTGGGTTTTATGTTAATTGACAATTGCTGTACGGTTTTCATGGTCGAGTTTTATTACGCCAAGAGTAGGGGAGGGATGGGGCAGATTGGAACTAGACGACATTAGAAGTCTCAACGTAAGAGGTGGTAAAAAAGGTATATTAATACATGTACCTAAATTATATGGCGGATTACGCCATAATTATAATTTCGGAAACTTTGTGTGTTTCTGTTTGAGGAGTTTGGTTTTTGAAGTATAAATTAAGAATTACCACACCTAACTAATTACACTTAAAATTTTAATCTCTTTTAAATTAGCTGATTTTCACCATATTTACCAAGAGTGTTCTTTCTAGAGTTACCTAAAAGTGTTCTTTGCTGTCTTTTTTTTTAATACTGCTCTTAAATAAAGAAGTATTGTGTTGTAACGTAAAAAAGAAAACTTTCATTATAATCACACGCATTACTTTACACAGATTACGTATACCTATACCTATAAGACAGGTAATAATAAGACAGATAAGATAAGATTAGGTAATAAAGCAAAAATTTGTAAATTATATCCTAGCATAATTACTCGTCTACAGTTTAATACCCAACTCCCTTACAGTTGCCAATAACGTTCGTATTGTCGCATAGCTCAATGCCAACGGTTCCGGGTTCGGTGCTCGGGCGGCATTTCGTGTGTTTCGGCCTAATGTGCGCGCTGTAGGGCACTCGTGTCACGCCGACAAATTTATGGACGTACGAGATTCTGTTACTAAGATGTTATTTGAGGCTGGAACGGCTTTCTCTAGGTCTGTGGGAAAGTTACCAAAGTATGGATTCAAGTTTGATTGTTTTCAGTTAAGGTCTTTAATGTCCCGTGTATTGTCTTTTCCACAAAACTATAATATTAAGCACCCAGAGGGGTGATCGCTCAAGACGAATTAAATACGCGCTTCCGTGCTTCGGAGGGCACGTTAGGCAGCCGGTCCCGGTTGTTATTGATACAATAGCAGTCTTTAAACCTCGTCGGAGACTCTTGATGGTTTGAAAACATTCGAACCCTCCATTTCTTCACCAAGCTGCACTAATGCGGATTGGTATGCTTATGGTATGAGAATGCTCCAGGCCTCCCCTGTTGTAGGTAGAGTGAATATCGTACGTTATCTATCGCTTTTAAGACACATGTGTTAAGGTGTGTGTATGTGAATGTGTTATTTGCAATTGACGGCAATTAAAACCAACCTCCATAGCTTGTAACTTGGGTCACCTTCAGCGCACAACCGCCGCGCGTCTCGCAGCGCTATTGTTGCAATAAAACGGCAAATTATGCAATTCCACGGACGCTGCTGAATATGTATCCCCTATTGTAGTTAGCATTCGCATAGACGTGAAGGATCGTGGCGTCGGACAAAAAATTGATTGGTGCATAGTTTTGAGTGTGACGAACTTGTTTATAAACGTTCGTTCATCATTCACAGAACCGACAACCGTATGGGAAGACAGATCCCTGATTGGCGACCACATCTAGGCAAAAGGAGCACAGGCCACCCTCCGATTAGGTGACCTGAAAAAGACAGCGGGGAACTGTCAGAACTGGGCAGAGTGGCGTCGATTAGGGGAAACTCACGTCTAGCTGTGGATTATGAAAGGGTCAAAGGGAGAAGGAAGGATTTTTGTGACGAGACCAGTTTTGTGAGATCATGTTGCCTCTCAAACTGCTGAAAATTGGAAAAGCTACAAGAGGTGACATCTTTACTGCTAAATTACTTATAGCTGGAGGAACATTGTACTCGAAGAAACTGTCAAGATCCATAACTTGGTCATAACATACAGGTGAAACTCCGACGGCATGCACCAGAATCATTGTAATTTTCTTCTTAAATAGGATTTTAAAACCTCTCTGAAATACGTGGGTGTAGTAACACATCACGTCATGGAGACTAAGATGCTGGTATCAAATAGAGTTGCCTTTAGCTCTTGTTCTGATCCCGAGTTACAGAATACAACTAAACTTCCAATCGATTTAAATTCAGATTCAGATCGCGTATGATCGTCGTTTGCCGATTAAACCTGTATACAACGAGTGAACGTACTCGCTTGGAATTTTCTCATTGAGAGGTCAATCATTGGTAATCATATGCTACGGTATGAGCAAGTGGCCTTCTTAATTATATTTATATGAGAGCCTTTGTCTTGTTAGCGTTCCGTATCTTGAAAAATCCTAAAAGGACTTTATAATTTACGATTTTATCTATATACTAGCTGACCCCGTAAACGTTGTTTTGCCATATAAGTTATCGAGCGGGATGAAAAATTATTAAATTACTAAAATGACTATTAAAAATAGGGGTTGGTGATAGGAGGGTGAAAATTTAGCGTTGTATTTTTAATGCCACATTATTCAAAAATAAAAATAAAAAAATTGTCCTAAAAATAAAATAAAAATGTTAGGTAAAGGTGGACAACCCTTATCACTTAGGGGTATGAAAAATAGATAATAGCATTCAAACTTCTCATTGTGAGAAGACACCCGACCTTACAATGGGTCAATAATGAGTTACCGACATTATTAGGCAAAGATTTAGTTAGTGAAGTAGTTAACTATTTTCGTTGGTGGTATAACTTAAGTATTCAAAACCCTTCAATAGTTAGTTAGTATCTAAAGTAGCTAACTACTGTATTTGGTGGTATAAATTAAGCAATCAGAACCCTACAATCACAAGTCCAATATGACTTATTTTTAAATTAAATTAGTATGAGAGAGCCCAGTAAGCCTTTGTATGTAGGTATTAGTAGCGATTTGTAAGCGCCGACGCGTACCATGAGTCAACGGGTAAAATAGTTTTACATTTACGATTATGGCATATTTTAACGATGTATGGAGCCTTCATTTTAATCATTTATTTTTATTTTTGTTTTTGGAATGAATAGACTTCAAAAATTAATTCTACTAATGCATGCAGTCAAAATAATTGTAGTGTATACATTAATTGTTAGGTTATACACGTTAAGTTACACGTTAGTGTTTCATAGAAAAAGAACAAACATAGACAGTGATAGTCCTACAAATTGCAAAAAAAACACGCTGTTTCTTCCAAACTCCCACAGTACTGTCAATGATTAGGTACTCCTTTCTACCCCGCATTCCCCTACATAGGAATACAATATTTTCGGAGACCTCCTTTTCATAGTCATATTGAGAGAATCACCATACACGCTTTTTTATAATTAGTCAACGTCCTCCGAATCAATCACAAACGAAGTAATAAGCTCTGAATTAATACCGAACTTACCGAACGTCAAATTTTGAGGCAGGGATGTAAAGTAATAGGATTTTTGGTTACCTGTAACAAAAATAGTATCGTTAATAATTACGTCGTGTATTAATTACATCGTGAATTGGATGCAACCCCATTAATGCCCCACTGTTGGGCACAGGTGTCCACACAACAGGCGAGGCCTGGAGCATACTCCACCACGCCCATAGGGCCTCCGACAAGGTTTAACAACTGCTATCGTATCGATAACGATTGATAGATTGTCTATTACAGCAACAAAACTCAAAGCCTTTACTGATTCCCTCCAAATTTAGTGAAAATACTACAATTTATGTTTTAACGCTACCTGCACCTAGAGTACCTAGACTACACTACACCAGTATAATAGTTTGAACATGTTGCTTGTAAACTCGATAAATAAATATCATTTACTAATTTTAAATGTTATTCAAGATAATATACACCGTATCGATCACCAACATAATAATTGTGGTGATCCTAATCTTTCCATAGGTATAATAAAAATAAAACGCTGTTAGTTAGTCTCGCTAAAAATCGAAAACGGCTTAATCGATTTGGCTCGTTTTTATGTCGATATGTTCATATATGTCCAAGAAAGGTTTATACGGGGAGAAAAGCTGAAACGAATGGGTAGAAAATAGTACAAATTTCTTTATTTGGCAGAACGAAGTGTGCGCGGTCAGCTAGTATAAAATAGGGACAAATAAAGAGCATGTCAATGTAAACGGGATGAGCTATGACAGTCAACTGCAAGCGACAATGTAATGGAATGTAAATTGTAATGCAACTAATTAATCTTCGTTGGGCGGGACCGCGAATTATGCTTTTGTCATTTGCTAACGTTTAGATTTGGCGGGTGGTGCAAGGAATAAGCGAATAACTAATTTTTCTACAAGCGAAAAATACTGGGTGAAGCAATAAATTCAAATTTAAATTTTATGGTATAAATAATTACACCACATCACCACATCGTTTTCAAGACTGACGACCGGGGTAAGAAAGGTCTTCGAATGTCGACCACGTCTAGGCTTTTGCATAGGCCGCCCTCCAACCAGGTGGACTAACGGCCCAGGAGCGAACGGAATGGCGACGATTATTGGAGGCTCATGTCCAGCAATGGACTACGAAAGGACTACGAATGGACTAAGAAAGTTTCAAGCTGGAAAATAATCCAAAATATAACTTGCATAGGTAATTGTCGAAGTTATATTATATTGATTATAAAGTTGTTATTCAAATTTCTCGAATTTGAGTTTAACTGTTCGTTGACCATACTGGCACTTGGTTATCGATGTCAATATGGCCTGAAAAATTACTTCTGATATTTAAGTTGATCCGCAATTTCTCTTCAACTGACTTCAACGTGTTTATTACACAATTGACTGAACGACAGAGGATAATGGAAACAGTCCTAAAACAATATTCTTATGAACAAATAATATGAACCCTTCTATATAAAACTGTATGCACGCTATTCCTCATCACTTGGGGCACAGCACCAAGGCGCAGGTTCATCTGCAAATCAAATCGCCGACCACGCAGTCGCGAGCCGGATGTCGGCGTTGCTTAGCTTTGTTTATACTAGCTTTAAGCTCATTGCTTGAGCAAACGAGCATAGTCTTAATGCTTCGACTTGTCTATTCTGAGGTCAAATGTGACTATGAGACTAAAGTCTGAGGACAAATGCGAATGTCAAAATCCTAAAACTTAAATTTTTATAATACTAAATTACTTGTTTCGGCGATAACCCAGTGGCTAAGAATTCGATCTTATAATCGAGGGGGCCGGGTTCGAACCCCAGTGGCACGCACCAATGACTGTAAAAAAAGTTATCTGCGCTTTATTGGAGGCCAAGACTCAATTTGGGTCCTCGCGCCATCCCACTAACTAACTTCTGTTACGGTGAAGGAAAACATCGTGAGGAAACCTGCATGCCTGAGAGTTCAAAAAAATGTTCTCCAAGGCATGTGAAGTCCACCAACCCGTATTAGGCCGGCGTGGTGGACTAAGGCCTACATCCCTCTCATTGTGAAAGGAGACCCGACCCTGTAGTGGGTTATTACTTATTTTAGATAAAAATGTTATTACAATCTATTCTGGCTCGATTGATGTCTTAGCTTGTGTCCGAAACCATGTCGCACGAAACAGTTTCTCGTACGACAGCGTTATTAATATTTTGTCGCATATTAGTGCGTATTTAAATAAGGAACCAGAGCTCTGTGTTTAAATTTTGTCGTATTGGATAATACTGCAGTTAAAACAATAATCGTTTACTACAATTAATCATTTCCATATGTCGACAATTTTAATTTATCTCAGTAGATTACTGGTTTACGTTCTCAGATGACCTCGTATTGACGAAATAATTATGGAATGGATGATGGGTTTACTTAAAAAACAATAAACCGACCAAATTCGCAGTAGTATTATCCACACTGCGTATGTTGATAGTTTTAGGTAGCTGAGGAACCGACAGTTTATTTAAAATCCACACATAATTATGAATAAACCATGCACCTAATAACGAGCGCCATTTCGTGCACGAGGTCCACAAAATGGCGGCCGTTACTCGGCGGAAACGCGTATCTGTCAACGCGGCCGCATCGCGCCGAACTGGCCATTGTATGATAATCGCTTGCGCCGACAAAGTTTTAACACCGCTGCCACGAAAACAGCGGGGAGCGATTTATTGAACTGCTGTTGCTGGTGACCAAAGAAAGGACAGAGGTATGATTTTTAAAAATGTGTGTTAGACGTAAAGATAAAAGGAAAGGATCAAAAGAGTTTTGATTTTAAAAATGTTTGTGAAGTAAAAATAGTTTGAAAGCTAGAAGATAGGTATACTCACTATATTCATACAAATCAATAAGTAAGTTTAAAAGCTAATAAGACATTTAATGATAGTTAACAAATTAAGTACTCAGAAATTAAACTTTTCATAACAATCTCGACAAGAATTAAAAAATAGGTGTTTATAATAGCAGCGTTTAACTTATTCATTTATTCAACTGCAACAAATTCATTATTTTTTCTAAATTTTACATCATTCTTATTGCTGCTCTGCGAATCTCAGCGCACACATTCACATTCATGTGTGGAGAGAAAAAACTTACATTCGTTGGTTCCCTGGCTCCATCCTAATTCCCGACCCGATTCGCATTATTCCCTTATTGGGAGAAAATATGGATATTGTTATTACTCTCGCTCGTGACGCGCTGATGGTAGGCGCTGTTACAGTCGGAGTATGCAGCTTGTTATTGATACGACAAACACGATGACCACAGAGATATCTACTGAGTCATCATCACCTTCGTCATCCTCGTCATCATCATCTGTGATGAATAAAAGTGATGGATAAAAACTTTTCTCTATGATGATTGAGAACCATCACTAATCTACCATTTAATCAGTGCTGTGAGCATGAATACTATCGTCAAAGTTATCGAAGAGTAAACATCAGTCATTAGTATATCATACTTATGTAATACTAATCTTTTATGTCTGTCTTGACATCTTTCCATAGAAATGGTAGGTCGATACGATTACTATTATATTCGAAACTGCGACACTACTATACGAAAAATTTCACGCTCGAGGCAGGCTGAAGTACACCTATATAACTTTATATTATGGATCTTTAGAGTACGCAGATTTCAAAATTTCAATGATAACTTTTAGTAAATGAAAACAAGTAATAAATAAAACATAGAGTCGGATATTTAGCTTTAATTTACTGGTAACAATTCAGCATTGAAATCGACTAGGCTATCACTACTTGTTATAAAATTTAATGTGACGCTGGAACTAAAACGGTCCCTTGCGGTACGCCGGTTGCAAATATTAATCCAATCTTTGGTTAAGCAACAAATTCGCTTCGCGCACCAATGAAAATTATATTCAATCCATTTGATAACTATCATTATGAGCTATTAGCATTTGAAATCCATATAGCAATTTGACGTAAGTTAGATATTATGGTGTTTCCACAATGCTTTTTAGTTTTTACTGTAACCTCAAGCCCAGTGCCGCGTCAAAAATCATTAGAGGACGATTTGAAAGCTCTCGAAGTTTTTACTCATAAAAACCGAAACCAACTTCACCGCAGAATAACACCGGATGCGTTTACAAAAAGACGATTATAATACAAGTGTTGACCGCGACTTTGCTTGTATTCAAGTTGCATAATATACAAAAATAGGTTTTTCTGAAGCTTTTAATGCAATTAAAAAAATGATCTGTGCGATGCAATCAAATTTGTAGCTTGTTGAGCATTAGCATCACCTTTCCCTAAAATGTAGTGATTTTTTAACAATTATACCATTGGACTATTAAATAAAGTTTGAATTTTAATAAAAAACGTTAGTCATAATTATATATATATATAGATACTTACTACAATCTTTAACACACTTCAAAATTATTATACCTAAGTTGAATTTCTTTAAATGCACAAAACGTATAATTCTGAGTAGCCATTACCACATTTACAACCTAAGACAGGGCAATTTGATGAATAAAGAAACAAACACAAATTCATAAATACATTAAAAACTTATTTTAAAGGGAATGAATCATTGAAACTCGAATTCCGTTTGATTATCCGGCGAGATCATTATTCTCCACTTATAAAATCGTTATGGACCCAAAACCCCAAACACGACACCAAATGTAATGTAATATTTTGCGGCCCTTTTTGCGGTGAAGGTTAAAATTTTTGATGGTTTCAAAACTTGCACGTAATCTTGAGGCAAGATATGATTGCAGTTGTAAGTGTAATGACAGCCGATAATAATAGTTTTTTAAACCGTGTGAAGCAATTGAAATAAGGAAACAGAAGGTTTCCTTGGAAATATTTTTTTATGTTTTTAATATCAATGAAACCCCAAACCCAATCAATGAAATTTTAATCATTTTTTTAGAGATAGAAATAAATTCAACTTCTTTGCGATTAGCAAAACGTAAGCGAAATCATTGTAAGACGATCTGGAAATTTCTATTAAGTTTCAAAAAATATTTAGGGTACCCATATTAAATAGTAAAATAAGAAAAACCTTTTAAGGATACAGTAGGTTAAATGATTTAAAGTAAGACGTAGACTTTAATAAAACGAACAGAAATAACTGTAAAAGTAAAAACTAAACAAGCAACAATGTAGTCAAATCCGATTAATCCAACAATTGGTAACCGAAACAGAACAATGTAGCCAGCCGTGCATAACATCGAGATATTCACACAAAATCGACTCCCAAAGACCCATAAGGTCACAACGAGATGGCAGGAGCCTCTAAATAAATTCCCAGTCATAACTCTGAAGGGGCAAGTATTGTTTTAGTTCTAAATCCTTGACAGGAATAAGTTAAATATTCGATACGTGCCCACATTACATCGTCTCATAAATACGACGCGGTCCATGGGATGGGAACCGCAGACGTAGCACATATACACGTATCTAGTGGAATCGTGACCACTGATAGATGGACACCACATGGAGTTATCACATTTGGAGTCGCTAATGGTGCAAAAATTGCAGGATCGTATTGTGAAGTACATTGGCCAATAAATCTCTCACGAACAGCCGCTGAAAGGAAGTATGTTTTAATTAGTTTGGTCAAAGAACTAAGATGATTCAATATTAATAGGCACTTAGTAGTTCATCTTCATGTCAAAAAGTCAGGCATCGATAAACACGCCTATCCTACTTAAAAAATGCTAAGTGTTAATAAGGGAAAATTTTAACTTTATCATTTTTTGTTAAATGTCACACAAATATATTTTTAACTAAAAATAATGAGAGAAAATTTGGACACTAACTCTAGACAGACAAAGCTAAAATTATAAGAAATAGAACACTGTTTTATACAACATAGTATTTCAAGGCGTGAGAACTGTGACGTGTTGATTAACCAATGAGACGGCATGAGAAAATGACAGCTGAGTTACGATTGGCTGTCGAGAGCGTGACGTCAAACCACCTGTGTTACGGACGGCCATATTTCACTTTGATTGGTGTATTGATTTCGAAATTCAATTGATATACCGTTAGTATAAATTGAAAATATGAGAGGTTTCTTAGAGACAAGATACACGTTACAAGATATTAAAATAGCATTTCAACTGTTGCTACTTTAATGCTATTTGTGGAACTAAAATCATATTATATTCATTCAATTTGCGACTAAGTGCACTAGGCAATTTTCTTATCGTATGTTAATTCGAAACCTTTTATGTTCATTGATACATAACTACCTAATAATGTTTGAAACTAGGCGGAGAGGAATACAATCTTCGAAAAAATGTTTTTTATTCGGCATTGAAGGATAATGTAACCTGAAAGTCCTGATCAATATTGACATCCTGTAAATGTTCCTACTAAGTTTAATAACACACTATTACAATAAGAGTTTTTTTACGACTTTGCTTTCAAAATTGACAATAAATTTCTGTAATGAGACATAAAAATAAATGGCTGTCGATAACGGCATAGAAGACGATTCGAACGCCTCAAGGTGCCTTCGGAGGCCCGTTTTCAATTCGGCATTAACGGTCTTCTGCATCGAAGAAAGGTGTAAGAAATACTGGAGCACAAGATTAAAACGTGTCTTCCCAAGCATGTCTGTAACAAATACTCTACTAGCTATCTCACCCAAGTACCTACGCCACACCCAACCAACGTCGCCTTAGTTGATAGCAGGCAACCTACACTATCACGGCTACACTTATAAGTCAAAGTTACCCAATTATAAATTAATTGATCACCAAGAAGTTCAGCCAGCAGTAAATTTGAATAAAGATAGTATCGTTGAAAGTGTAACACTTAAAGCCTTAGGTACTAAAGTTACGAAATGTGTACGTACGTACCGTGATCTGAACCAGAATAATCGGTTTCTGACATTTAAATGAGTTAAATTGGCCCCTGGTGCATGGTTCCATGACAGATGGTGAGATAAGTGAGTGGGCTAAAAGAAGTTATTTGATTTAGTTGTTGATAAGGCACAGGGAAACCTTTGACCTGTAAGTTCAAGATTGATTCGTAAAATTGTTTCGGAAATAAGTTTACCTACTGCCAAAAGTCGTAGAATTTGAAATATTTTGTATAATTTTCAAGACACAAAACATGAACAAAATTCTGGTTTACGGCGTATTATCATCAGAATGATGGTTCCTCGAGCCACTTTAGCTCTATATAAAAAGATTGTCTTTTTTAATTCCCTTGCTTCTTTATTACTGCTTAACTTAGAACCTCATCGTCAGTGTTCATTGAGAATCCCAACTCGGAAGTTGGGATATAATTTCTATCTTAATTCTTCATAATCTTGAAACAGACGATACAATCGTTTGTTTCTAAAATTATTTAGCATTTTTTAGTTTGAAGTCGGTTTTCATTTTTTGTAAAAATTGTTGGTGTACAAAAAAAGAATATTTGATTTATTTGTATAGATTCGTATATTAGTTTCAGCATTGATAGCAAAGCAGTCGTGATCGGGAGAGCGCGCGCTGTCTTCGTGCGCGATATATGGCAGGAGCGCGGTCGGGAATTTCATATTTTGTATCCCATAATGTTTGAACGGGCCCGTATATTGTTGAAATGTATTCAATATCTAATGTGCTTAACGGTTGTTCGACATTAAGAACTTAGAGATAGTTGACGTTTGGTCTTCGAAGAGAGAGTTTTCAATTATTTACTTTTTCAACACAAGAACCATACTGCTACGTAATCTATTAAACATTGGATGGCTTATAAACTAGTTTCTAGTACAACAGCAAACGCTTGCGTGTTTCTCATGGCCTGGTCTCTTGAAATTAATTGATCATTGCAACCCCATTGACACTTACATGGAACCTCAAATAGGGTGAAAATCGTATCTGAGATGTTGCTACTCATAAGGATGAAGACACCACAAGCTAAGTCTCAACGAAATACTAATCCATCCAGAAGACATTATCTACATTAATAACAGAACATGATGCTTTATGTGATGCATGCTTTACTTAATGGGTTACGAGAGTGGGAATAAAGGTTTAAGGTTCCTTAAAATTTAATGGTTCTACCAATTCTGCCCCACCTTGAAGATCATATACGATTTCCACTCATGGTGCTACACTTCCATATCTTATCGATACTGGTTACAAAATCGAAAACGTCCCAAATCTATCAATCTTCACATTCCACCGAGAGTTATTAATTAATCGTAATATAAAATTAATGTCCACTTTTATCACATCGAATTCATATAAGAATTGACATCAATATAAAAAGCCTTTCAAAACCGAATATCACAATTTACGACGCATTAATTACATGTTCAGCTTGAATGAAGATAATTGTATGGATATCAGTGGAGTAAAGCTTCGTCCATCAAAGATAGAATGCAGCGAAACGGCGCGGGAAGAAAATCCACCAATAAAAAGGGCTTGCTTGCGTTTACATCCTACTACTACTACTATTATTAATGTCAAAATTTGTTAGGATGGATGGATTAATGGAAAAAAACAGCATAATAGATTTGGATGAAATTTGATACTTACACAGGTAGATTATAATCTGTATAAAAATATTTTTTTCTCCTTCTCTGGGTCAAATTCTTTGGTCAACGTGGACGGAGCCGCGACAGCAAGTTACTTGTACGTCAACTTAGTCATGCTCATTGCGAGCACTCCCATAGTATTTCAAAGGTCGTAATAGGGTATTACGGCCTATGTCAAAAAGCTTTTTATATGAATTCGTAAGTCATAAAAACCCATAAAAAATTGAAAAAAAAATTTTTGCAAACAAATATTATGTAAAAAAAAGACTTTTCAATTTAAATTTCAAAAATCCCCGCGAAAACACGGTCTCGGCCGTCTCGGCGCTGCCGCCATGCTTGTGACGTCACTCGTAGTGTAAACAATACATCTCAGTAAAGGAAAAAGTTATACTCCATTGTTCATTTACACTGCTAATGACGTCACGCCGATAGCTTTCATGGCGTATAGTGTTTTTGACATTTGAAAAACAGATAAAGTAACAAACCTGAATTTTAAAATTGAAATAATAAATGTATGCTACATTTTTTAGAACAGAAATCACCATTTTTCACTTGCTTTTAACAAAATCTATCAATATTACATAATTTTGGATTTTTCCTTGCATGGTGCGAAATACCCTATTGTTCGTGCGTTAACGTTCATTTATGCACGACTTGAATTACTCGTAGTACGAAATCGCATCCAAACTGAGCGCAGCCTGACGGTGAGAGTAAAACTTTTATGATATCGAGATCAGATGGATTGAGCTGTTTATAGGAAAGCTCCAAACGAGCGATATAGAGTTTAGTACCCAAAGTTTTACTACACGCTATACGGACTCGTGCAGTCTATACAACACCTATTACAATTGTATTTCTTCTTCCTTGTTACGTTTGTTACATACTGAAACATATATGGATTTGAAGTAACCAATATCCATAAAATACACTAAGAAATCAATACGATAGGTTAGGTTAAGTTAACAATGATCAATTCAAAATTGAAAATTAGTTATTAACTCAATTCAGCATTCGGTAATAAATATATAAGTCAATTATCAGCTTAGATAATACAATAGAGATAGAATGGGAATTCAAACCAAGCTGAAGGTATTTTTAGACCAGCTAAATGCGACCCAACGGAAACATCTCTAAGTAAATACATATGTAGTGTGAATCTTAGGCAGTTACCATTGGACTTGTAAACTTGCTCTCCATTTATAGATTGGAATCGACAGAAAACGAAGAGATAAAGATTTTCTATTAAGGCTTCTTGCTTGCAATTTCCTAACGCAGGAACAAAACTATAATGAGGCAACAAGTACTGCATCCTGTTTAAATTTCTTTAATTGTACTGCTTTTGTTTGTTGTAGCGTTGCGAGTTTTAGGTTTGACCAGATTCCTTTCTTCTGTTCCTTCTTAGTCGATTTTAGAAGAGTTATGAGGAATATCTTGCTTAGAAACCAATTTTTTAAATTTAGGATTAATATCCTCAGTTCAGCACCTTTCCAATCAAAACAGAAGCGCTCACCAGATTTTCATTTGTTATCTCTGCGAGACACGGTTGCGTTTTTAATGAATTAAAATGATTAGACCATTATAATTCACAATTCACAAGATTAACAATTTTAAACTAGGTTATTTGAAGCTCTCCTAAATATTCATATTCCACGGTACATTTTCGTATGAACTTTCAACCCGTTCTTGCTCAACGAAAACAAAATGTACTCATACATAATTACACTCTAACGTGTCTATAACTTCTTCATTTAGCGATAGCAAGCCATTGCTAGCACGAAGTACATCCTGCAACTTCTTTCTTTCTGGAACGATGATTCTTGTTGCATTGTAATAAGGGTGATTCGACCTGTTAGTAGTTGGTGGTTCTATTGACGGTCGTCGTGAATTTCCCCACGAATGAGTGATGTCAGCAATAAGTTACACTTCGGAAAGCGACAGCATAATATCTCGGAATAAGGCGGTATTACGCTACCGGTTGTCTATCCCGTAATTGTTACAAAACGCGACGGTAAATACGCTTTGGGGCACATTTTAAAGCTTCGCCATTTTTCACGCGTCAGTTTTGGTTTACGTTGCTTTTGATGGATTTTTCTAGATAAGATATACGCAATCCAACAGCATTTTTGCTTAAATTAAAAATACGTCCTTGTCGCTTCCCTTGCAAGGACACACATGGCCGAATTTCCATGGCCGAAATCAATCGGCATAATAGCTACTTAAATAAATAAATCACAAAATTTTACACATCACTGACTGTAACGTATGTAAGTAACTGAAGAAGTAAATAAAAGACCTGCATGACTGAGAGTTATCCATAGGTAATTTTCTTAAAGTCACGTTAAATCCATCAAACGGCATTAGGCCAGTGAGGTAGACTAATACCTACCTATATACTATGTGAGAGAAGACCCACTCTGTAGTGGGTCACTAATGCGTTACAGAGACTCAGAGTCAGACTCAGCGGGCCTCTACCAGGCATTAAACCATAGTTCTGAAATTGCAATTCTGAATCCGTCTGCAAACACTAAATATTTTTTCTACTCACAACCGAATAAAAAATACCATAATCGTTTAAAAATCTGATCACGCCCGCATTGGGCCTAAATTGCGTTCCACCACAAGAAATAATTTAGCTATTAAAAAAATATTTTGTTCTATCCCCTCGGTGGTCACTGGTATAATTTGCATCTTTAGGTACATCTTTATCGCAGTAATTGCATCACGCTTTGACAAAAGGCAGATCGCCAGCCGCGGTCCGTCAAATTACACTTAATAATACAGGAGAGTACGGCAATTGTTCGAAACCCTTTCGGAAAACACATAAAAACCAATTTAACTCGGGCCCCGCAAAAAAGTACGAAATTTCATTTATTTCTTACGATTCCAGTCGCGATTATTACTGGATCTGCGTACGGTTTCCGCCAGCTCCTTTGGGCCTGGGTAGGGCTATCAACAATAATTATACAGGATAAATTTTTCAACTGTGCGTGGATGGGGAATCCGAAACTATGAGAAATATCGAAAAATACTGAAAGAAGTCTGGTGCTCGATTTCAATAAAAACGTATCATTGGATTTTTGAAACATCAATATGCCTAGCCAGGAAACGAACCCGTTGATTTTGAAAAAAAATCCCAGCCTGTATTATTACACTATTCGATATTGTCACTAATAAGGAACGAATTCTGGAAAGTAATGACATACGGCAAACTAAACGATACAGCTCATTTTTAACAAAATACGTTTTTTTTTCAACAAATAACTGATAACCTATCCTAGAAAATTATGGCCATTATTCCCAAATCAAAGTGGGGTCCGACATCCCCAGCAGTGAGCTAGCAAATGGGTTGTAAAGAATAGGACAAGTGACAACCCTAATCGTTCCGTCATCTCTGATGCAATTGACAAGTGTCGAAGTGAACACTGTGTATTGTTGGTTGCTGGAACACACTAATGATAGTGCGTTGCGGTCGAGCTTTATTAATTTCGTCTCGCTCGCACCCGTATATACTGCGTAAATTAAAGCGAGATGAATACTTATGACGGAGATCCGACGTGATCTCCATTACTGCTTGATGCGTTGGATTCTTTTGTTCGTACTCTTTTTCTTTATGAAGTCTCGTGGTCGGATAGAGCTGGGTTGTTATTAATATTTAGATAACCGGTACTGATATTGATACTCAGACTGGTACTCCCGGTATCAATATCAGTACCTAGTTTTCTAGAGCGCTAAAAGTGTTAAACGATCAGACGGTAATAAAAATGCGTTATATCTGTCTGCAACCCATAGATAAGTGAATCACAGGGTCATCATGAAAAGAATATTTTAATTAATAACCACGTCCTTATACTATTACATCGCCTACTACGTTATCATAAAATCGGAATAATTATATTAAGTTACAAAAAATACGACAACGTAATTTGCATAATTAAACATTTAGTGTGTCCACATTGACCACCATTGTTTTCTCATTAATTTTCAAAACATACAATTCCAACAAACAAAATTACAATAAAAAAATCATAATAAGGAGTACCCAATATTTTGATGTAACAATATTATTTGTGGAAGTGCCGGGATTATCCGGTATTTTCGTACTCGAGAATCGTAGCCGCAATCCCTAGGCTAGCGATTTCGATTACGCGGCTAGCTAGGCAATGAGTGTTGCCATATTAGGTTTATATCAAGTGGCAATTCAGGCTAAATGGAAGTCTAGACTTGCTATTGTTCCTCGTGTGAATATAAATTAGTTTGAAGCTTTTTGTTTGGCTCAAACGGATTATCTAAGTATGTGCCTACTTTATTTTATGTGCAGGCTATTGGCAAATTGTAATAATGTTGCGAAATTCATCAATGGGAAGGTCCATCTTAGCCTTCTTTGATGATCCAGGATGGTTGTATGATTTGGTATCTTACATTTACAAAGAGATATTGATGATGATATCAACGGGGCTATTATATCACTATCACGTTCGCACAAACTATGACACTTACTTATTCGCAGTTCTACCAATAGTCTGTTCAATATTCATACTATACGAGGTCAGTTCTCATCTCACAATGGTGACGATTTAAGCCTTAGTTTACCACGCTGCCTAATTGTGTGTGTGACTGACCGATCCGTTGGTTTCTGAGTGATTTTACATCAGTGATATTTCCCCATGCCGAAAATCAACGAATTAGTGGGTTCAGTAGGCTTCCTTTGCGGTATGGCCAAATAAGTTGGCTATGGGTGTAGTAACCAACGCGTCACGTAACCTGAATTGCTTATTCCTTTCTTCCTTCCTTTCAGCCCTTGGCAGTCCACTGCTGGACATGGGCCTTCCCTAATCGACGCTACTCCATCCGGTCCTGGGCCCTCTGAATCCAACGGATTCCCGCTGTCTTCTTCGGGTCGTCAGTCCAGCTGGTAGGAGAAGGCCTGTGCTCCTTTTACCTAAACGTGATCGCCATTCGAGGACCTTATTAATTTGTTACTTATTTACTATTTCCTTACATAAAGTCAGTCTTATTTGAGGCTGGATGTGATTTTCAACTGCAAAGACTAGCAAGTACATCAGACCTTCATGCTCGTTAGTGGAACATAAAAAATGGGGTCTTCACAGCCGGCTCATTCATAATAACATAACTGGTAATTAATAACGCACTTGTAAGCATATAATCGCTGCATCTGCTAAGGAGTGGTCGCAGTTATTAAATATGAGACGGGTTTGGTTATCGCGAACATTGTTTCGAATATAACTTGACCCGGAGTTAACCGATTTGCCTGTCTAGGGCCTTGTCATGAATGGCTGTCGCAAATCTACACAACCAACCGACTAAGTAACACGACAAATTTCAAACACGACCCGTGTTTGGAATTTGTATGGAGATATCTTACCTAGTAATACTCACTGACATATTAATTTTTGACATTATAAATTTTTGTTTTAAACCTGCGGCTTATAAAATTGTTGTTCATGTGTATCTGTCTTTGTGTGTGTATGCGATAAACTCAAAAGTTGTTGTGGAGATTTGGATGAAATTTAGTACATTAGTAGTTGTAATCCTAGGGCTGGTTATAAGATACTTTTTATTCCAGTATGTAGCTATCATAGTCATTTCGGAAAACAGCGATAAACTCAGACACTACTCAAGGGATACTAATGGTATTAATAGTAATGGTTGAAATATTGATTTATGATTTTCATTTTTTCCTGTTGCCCAACTCCTAATTCAGCTATTAGGGGAGGACGGGGGAAAGTGGGCCGAATGGGTGGAGAACGCCTTATCCAGAAAAAAGTCCTAGGTAGGGAGACATAGCCGAAACAACGCCGGGTACGCCGTCTTAAAATATATTTCACCGGTTAAACGGAATGGAGCTCTCCTGGAAAATGACTACCACTACTACCTACCTCTATCACCTTACCAATAAATGGGCATTTTAACGAGAGTCTAGTAGCACTTAAGTAATTTCTGAACTTAGGATAATCAACGTCAGGTGCAGAAATAGTGTTTGAAACAATATCGGTTTCCTGTCGACGTGTGCTAAATTAATTTTAGCGTCACAAAAACTTCGTAAGGAATTCAACACTACGACGCGTTTTGGGAAATCCCTCATTGTATTTATGAGTTTAAGAATTCTTGCGCTACACGATTCGAATTGTAATTCTCTGAGGTCACATTGTAATGGCATTGGTAAAAATAGAAGATAAATGTGTGTAGATAGTTCGCCATCTACAAACATTTCAGACCATTTGTAAGTGGTAAAGCCATAGTAACTCGCCTGGGAGGTACTTTTTACCATTTTACCTGGGAGGTACCTGGGACATCCTTTTAACCCGTCATAGGTTCGCATGTTTTTCTTGTCTTGTGTTACAGCTGGAGAGGTATGATTGCCGGGGATAATGTAAATGAGGAGAACATCTTAGTCCTCATGAGGAGCAAAGTACTCACATACTCACTCATCAAGTCCGTTTTGTCCGTTCGCTACTAACAACAACAATAAAAAACGACATTTTAAAAGTTCAGACAAAACTTACCTTAAGGTTAGTGTTTTAGATAGCTAGGTGACGTACATACGTAGTGAATAACTTACTGTCACATTAAGTACCTCTTATCCTTATTACTAAATATTAATATTATTATACTTGGTAATAAAATAACTTCATTAACCCCAACCGTTATTGAAGGCTTGGGTTCAAATTAATTTTAATTAAAATAATTAATCAAGCAAATGAGTAACGCCTTCAACACACCTGAAAGGCTGCGCAGTGTAATCGATCGTGCATCTCGTACGAACGGTTCCTAAAGATAACAATATTATATTAAATTATTATAGCTTTATGACTACCTCGCCACCTCGCAAAGATTGCACTATGTCCAGAATGTGTAAAGTCATTTGCTGGTATATTGTGCATTCGCAAAATTCAATATAATTGTACAACTAAAATTAAACAATGTAATAGTTCTATAAATGTATAATACTTATATAAAGTTCATAACGCTACCTGTGTAAAAAACTGTGTATTAAATTAAACAGTTCAATTTTCTTTCTATTAAGTTCTCCTACGTATCCTGTTTTACCCCGCTCTCCCTTACAAGATATACTATTTTTATCAAAAAAAAAACATTGGAATGGCTGTATCTTAGACAATTCATACATAATTATATCAAGGTTCTCACTTCATGTAAATTAATTGATACACAACCGCAAAGCATGACAAACTTTCATGTTATTTTAGGGTCAAAAAGTGTCATTATAACAAAGTAGCAAGCTAACAATATGACGAGTACATAAGCTCATATAGCCTCATATCATGTTCGGTTTAATTAAAAAATGGGGCGGGGTTATTAAATAATTAGGGCACGCCCCTCAGCCAATGAGGAGCGAGTGGGGCCAATTAGCCGGACGTGTCCCGGTCGGCGGGACATGGTTTTTGCGCGAACATACCAACATGGCGGAATAAGACGATTTTGACGCTTCAAATTTGAACTTCGAATTCGAATCGAATTGGAGTCGATTCGAAATGAGTTTCGGTTTGTGGAATTTTGGTAGGATTTTGTTTTTTTTTTTTAATTATTTTTTTGATTAGATTGTGGTCAAGTGCCCTAATTCACGTAGGTGTCTACAATTACTCAATTATTTTGTCATTTGTTAATTTTGTTTTGTTCGTGTGCAGACAAACAACGCGTATTAGGCCGGTGTGGTGGACTAACGCCTTCATCACTTTCACTAAGTTCTTCAATAAAACAGAAAATATCCGTATTTATAGCAACGTAAAATGAGCTAGAACTTAAGAGCTTTTTAGGTAGAGCTCTACCTAAGTATTATCTTTTGAGGTTTAACACCAACGTATTAAGAACTTAGTTGAAATTTACACTTAGTTCGATGCCAATCCAATCTAATCTACTTGAACTCTACATAAAGGCGGGAACACACAACCGCCTAGATACATTTCTTAAGATTATTAGTTGTTCTCACCGCAAAAACGTTTAATACATCGGGATATAAAAGCTCCTGCAGTTATAATATGCATTTTCCATTACTTTTTCTCATACAAATACCATTAAAGCTCCGTGTTTATTGAAGTCTGACCGAGCAATTCAATTCATACAAGTGTACACGTCTAATCGATTATCAACCGTATCGAGTGGAGATACGAGTGATATTCGAATGAGACGTGAAACCTGAATCCAATAGCCGTGTACAGCGTATCACTGGGCAGGATTAGAGTTAAAAGGAATGTTTATGGCGAATTAAACTCTATTATAATCTTGTAAGGTACAAAATAGATCGCGTAAAATCGATCTCTCGGTTCCTTTTCGCTGCCGAATGTATTCGATCCCATGCCACTGCGAAGCATCAGGTTTCAGCGGTTTGCGCGCAAAATTGTTTGTTCAATCGGGATTTTTATTATTAATCCTTATTGCTATGAATTAAGGGCGATAATTGAATGGCCTTCAAAGTAAGGACTGTTCGGATAATTTGGGGGTTTAGTGTCAAACCTAAGAGTTACTCCCCTGACGGCAATGCGCATTGACAGCGGTTATTTTTACACATAATTCCAACATAAGTACATCTGAATACTTCATAAATTATTCTTAGAAAAATTTCAAATGTTGGTACCTATCACAGAATTTTTCATTATAATTAGATATACTTATACTATAGTACTTATAGCCTACCTATTTTACTCACAGGATTTTGTATAGGTGGTAACCGATTCGATTACCAAAATTAGTATACTTTGGAAGTCAAACTTAGTACTTAGTACTCGTATCTAATTAAAAAGACAAAGACAAGGAGAAGAATGTAGGCCTTAGCCCTACGCAATGGGTTAAAATTTATATTTAAACCTTAAGTAGGTAAGTTACTTCTTACTATTTACCTATCTTCCTACTATAGGTACAGTCTCAGCATTTCCTAAAACATAATTAATGTCCGAAATAACGAGACGTGTTCCAATCGGATCCGATTCGGATCTTATCGGGAGTGCTTCAATCGGATCGGTCAATCGGTGCTTATTGTCAACCGGTGATGTGACGACCCCAATCCGTCAGTCTGAAATGAACCTTATTCTCATAGTAAACGGCTGATTATAGTTTAACATATAAATTTTATTTTAGAATTTCACGCAGACGAATTCGCGGCCACAGCGAGTTGCCAATATTTAATTGTTTCAAAAATTTTAAACGTCACCTTTTAAATCTTTAAATCAGCCTTCAAGAACTCTATTAAATCGTTTATGAAGGCAAAGAGATATAATTAAAATCGTAAAAATATTCCGCTAATGCAGCCATAAAGTTTATGATAATAACTGTCATAAAGTTATACTTATACTGGTATAAAAGTTATACTTACTTAACTCTTTATAATGAAGGCAAATGGACAGCCGACAAAAGTTTTTTAACTATTCGATAATGTCATGATAAACGCGTGTGATTATAAATACTTAAATGTCTATAAACAAGTAAGTATCAACCTACTTATGAACTCATTATCAATTTAATTCACAGCCTGAAGTACCTACTGGATTCAAAAAACTGAATTTTAGTATAGGTACCTTCCAAAGTTAAGTATCTATATGAGATAATATCTACTTAGATCATTTAATTTTTATACTAATTTTTGTTTTTAAAAATTCCAACAATCAGAGGGGAAATGGATAATAGAAGTAATTAGAGTTATCTGGTCATAAAAATAGTCAGTAACCCATGAATGACCCACTACAGGGTCGGGTCTCTTTCTCTCAATGAGAGGGATGTTTCAAAAATAAGTTGAGCCCAATTTATTTCTCTGGTATATAACTCCGTCTGGTAATACAAAAGTCTGTGGAAACAGCAAAGAATTTACCTCAACAATAACTTCAAATGAGTAACATATCCCACTTATTCCCGTCACAGGAAATTCGATGTACTGTCTATTCGATACTGGGAATTAATGGCACTCCTCGACCGTTAATAATATTCCCCGTGAGGAATTTGTCATGCGATTAGATTAAAAATAATTATTCTTACATGCGTAAAGCTTTTAGCGCTATGTGAGTATCGCAAGTATTTTTAAATGGTTTTTTTTATAAACGATGATAGGTATCACTGCAGCCTATAGGCCCACGTTCAACCTCAAAAGGAAAGAAGCATCTAAAAGGTCGTATGTGGAAGCATTGCTGTGAGGTGCGATTCGCCTCAAATGAGGTAGGTACATAATTATCTCCGGCGACCACATCTACGAGTACGAAACTACGAGCAGAAATTCAGAAATAAACAACGTATTGCTTTGTGTTAAGTGGTTAAGTTAAGAAGATAAAAACGGCGGGTTACGAAGGTGACGGTCAGGTAGGTACTTTAAAACCTTCTTAAGCGATCTTCAATGCTTGTCTATTTGCATCATTAATAATATAATTCTAATTGCATCATTAACTATTAATTTTGTATTTCGTGGGTACAATAAAGTGTGTATTTCAATCTAGTATTTCGGGCCAGGTTTTAAAATTACAGACTAGAATTAAATTTATTTCCTCACCACAGATTACAAAGGCGAATTATATTTATCACTTAAACTCGAAATTAAATTCCGCATTCAAATTTCGAATTCCGAACAGGGCCCTTCCATGCTTCAACAATACAGCACGGCCCACAGACTAACAATACCATAAAGACTGCAGATGAATAGTCTCTATGGAAAACCACGTGTCATAACTTCTTTGAAATATGGCGAACATCGAAATTGATACTTATGGCTTAAATAATAAGGTTGATATTGCTTGTTCCAGTCCTTAGAGAATATCGTTCCGTCTATAGGTATTTATAGCCTTTATGCTTATAGACGTAAGGTTTAAAATGAATCGCACTATTGTTCAATCGTAATTCAACTAAAAGCAGGTATAGCTTCGTCTTGTCCTATAGTTTACCTAGCTCATCTAGACCTTTGGTAACAGTTCGATATTGAACCTTATTTCTATATTAATAAGGTTCATATATTTGTCTACATGGGTAATAATTTGTATGTGCGTTCGTCGTAAAGAGGAACACGCGGGGGGCGCGATAAGATACTATTTGCATACTGTGGGTATGTCTGAGAGTGATGGTGTAGTCTTCTCAGTACTTTCCTGGTAAGTTAAGTCACATCCTTAAAAATACGAGAAATAAATCTACAGATCGATATATCTGACTGAGAAACACCCGTCCGTCTCCAAATACCTTCAGCTCTATACTAAGTTACAGAAAAGTTATTTATAGTATAGTTTGTTTTGACCTCTCACAATGAGAGGGATGTAGGCCTTAGTCCACCACGCTGGCCTACTGCGGGTTGGTGGACTTCACATGCCTTTGAGAACATTTTTTTTTTGTGAACTCTCAGGCATGCAGGTTTCCTCACGATGTTTTCCTTCACCGTAACAGCAGGTGATATTTAATTTTATAAATCGCACATAACTTTTTTACAAAGTCATTGGTGCGTGCCACTGGGATTCGAACCCGGACCCCTCGATTCGAGGTCGAATTCTAAGTCACTGGGCTATCACCGCTTTATAGTATAGTTATAAGTGGTATATTTATAGTAAAGTAGTAAAGACTAGCTGCCCCCCCTCAAACGTTGTTTTGCCATATAAGTTATCGAGCGTTAAAAACAGACTGTTAAAAAATAGGGGTTGGTGATAGAAGGGTGAAAATTGCTGCCAAATTAGGTATTGAAAAATAAAAATAAAAAATGGAAATTTGCGTGTACCTATAAAGTGGCGGTACCTATATCCGCCATACCTGTTAGCGAGGGAGCGCAAGCGATTGTGAACCTTAAAGCTGATAAATGGCCCTCAAGGTGGAGGGCATGTCAGTGGGGTTTAAAGCCGTTTTAAGTTAATGAAGACTTGCGTTTAAACGGTAATGAAGAGATGGTGTTAGCGAAAGAACATTTTTGAGACATGCGAATATCAGTTTAAGGGTACGGATTGTAATTGATTTTACTGTTTCGTGAAGATAATTATACGAGTAAGTGTAGGATTGTTGTGTGATGCTATTATTAAAGGCTATTACTTTTATTTATTTTGTGCTCGATACTAATGAACGTGACTTCGTTGTTACTCGTATGTGTGGAAAGAGATGTAATTTTTTTAGAAAATTATTAGAAATGTAAAATTATTAGATTTGAATAAAGATTTAACAATATATTAATGTGTTGTGTATGTCCATCTATGAGTATGAGCGGGTATATTTATTTATTGCCAGTAACCCATTCTTGACCCACTACAGGGTCGGGTCTCCTTCTCGTAATGAGGATGTAGACCGCCGTCCACCACGCTGGCCTACTGCGGGTTGGTGGACTTCACATACCTTTGAGAACATTTTTTTTTATGAACTCTCAGGCATGCAGGTTTCCTCACGATGTTTTCCTTCACCGTAACAGCAGGTGATAATTAATTTTATAAAGCGCACATAACTTTTTTACAAAGTCATTGGTGCGTGCCACTGGGATTCGAACCCGGACCCCTCGATTCGAAGTCGAATTCTAAGCCACTAATACTGGGCTATCACCGCCGTATTTATTTATTTATTAATTAATTAAAAGAGTACAAAATTTATAGCTCAGCCGTTTTTACGGGTGTGCCTTCACCATTCGTCCATCCATTTTTAGTTGCATCAAACTTAGAAATTATTTTAAAACATATTTTAAAATGTAACATATTTACCGTAGGTACCCTCTTAAAAGAGTATGATGTCGCTACTTACAGTTGACTGCTGAAACTTACCTGAAAAAGAAATTGATACATAAGTTTTCAATATTTTTTAAATATTTTGTAGGTACCTATATCTAGTGATTTAATGCAGTATGGGAACCTTACAAGTGATATTCTTTTGTTCTTTGGTGTACAGAATATCATAATATCGGCTATAGGTATTAAAATAATTATCTACATGAAAAGGATCACAACGAAAAAAAACTACCCGACATATTGTCAGGTAGTTAGATAAAAGCTAATAATAAAAAAATACAATGTATTTTTTTTGTTAAGAATTTTTTTTAAATCGACAGCTTTATTTCGATCGACGAATCTAGCCGATACCGTTGGCCAGATAACCGTATGTCGGTAGCAACTAGCAAACACCTTAATAAACTCAATACGCCTCATTGTAGTAGGTAATCAGATCCGCTGAAATATTAATTTATGGTCCTTTTCTCGGAATATCGTCCATGTTACCGATAACTGTCACGCAACTCTCAATGCTAACTACATTATATTTAAGCCAATTAACATCGCGCTTGCACGTAAGTACGTTAATGATGTCGGTAGTATCGGACCATCTCTTTGAGGTTAGGCGGTCTACACGCGTGACGCTGACTGTCCCTCGACAAACGCACGAAGCGCTGTTCGTAATCTACCAGCGCACAGTGTGTTCAACACGAACATGACTGGGATCGCCAGGCACAAGTATTCAAAATTGACATCACCGACACCGTTAGGCGTCCTATTTACAGCTATAAAAGCTAGATCAAGCTAAACAAAATCCCGTGTCTATGCGAACTCGGAAATTTCATCTTCGTTAGATATGAATATACCCAAATACATTATACATTGGATATTACATTACATACATTATACATTTAAGTGGACTAAAGACGAGCGGTTAGCCGATTTAGACGTTTAACTCATTCGAGATGGGTTAGTTAGGACATGGAATTAGTTACGTACCAAATCTCTGAGCTAAGGCGACCTACAGGTTTGCGTCACGTCGACTGAAGCTCGACAAATCGCAACTAAACAAAATGTGTGCTGTGTTTACACATTCACTACTTATAAATTATATGTAGAGACTAATAACTAAAGTGTCCCCTTATTTATTGTTCTTAAATTTGCATGTCGGAACTTACTGCTTCAATACGCCAGTCGCATAAATACAGGCGGCCTTAGTTCAAGTCCATGTTAGCATAATCTGGTTTTAGCAGTCGTTTGACCTGTCTCACCTTATAATGGGACATCAAATTTATATTAGAACGCTTTTGGTGCACGGCATTTAGTTAGTGGGTCTTATTGGGACACGCGTTACGTACCACTGCGTGCTGTTTCGCAAAGTGATATGGCATTTGTTGAGACTTGTAGTATTCAGCCATATTAGGATAGGTCTAGTACGATATGTTTAACGATGTAGATTGTTATTTTTGAACCAAAAATAGAGTGACATTTTCATAATGTTTGTAGCTACATTATGTATTTTGTCCATTGCAACTTGAACGAATGATTCTGAAATTTTTCGAATTGTTAGAAGATAAAGTTTGACAAAAAATGATGTTACTCATACGTCTGTCTCTGTGTCTCTGTGTTAATTTACAGCTTCAACGGATGAATCGAATTAGATGCGGTTTATCTAGTGTTGTCTGAAACTTTTCGAACTGTAAAAAGATAAACTGCTTCAGAAAATAAATTTAAAATGCGTTAAAACATAATAAAATAATAATATCATACATATTAAATAAATTGAAATGAGTAGAGGCACGTTCACTGTCACAGTAGGTGCCCCAGGAAAAGATGAAACGGGCTCCACTCGTAAAACTGTAATAGTTTCCCAAATTACCTGCAATTTTCAGACATAAACTTGTCGTAAAAGTCAATTATGAGTTCACCTATACACTCCAGACACTACGTAGACACCTCTAGGCCACACATTAGACGTAGACCATTAAACCACGCTGGCGTCGACCAGTGTGCCTTACTGTCGGCAATTTCCCTTCAACGATGGCTCATGTTGGAATTTCAGGCTTTTAGCACATCGTCTGACAATGCCTTGTATCAAATTGGAGTTTATGTAATGGTTTTCCTTGAAAGTTCTTACCTTAATATAGAACGATAGGTACGATATGTACCGATGCTAGTAGGGGCGAACCGAATGATTGATCATCATTATCTTACTACTATTACAAATGTCATAGTTTGTGCGAATGGATGGATGGATTGGTGGATGTTTGTTATAAAAACGGCTGAACAGATTTGGATGAAGTTTGATACACAGATAGTTTATAACCTGGATTAACATATACCTAGGATATTTGTATAGGATGTTAAAATTGCAGTTGCTTCAAAACTTTTGTGGTCCAGAGCTAATTACCTACATACAAAAATAGGTAAACAACAATGAAAAACTATGCATCATAGGACTTTCGAGTTGAAAAATCGTTACACAAACGGGGGAGAAAAATATTTTAACTATTTTGCCTATAAAAGATTATAAGACAGGCTGTCGTGTCTGACGGCCGGGTCAGGCATGAAAAATTTGCGTTAATAACAAAATTCAGCATAACCGCTACAGTTTTATCGAAAATAGATGCTTTACGAAATATGCAATTATCTAGATAATGTTCATGCATTAACGGGTGATTATTTTTACGTTATTGTGTTGTAATGCACGTTTAAAACATTGAAGGGGCGTGTCCAATTATAGCACGGGTAATGCGCAAACTACACTAGTTATACGTATAACATAATAATATATAAAATGCTAATGTTATGGATCTAAAAATTAGTGACGAAATTTTTTTGTGGATGAATAGGTAGGGTACACTAGGTGGACATTTGGTGGATGAATACCAGTGGATGTGTACACTTTTAAGCAAAAAGGCATTTGAATGAAATTCGATACACAATTAGTCATCACTAATACTTTTACAGTCACAAGTCTACGTGTAAGTACCTACTGAGATTTTTCTTGATAAAATGACTAAACATTATTTGACCTCACTCTATATTCAAAATACTTCTACACTTTCCTACCGTTCCTCCTGTACTATAACTAGTCTAGGTGCCGGCAAGATATCTGCAACATCCGATACACAAGCATAATCTCTGGAGTCATCTCGCAACGAGTTTATTACGTATCGCAGGTTCATCACACTGCACTTTTTACCGTTCCCCTTCCGATCATTTGCTTGTGTTTCCATTGATATTGCTTCGAGGGTTCCGTGGATAAATGAGGGAGAAACCGTTGTGTTTCAGTAGTATTCAAACTTATCGTGAATATTGTTTTTGCAACACCCTTGCAGGGTTCATACTGCGCTCTCATCTATGTAACGCATAATTTATTGCGCATGATGGTATTTAAGAAACCAATAAAAATGAAATAAAAAATATGATAACGCAATTTCGTTACTCCGTTTGTTATAAACATCTTTAGATATGCTTATAATCTAATGTTACCATTTTGTTAAAATTTTGAATTGATTTTAGATGTTGGATTTTATAAACCGAATAAACGCAAAAAAAATTGGATCCTTATAAAAATATGCGTAAATATATCGAATAAATATCATTTGTTGCAAACAAATATTCTAAGGAAACCTGCATACCTAAGAGTTCCCCATAAAACTTTTAAAGGCCGCATGAAGTTCAATTCGCGCTAAGATAACGTGACTTAGGGTAAGTCTAAGACCAATAAGACTAGGACTTCAATCTCATCAGGCATCCTTCTTATTGTAAAAGGAGACCCATCTATGCAGTGGGTAATTTTATCCTTGCGAATCCGTCACCTGTATAGCACGTGAAATTCAATTTTAATACATCGCACATAACTTAAAAGTCATTCTTGCGTGCCATTGGCAATCTCCCGGACCTTCTTAATTCTTAACCACTGGGCTATCACCGCTTCTTCTATGCATACGCACATAAATTACGGATCCCTATAGAACCATTCCGTGTTATTCTAACTAGTACTTAACCAGTTTTTTTATCAGTAACAGCAATGAGGAATATGCGTCATTAGCCTCAGAACGTGCTAAACCATTTTGATTAGAAAAATAGCTTTGTATACCGACTGTTAATGATTTTAATTGAAGCTAGTTTGAAGTGATCGATGTATCGTTATCGCATGGACAGGGAATGATACTTTTTAATATGTGATTCCATTGACTAACAACAACTTTTGTAGGTTGCGTGCGTTTTAAAAATCAAAAAGTCATGCTATAAAGGATAACATCGCAAGGAAACCAGCATGCCAGAGAGATCTCTATAATATTTTCAAAGGCATGTGAAGTTCTCCAACCTGCAAATCTCTATTAGCTAAGGCCTACGTCTTTCTGATTATGAGACGAGACCTACGAGTAGGACGTGACTTGGACATAAGTCATATGCTATGAAGGATAATACCGCAGGGAAACTGAAAGAGAAAGGAACGCACGAAAAATCCCGACCTTTGAAATATATACCCCTACATACACACACACAAATACACACATACACACCCTGCAGGTGACGAAGTTGTCGTTGAGTCCGTGCGTGAACGTACGTATACGCACGAGTTGAATTCGTACGAAATCGTTTCCAAACTCAATGCGACCTTATGGTGTCACCAATATACTTCTGACTGTGGGAGAAGAACTAACATAGGTACCTACTGTAGAAGACGAATCGATTGCAGAGAAACAAGAAAGACGAGCTAATTTTGATAAAAAAGTTGGTAACACAAGGAACACGTCACGTCAGAAAAATTCAAAACATCAAACGTTCGTGCCTGAACTAAACTACCTTAGACTAATACAAGCGACTACACAAAAAAACACAGAGTAGTCTAAGGCAGACGCTACCACGCAAGCAGATGATTATAGGAATTAGGAAAATTACCGTCGGAGGCTGAGCGCGGGGAAAAAACACCATCTTCATTACACTTACGCCAAACTCGAATTATACACGGATTATACAAGGATCATGCCGGTACCGAGGTAGAGGTAGCTTATTAATCTGGGTAGATAGTGCAGATACTAAGTTGAATGTTAATGAAAATTGTGGTTTCTTCTGTGTTTTAACAGAAAATATATTTTAACAACCATTTACTGCAAGTAATGTAGACTTTATTTTTACAGAACTACTTAGCAGAATTTGATAATCGAGGTATAATTGGAAACGTTTTAATTGTCCCCGGTTATACGATAAGTTACGTCACATAAAATGGAATATGTCCTATAGAGGACGCTCTGAAGAGGATTTAAAGTCACAAAACACATCTAGTTAAAATATAAGTCAAAAGCCAAAAGCGCACATTAATGTAGCAGCATGGCAGAGTACTTTCCTTCCTTTCGTGCCTAATCGATTTACAATATCTAGTCAACATGTATCAACCTTTAATATAAACTTACGAAAACTGAAGGATAAAATTTAAGGGTACCAAATCGGTCCGAACTTCTTTCCGATTCCCCTTAATATGTCTGTAATAAGGAAAATAATCCTTACTTCCATAGAAATAAGGATGTTTTTCCTCTTCTCCCTTCAACGACCGCAACACCAAGAAGTGAATGGTGAATATGGTAATGGGATCGGTTCCCGGAGACACACAATAGGCAATTAGGGCTTAAAAATATTATTGGCGATGCAACAGTGCTGAGAGACTAACTACGCTTAAACGAGTCCGTTCGGGTATTGTTGAGAATTCACTTACAAATCCCATGAACGAATGTGGCGATTTCTGCCAATCGTCAAAAGACCCAGGTTCGTATCCCGGTGGCCCGCACGAATGACTTTGTAAAAAAAGTTATGTGCCCTTATAAAATTAAATATCACCTGCTGTTACGGTGAAAGAAAACACAGTCAGGAAACCTGCATGCCTGAGAGTTCACAAAAAATTGTTCTCAAAGGTATGTGAAGTCCACCAACCCGCAGTAGGCCATCGTGTTGGACTAAGGCCTACATCCCTCTCATTGTGAGAGGAGACCCGACCCTGTAGTGGGTCATTAATGGGTAACTGACAATAGGTACTCGCTTGACGGCAGGTTGACCGTTGAGGTGAGTAGGTCATTTCTAAACGGCGGGTTATGAGGACAGCAGTAAAGCTTTCACGGATCAACCTTAAATCTCATTCTTACTACTAATTTGTTTTGCAATTTCCCAAGGTCTTAACATCACTTAGCCTGCACGCTCGTTTGATACTAAATAAAAAATATACGTACTCGTACATAATACTATTGATCGCATGCCCATTTAGGCGTCTATAGCCTTTCAATCTGTTTGTTCGAATCCGGTCGAGTAAAAAAATCGAGGCATTTCGAGTAAGCTCCTGAATGTAATTCACTTTTTGCTATCGAAGATGTAATGACTTAAGCCTCGCAAAAACTGACATCAACTAAGTGAACTTACTTTAGGATTCATCTATTTGTAATGGAACAATGGGGGTTTGTAAAAAATGTGCTGACGTGTACGGCTATATAGGTGGAAGTTTAATAGGTGGGCATAGATGTCCGTACGGGGAGGGCACCGCCACCCTTTTAACCCGTCGTGATGCAGCATGTATGTAGGTTTAATATTTAATAGGTGGTGCCATAGAGCGATAGAGAGCGGCCATAGAGAGCGGTGATAGCCCAGTGGCTTAGAATTCGACCTCGAATTGAATGATCCGGGTTCGAATCCCAGTGATACTAATGACTTTGTAAAAAAAGGCTAGTTTATAATACTTTTAACTTCTTTTTTGAATAATTTAAAAACCATCAAAGTTCGCCCAGTAGTATACGCCATGTATCACCTATACAGGGTGAATTTTTCAAATGTGTACAAATTTTCATCCAAGCTGAATCCAATATATAATCACCCGAAGATAATAGCCCGGCCTCTATAGGGATATGTCGAAAGGCCCAATAAGTTAGCGGCTCCCGTAATGTCGTTAGATGTCGTCCTCACTGTTGTTAATTACAGCCATTCCCGGCCATTCCCGGGCAGCGGCGCTAATGGACATGTGATGTATCAGGACATCGTCAGTTTACTTCGGGCTAATGTAGATTTTAACGGCCATCACAAACCATTTCTAAAGATTTTTCTAAAAAGCTACAGTGTAAGCTTCTGGGCTTCGAACTCAGACCTTTGGATTAACAAACCAAAACTCAGCCACGAGAGCCGTTAGCACCAACTTCCTACTAATTTTAACCAAATCTTTGCGCGCCTAAACTAATACTCATAAAAAAACTCAAAAACACTATTCAATTTGTAAGTACATTCGGTGTGTTCATAGCGGTATAAACGATAGGCAGGTAATATATTACCATATGTACAGTAAGTGACGTGTGCAAAGACTCCACATGATTTATTATGAGAATTAGCGATGCTATAGAGATACTTGTATAGTAGGCAATGGTATGCTAGAAAAAGTATGATTAAATGTACCGATGAGTAGTTCTGAGTTCGACCGTGAAAGATTTTTATGGTATTTAATAGGTATGTTGCCATACGAAAAGAAAAGAAAAGAAAAGAATACGTTTATTGTTGACTGTTACATGAGAAAGATGTTACAAAAATTTATAATAAGTTTAGAACAGTCTACCCTATGCGGGCATACAATAATTATGTCTTATATAACTTAGAATTATATTACAAGACTATTCTTAAAAAAGAAATGTTTTAAATAAGGTCAATAATTTAGTTTCAAAACCAAACATGGGTAAAAGTATTAAAATATTGTGTTGCAAACTTCATCCGATGATGTCTATTTAAGAAATCTGAAATTAAAACTATTCTACTTACTTATCATGAAACTTTTACTACATTTAAGAATGGTAAAATAAATTAATGTAAAATTGTTCAAAGGTTCTTTTTATAAATAATCTTTTTATGAATAAGCCTGGGCCTAATATTAAATTATCATTAACGACATCATAGACTTTGAGACAACAATACATATCTATTAAGAAAGTAATCAAAAATATAAAGTATTATATTCGAACACCCACAATCACACAAACGATTAATAGATATGATTAATTAATTCGATTGCTTCCTATCATCGCCCCATGATGAACATGTCAAAATTCCAATCCGCGAACCGTTTATGATATATTGTTTGTTTTGACGCGTCAATTATACATCATTCAGGTTTTTTATGAACCCTCAGGCATGCATGATTCCTTACGATGTTTTTCCTTCATCGTGGAAATGGGCATCTCATTTATCAAAAAAAAATATTGCACAGTAGATAATAATATACAGATTATAAAGTGTTACCATTCAAATCTCTCTACATTTTACAACCTCTTCGGGTGAGTTCAACGACCCAATGGAATGCCACACCCCGCGCTCCATAGACCTGTAATTAGCGTTCTCATCTCACCGTCTCTCACGACACCATCACTCATAGCATATACATTGACGCTTATCAACCAAACGCAACCAAGTACGCGTTATTCAGCTCGCAATGGATAGCGAAAGTTGCATCCCACTGTTCGAGTTGAAAGACAACATCCTCAATCCGACGAAGTAGTGAAACACTCAATCATCTAGAGCTGTGGTTTCCAAACATTCGTGTATTGATCAGAAATTTTGATCTAGCGCGTTTTAGAATTTTAAGACATAATTATTGTATGCCCGCTTAGGGTAGACTGTTCTTAACTTATTATAATTTTTGTAACATCTTCCTCGTGTAACAGTCAACAATAAACGCATTCTTTTCTTTTCTTTTTTGAGATCCTACTATTCAGTTTCCTTTTTAGAAAGTAACTTACTAAAAATGCAATCTATTGGTTCTAATAAACGTGTAATTTTGTGTTATCTGACAATTTTTGTTAGTAACAGTGAACAGATGAATAACTCCCATTTGGATTTTTCTTTGGCATTATATAAGATAAGTTGTTGGAAGTTATTTTGTGAAAATCACCTATTTGAAAATGTATTATTTTTTTAATTCTGTGATATAGAAAAAGTATGATTATTTCATTTAACAAGCAGTTTAATGATATAATTTTTAATGAAATCTTGTAAACTGGGATTTTATTATTTTATGAATTAGTGCCGAGACCCACTCTTTGAGAAACACTGGCCTAGAGAGATCCATTATAACGTAACATCGGCTTCTAATTAATTCATGTTAATTTGATGGGTGTCCATCACATGCCGCGAGGGTCCAGGTTCGATGCCGGTGACATTTTGCATGATATTTCAAGCTTATTAGGGTTTGCGTAAATTGAGCTGATATTTTAGATCATCAGTCTTCTTAATATCAGAATAATAATTATCAAATCTAGGTATATTGGACCTAAGCAATTTTATAATTAGTATTTATGTTACTTTTACCTACTTCATGTAGTATGTCTACCAACGTACATTAGGCCAGCATGGTGGACTACGGCCTACATTATTTTCATTGAAAGGTGAGAGCCGGCCGAGATAAGTAGTTATATATTAACACGCGCAGACCCGTGCATACTCTAGCATGTGATCGAAAAAGTTGTGATTGAAATGCTCAGTGAAAATGATCTCTAGTGATGAATTACGAATACTCGCACTTCCGTGCTTCTGAGGGCACGTTTTATGGGTCCCGGTAATTGTCGAAAAGATATCACTCGATAAACCTTGTCGGAGGCCACTTCTTATAGTTCTATAACTTCAAACATGTGCAATAGTAGGTTTGATGTGCTAGTAACATTTTTGCGTGATATTTCAAGCTTGTTAACGTTTAGGAGCAATTTGCAGAGATTTTATTGCGTACGTAAATTGAGCTGATATTATAGGCTAACGGTTTTCTTAATGTCGGAGTTATCACGAAATATAGGTTATAAATTTGATGTTAAGATTAATTATGTAATTTTTGCCGAAATATAACTACATATTATATATTTTTGGAAATTAATAGGACCACTTTAATCATAACATAAACGAATTTGGACGAAATTTGGTATTCAGAACGTTTTCTGAACAAATACTTGTTATCTCTGGATCGAATTCTGAAGCAGCGGTTCCTTACGTGGAACACTCCACGTTGCGCACTGGGTTCGATTCCCAGCTGAGCAGAGTTTTGAATGATGAGTTCAAATTTTTGTTTTCGTCTGGGTGTGTGATCTTGTCTTGTGTATGTCTATGTACCCACGACACGGAATTCTAAAGTATGAAACGTTATGTATTTATTTATTGATATAATAGCTGATATAAGTCTGAAAATATAATATAACTTTAAAAAATCACAAATCACATCACCAAGCCTATCTCTTGTCCAATAAAACATAATATCAATTCTGTATTCATGAGTTTTACATACATTAATGGCGATTTAATGTAGTTCCCTGATTTATCGCGGCCCACAAAAAATACAAAACCTATTTAAATTTAATGTGTTTTTTATTAAATGCCTATTTTGGCAAGGAATGCCATAGGCGGTGTCCAAAATATATGTAACGACATAATCAGTTGTTTTTTTTAATTATAAAATATTGAAGTTTATTTGAAGAAACTACACCTAATTGTAGTTTATCACTTGTTTTGCAGATTCACTAAAATGCTTTTATGATCGTGAGTACTGCGAAAGTTAAAAATGTTTGAGTTTCTTATATTACTACCTATACTTTTGCTTTGAATTTCATTAGTGTTAGTCACTATTTTTTAAAATAAAATAATGCACATATAAATAGATCACACGCATTTTTTGGGTTAAATTCGGATAGATTTGATACTCGTCGAGTTAACCCAAAAATGCGCGTGTGTTGAATCGTTATTTTATTTTAAAAAATACTTTACACCTTAAAGAGTACACGGTACGTACTCATAAAGACGTTTACAGCAATAACAATCCTATTCCTTTTCCATTCCATTAACCTATTGAATGTCCAGTAAACAGACACAATAGTTAAACAATAGCAGTCGGACCACCAGTGGTTCGATGCAAATTAATAGTTTAATATGATCTATATTCATCTATATTTTATTTTAGATTTTACATTAAAATGATGAACTTAAACTTAATGATGAAAGCGAAATATATCTATGTTATTATTATTCTCCAGACCCCGGACCTATCGTAATTTTCCAAAAAAATATAAATAAATAACAACCTCCTATCTTTTCCATCAGATCGTTACAAATATATTCAATCACCTATCATTACTTTTTATGGACGCAAGTAGGTACAATCTAATTCCGTTGACAGCAATAGATAGATTAAAATTAGATACAGATGTTTATCTTTTACCCATTATTTACTGCATTTACATAGTGAAACTTGATCTTTTTAGATATATCCTTCGATTTGCCAAGATTTAGTCAAAGTGTTAGGGTTTTATTTTATTTTAATGATATTGGAATGGGTATTATGTAAATAACAAAGAATTTTATTTTGGAAAATAGGCTATTTGACTATACGTTGAGTCATTAAGGTTTTGTTATAAATAAACATTTAATTTTATTATAGGCAAAGCAATTTTGTGAGATTATGTGTTTTTATACCTAACCTTAAAACGACTACACAGCTGTTTGAAATCATTCTAAAATTGGGTAGGTACCATGATTTTCGGAAAAAAGAAATATATATTTTTATTTACTTTTATAATATATGAATTGTTGAACACCGACAAATTTGGGAAGTTTGTTTGTATATCATATATCTAAAGAACAGGAAGATTTCGTTACAAAATCGAACAAAAAATTTAACAATATATGAGATATTTTTCAAAAAACGCATAAAAAGATTGTCAATAACTAATCTTAATTTAACATTGCGTAAATAATGTCATTACATCGACGGCCGCAGTAGAAGTTAACTCATACGTAACATTTCACAGCGACACAATTGCCACAAATGGACACAGACTAACATTAGAAATGTTTTGTTCGTTGCAAGCTACAAGAAGGTAGATGAAATACAATGAGTTCACAGAATAGATACTATTGCCACTTAAATAAACCACCGTGGAGCAAGAAGTTTCAGAAATTTCTTGTGACTTGTGTGAGACTTTTATAAGCCACTTTAATAAGTCTTCTAAAATATCTGTTCATCAACTAACATACAAGAGACAACTCTGCATTTCTTTGCTTTACCATATGAGTTATCCATAAACATGGCAGTACATAAACCGTTAAGGATTTAGTAAAAATTATGAAGCAGCATACTCTATCGTATTTTGTGATTCGATGAAGTAGCCGAAGGGTAGTAGAAGGTCGCCGAAGATACTTTATTTGAGACCTCAGTTCTTTCTAAACTAGAAGAGAGTCATCTTAACAATACGTCACCACTATTCACAAGGGCTCGTACATGTGAGTCCATCCAAAAGTATGAACGCGGAAAAAACAAGAATTATATCGGATGATATTCGCGATACATTACAGACGGTAAATCCGTGAAATATAATCGAAATATTCATCCGCGCAACCATTTGTCATCGGCGTGAATAATCGGTCGACTTGGTGGCCCTGCGAATAATTTTTGACAGCACCTTTGTACGCACGCGAGTGTACGACCGTTTTTAATTATGTTTACTTATAAATTATTATTGGTGTACAGACGATGTCTGAAAAACATGTATTATATTTAGGATCCTTATTTATTTGCAGATGATCTAGGTATTTATCACTTAAACTTTCGTGAGTGTTTGTAAACATTTTAAATTAATATAACAGTTCGACTTTTGCGCATTTGCGGGTTCGTCTGACTATTTTCCTAATAAATAATTTCAAATGGTGTGTACATTATAGACCATGGTAAATGATTTTCGAAAGCTATGGGATGTTTTTTCAGATCAAATTCTTCAAACAACGCTCCTTCAGAAGTACAAGAATCTCGTCTGTAGTTTTGCAAAGAGCCAACAACTATTTTACGAGCTTTCTACCTATCAGCCCTTGGAATATGAAAAGGCAATCGGAAGACTAAATTTTTACGGTGTCTTTTCCAGCTTGTCTAAGACTTAGCTTCCATTAAGTATACAGCTTGCACTGTTCTTAGTGTAGATACAGTGAACAGTTAATAGACGGTATTTGCGATCACCTACCTTACTTTCGCATTCCAAATTGCCTATGCGTTTAGTGCAATTCATTAATCTGGCTGCCGTCAGAGCGACTGACAGACCGTTAGTGACGTCACGCGGTAATGTAAAGCAATTCATGGCGTCACACACCCCTAAGTGGCCGATAGTGGGGAGATTAATGGATGTTACCGTTAGAAGGTTACCTTAACGGTTAGTTTAAAGGTTTTAGTCAGTAAACCCATTAATGACCCACTTTAGGGTCGGGTCTCCTCTCACAATGAGAGGGTTATAGACCTTAGTCCACCACGCTAGCCTACTGCGGGTTGGTGGACTTCACATACCTTTGAGAACATTTTTTTTTCTGAACTCTCAGGCATGCAGGTTTCCTCACGATGTTTTCCTTCACCGTAACAGCAGGTGATATTTTAATTTTATAAAACGCACAAACTTTTTTACAAAGTCATTGGTGCGTGCCACTGGGATTAAAACCCGGACCCCTTGAGTAAGAGGCCGAATTCTTAGCCACTGGGCTATCACCGCTTAGGTTTTAGTGATGAAGACATATTAACTAGAACTAGAGCCGCTGCGTTATTGTTAAGTGTGGCTGACATGGAATGCTGTGGTCAATGCAATCACTGAACACACACACAAAATTCAAACGGTAGGTATGTCAGTGGGTGTGTGACAGCTGAAGGCTAGTGTCTTTCCTATCGACACACACACAAAATTCAAACAGGATATGGTGTAGGTATGTCAGCGGGTGTGTGACAGCTGAAGGCTAGTGTCTTTCCTATCGACACACACACAAAATTCAAACAGGATATGGGGTAGGTATGTCAGCGGGTGTGTGACAGCTGAAGGCTAGTGTCTTTCCTATCGACACACACACAAAATTCAAACAGGATATGGGGTAGGTATGTCAGCGGGTGTGTGACAGCTGAAGGCTAGTGTCTTTCCTATCGACACACACACAAAATTCAAACAGGATATGGGGTAGGTATGTCAGCGGGTGTGTGACAGCTGAAGGCTAGTGTCTTTCCTATCGACACACACACAAAATTCAAACAGGATATAGGGTAGGTATGTCAGCGGGTGTGTGACAGCTGAAGGCTAGTGTCTTTCCTAATTAATGAAGTCCTTTTTTACTTACTGTAGTAGTAATAACAAAAGTTTGAGTCCACACAAGCGTATATTAGGAACAGCACAGAAAGGAAGATATAAAAGACAGATAGAAAGTTCACAGTTCACACCATATAAAGAAGTGAAAAACGTTGTATGGCTGAAGATCACTACAAGAATGTAAGCTCTGTTTGAAGTAGTATGTGGGTGCGTGCTCATAATAATATGGAGAAGGCACTAACTAACTAAGTAACTAACTAATTAAACTACATACTTGTACATATACGAACTACTTACATAACGACCAAGGAAGTCGCCTAAAATAAAGTAAGTATTGGAATCTATGGTGAATAATAGATACGAGTGTACTGGAAAAAAAATTGTAGTTTATTTCTGCACTGATAGAAATCTCTAGAAAAATCATATAGTTTGTAGTTCACAGTGCCCGTGTCAATATTGATCTGTCACTTTATACTTTTAAAGATCTGTCACTAACCTATATTATGGCGCTCTAAATTACAATTCTTTGTACCTTAACCAACTCTACAATTCCCTACAACAATGGCTCAATCACAAATCAAATGTAAATTGTACTTTATGGTTTTCGTTTAAAGTTTTTTCGTGTACAGTGCAAAATTACTGATTTAGCTAACAAGCAGCATTGGTAAACAAGACAATTTGGATGAAAGACATGAACGGCCGTATTGACATATCAATCACGTGCAAGCTACTTGAAATACTGTGTAAACATGTGGGTACAGAGGTTCTCAACCTTCAAAGATATAAAAAATAGACAACTAAACATGATCATGTATTAAAACAATTGTAATAGTAGATACTAGCGGCTTCGGTTCTTAGATTCAAATAGAAGTGGATTGTTTATTGAAATTATCATTCGAATAGATAAACGAAAAAATAATACATTTCCTATCTGTATTTATAATGGACAAATGGAGATATATACAAATGGAGATAGTAACGTATGGGATACTTTTACCCGGACGAACCTAAGGAAAAAAATGTTTAGCGTGGAGTCCCTCCGCGCGGATATTGGACGCTACTCGTTGCTAACGCTCGCTCTCTCTCTTTCTATTTATGAATGTTTCCTTTTGACCGTTTCCATAGTTCCATCTAATCAGACGCATTTTGTTTATGAATGTTTCCTTTTGACAGTCTCCATAGTTACTTTGACTATTTCCCCCTCACCAGGAGCGTTAAACGTTTAACGTCGTGAATAACGGACGTTAACGACTCGTTTCATTCAAAAACTTTGAGACTCTTCGTCTCTCAAACTGGTCCAAACTAGATCTGAACACAGGTTCGCAAACAAAACAAAGCACAGATCAGTATCGCGGCCCATTCAATCTTTTTCTACTCAGATGCTTAGATTCTGTCTCATTATTTACATTTAGACCTAAACAAGAACTTAGTCTTTCACTTCGAAGCTCGGATGGAATTTCTCCCTGGAGTTCGAATAGCTAGAATTATTTTTTGGATTTGGAATTATGTAGAATTATCTCTTGGTTTTAGGTAAGAAGAATTCCTTATATAATATAAGGGATTGTTCTTTAGTAGTTAAAATAAAAAGTTAAAATAAGCAGTTAAAGTAAGTTTTTCTTTATAAACTTTAAACGTAACAAGCGTAAACAGTAACAAATACGAATTTTACGCTACATAACATAATTAATATTGTATCTTTAAAGCTTTATCTTCACATAATATCTAGAAAACTGCAGTAGTCTAGGTATTACCTTACATTAAAGCAATAAATAGGTACATTAAAACGTATTCGGATGAAAAGATAAACGCTAAATAAATTGATTTACCCGACTGTTTATGTAAAGTGGTAATATAAGGCAATAATCATAATATAAACATCAGTAACTTGTTTAATATACAGACATACAATGTTTTACGTTTGGTCAATAAAATCGGTCATTAAACCTGTAAGTAGTAAATTATACGTGGACTGGACCAAGTCGTAATTCTCCTAACAAGTTCGTTATCAAACTAAACTCACAGCCCAGGTATCAATATTAATTTCTTAAGACTCATAAAAATAATGTATGACATTTTTGTATGTATAAAAATTTGTCGTGTTGGACTGAATTTTGTTAGTAGAATTGGTCGTCGAGAATTTTCGATTAATTCATGATACGGGAACCATCTTGACAAATTAAAACATTTTTTTTATTATTTACAGGTGGTATGAGCAATCGACGTGATTGACTTTTATTATTCTTGGGGATATTAAGGTGTTTTTAATTATAAATATTAATATTTATATGTCGCATGGTAATAAATAGATATTGCCGGATGTTTTTGAGATAATTAAAAACCAGATCGCAAAGAATGAGAAAACTTTGTTACATAGCGTAGAAACAAAAATAAAATCGTAAAATTTACAGTGTGTTAAAATATGCATTAAACACGATGTACATTTTATAATGATGACATAGTTCCATTTGGTTGAAATCTTATGTAGTTAGTTGAACATGCTGGTAAATACACACGATAGGGTCACAAAAGTACTGATCGGAATTTCTTCACGAGAATTTCAATGGATCTAGAAAGTTCTATCACGTGTAAAATTTTTATGGTTTCAACAGTAACCGCCTTTATTACTCATTTAAAAGAGACTTTAATCATTTTAATAAATCGGTAAACTAATATTTACTGTTACGTGGGCTTTCCTCTTAAGTTTTTCAATCATTCTTCTAACTAAATTTTATTTTTATCGCCATATTTTATTATTTTATACGTAATTTCACATTAATTTTAAGTGACATTAACGACATTTTTATATTGTAGGAATTGCGTAATAGTTTTATGTTTTAAAAGAATTGACTTTTGGTCAACGGTGGGCGTATGAAATTTAGACAAGCAGTGGAGATATTGATTTTCAAATATTTGATTTTTCTTATTTTGACAACCGTTATATTATATTAATAAAATATAATTATTATAACCAACGAATAAAGTTATACCCAACCAATAAAAGTGAAAACTTATAAGATATGTGATTTAGACGACAGTTCAATTAAAACACAATTGAGTTCCTCCGTAAGAAAAGAAACGACATTTAATACTAATAAATAATCGCAGTGTCGAATCCCAAATCACAATAATCAAAATAACAATAGTAAAAAGCAAAATATTATAGTTTTTTCTATAACAATACTTATTGTATGAATGTTTCCTTTTGAGTTTCCATAGTTACCATCTTACGCATTTTCCCTTACGATCAGGGTCACGTGTCCTGTCGCGAGTTAACATTTTTTACCCTTACCAAAAAGTGCTCAACGCTACTAAAGAAGTTTTCACTTCAAAAACTAGAAGATATAGAACTAAACATTCTAAGAAATAAGTTCATGTATTACACTTCACCCATGGGAACCAACTTACATACGTAGTCCCAATCAGATGTAACGGTGTTAGATCGTCTATTGATTTTTTTTCTTTCTGTCGATTCATTTTTACTTTTTGTTCTTAAGGCCAAGATTCGATTCCGATCGACACCGATACGTGACTGACTGTCGATTAAAATTTTTCGGGGAATTTTTTTTGTTAGTCATGAACTTTTTAATTTGTTCTCATGCGAATGTAAAGAAGCTATTAGATTAACGTTCGAATTTTTTCGTCTGTACATCCAATATCTTTGTGCAGTTTTTGCTTGTTTGAACAGCGGTTGCATTGGTATTATATTCAGCTTTTCAGGTTCCAAATACCATTCGGCTCAACATTTAGACACGTTAAATACAACTCGGCTCAAAACAAGCAGGTACTTAATTCTTACTTATTTTGTCTAAAATTTTCAAGTAAGTTCTTGTTATAATTGAAACGGCTTCAAATATAGGAATCTGGGTTAATTTTGTAGATTTTGATGAATCCCATACTTTATTAGTGTTAGAACTTTTCATTGTTTAAAACAGGATGTAAACAGACACCGTTATTATATAACCAATCAATGTTTTAAAACGGGGTGCCACATGGACGCATTGTGGGTCCTTTATTGTATTTTATGTTTTACAAATTTATATTATAAACAATGAAGATCTTCAACGCAGCGGCCAGATCAAACCCCATGTACCATTAGCAATTCGTCACCCTGCCCCAGTGCCGTGGGCCCGCGTGCCCAATCCGTCATTTACTATACTTTAATTGCTTCAAATTGCTTCTAATGTTTCGACCATTGACGAGCTTCAATCTTCGGACAGAGTGTTTGACAACAGAGAGTTCTTGATTGTTAAAGTTAAATCTTGTGGGTTAATACGTTCTTATGTAACTAAGGATTTAATTAAAAGGTTGAGTTACTTTTTATCCATTCCGTATTTCTTCCGCTACAATAAAAAATATACTTTTTTTTTCAGTAATGTTAACAGTGTATATTATTCATCTGAATACTTTTACAAGGACTTTTTTGCGTTTCGGTTTGATTAATGTTTACCTAAGTATGAATGTCCAAGTTATCGTTTCTGTTTGGAGTAGGCTTGCCTCTACTGAGCTGAAGACATAGACATCTAGACTCCAACTGTTGTATGTATTTAGCTATTAACGTCCAACTTCACACATACGCCAGGAGTTTATCCGCAAATCGTCAGAACCATAACTCTTGATCGGACATATAATAATTTTATGACGCTAGTGTTGTAATTCTGATTTATACCTCAATTTACGGCTTCCTAAGGCAGTAGCTGCGGAAGGGCAATTGGCACTGGTTTAAAAGCATTGGATGAATTCCTGCATGCAAACTTTATATTTAGTTTTATATTCGTAGTTTTATTGAACAGCAGTGGCTGTATATTTTTTATATGAATTAACGTCTCGATGGCAGTGTCATCTATCGGCTTTAATTGGCAATTCAGGCCAATTAGTAACTTAATCCACAGATATAAACGATTTCAACGAAATCGGTCCAACATTTAGGTGGAATACTGTATCATTAGGTACTAGTACAGAATAAACATTGAATGATCAATAATAGTAGCACCCGTTTTGATATTCTTTTTTAAGATTTTTTTAAAAGTTCTCCTATTATTATTTGAATACTCCTATACTGACTTAGTGACCTCAAGGGGTCGTCAACACAACTTTGGCTAAAAATAGTGAATTTAATTTGATTATCCAAAAAAGCTATGATACAAATTTAATTACCAGACACAAAAACACCTGCCTAGTCAAACGTGTGTGGTCTGTCCATTAGCTACTCTGTAACACATTGCCTCTATACAAGCATGATAGAAAAATGGTTAAGTTAGAAACAAACTACTCTACTACCACGTGTTTAAATTTTGTCGTGTTAGTCGGTCGCTCGGTTTTGTCAGCCAGTTAGGACAAGGCCTTAGTGCCTGTGAAATTCTTGCGAAAGAAACACGACTATTCGCATGCGAATGAGTCAATTTATTAACAGTTGTACATTTCCCGGGGATTTTATGATTTTATGTTAATAGCTAGTCGGTTGTTCAGTGGTATTACCTTTTAATTCGTGTGGAACTTTACAACATTGCCACGAATGTTTGAGGCGAGATCACATAACAGAGGTTTAGTACTATTTTGTCTTATAAGAAGAAAAGTTTTTTATATTACCCTCACAAATGGCTAATACGCTGGTACTGTTTCACATTAAAATCATTATGACGTAATCAAAAACAAAAAATAGGCTTTGAACAAAATGTGTCGTATCGACAACATACTTGTATTGATTAATATTTTTGATAAGGTGCATTAAAATTGGCAGCCCTGATCACCAATGACGTCATCCCAGTAGCCGCCAAGCAAATGGGAAATTTGCGAGAGTTATGCCTTACATGTAGGTACTATCTAATGGTTCTAATCCATTATAATTTTTTGGACATATACGTTTATCTTCTTATCGAGTATAGTACACGTAGCATAAAAAATAATAGACAATAACACTATTTAAAAAAAATTAGAAGCTTTGAAACTTTACCCATCTTTTTACACTAAAATTTTCTGATAGTTTGAGGCACGCTTTACAAAGATGGTTGTGATAGCCCCGCTAACCGGAAAATAATTGGGACAAGTTTGATTGGCTGTCACAGCTTTATGGGATTACTTATTTATGGCGCGTCTCTATGCGATGCTAATTTGTTTTAGATAAAGGATCCATCTGTAAGTATGAATGTATGTGTATGAGTGTATAACGTGAGAAAAATGTAGCAAAAAACATTTTTTTAGATATTCGTTTAACTGCACAGTTTATTAGGGAATATTAAACAGCCATCTCAGACCACACAATTTGGACGCGATTCAGTACGAATTCAACTCGTACGTTTACGTATACGTACGTTCGCGCTGTGATAGCCCAGTGGCTTAGAATTCGACCTCTAATCGAGGGGTCCGGGTTCGAATCCCTGTGGCACGCACCAATGACTTTGTAAAAAAGTTATGTGCGCTTTATAAAATTAAATATCACCTGCTGTTACGGTGAAGGAAAACATCGTGAGGAAACCTGCATGCCCGAGAGTTCAAAAATGTTCTCAAAGGCATGTGAAGTCCACCAACCCGCAGTAGGCCAGCGTGGTGGACGGCGGCCTACATCCCTCTCATTGTGGGAGGAGACCCGACCCTGTAGTGGGTCATTAATGGGTTACTGACAACGTTCGCGCACGAACAATCCCGAGAGCTATGAAATACTCGTACTATGGGAGTCGCTCACAGTACGCGCGACTAAGTTGACGTATGAGTAACTCGCACGCAGTGTGAGTGCTCCCATAGTATCTCAAAGGTCGGGATTATTCGCTCCCATAGTATTTCAAAGGTCGGGATTATTCGTGCGGGAACGTACGTATACACACGAAGAGCCTTATTACTCAGGAGTAGGTATCAGTGTTCGCTGCCGAATAGGGATTATTTATTATTATGGTCTTTTTAAAATTGGACATAGGTTCATTTAATGACGGACGGGGTTATCCATGGGTTGCAGTGACCACTTCTATTGATTAGTAACTTACATTAGGTAATCATCGTTCTATGATCCATTTACACTAAAAAATACCTTACCAAATTTTTTGTCGACCGTGCGAACTAATACAATTAATTCGTTACCTAATGAACGTAAACAAACTCCTCTCACACAAATTAACCGGTTAATTAATAATTTTGTTCGTATAGGTACAACAAATACGACATATCTAATCGTTTAGTTCCGCCATTTAAGCTCGCAGAACGAATCAGTTACATTCTTCTACGTTGTTTTCTGTTTGACGTCAATACATATCATGATATAACTATGCTTTTATATCGAGTTATAGGTACTTATAAGTTAATATCAAGTTATATTTGCTGTCATAAATTATATTAAAGTTAATATCAAGTTATATTTGCTGTCATAAATTATATGTATATTGAGTAGCAAACAGGCATGCAGGCACCTGACGTTCAGTGGGCACTGGCACCCATGAACGCCAGCATCGTAGAAAAAAATCCTATCTGAGGTTATATGCGGGTGTTTTTCTACTCATGAGGACTAAGATGTTCGCCTCTAATACAGTGCCGCCGGCAACTGTACCTCCGCAGCCGAAACACAAGACATGAAGAACATGCTGCTTTACGACGGGTTAAGAGGCTGGCGGTGAGGTACCCCGGGCGAGTTGCAATGGCTTTTATTAATAGAAACATGCTAAGGGACTAAATCTAACACTTTTTTATTCTCGTAATAAAAAATCGCGATTATAGCTTAGAATTCGACTTTGAATCGAGGGGTCCGGGTTCGAATCCCAGTGGCACGCACCACTGACTTTGTAAAGTTATGTGCGCTTCATAAAACTAAATATCAGCGGCTGTTACGGTGAAGGAAAACATCGTGAGGAAACCCGCATGCCTGAGAGTTCACAAAAAAATGTTCACAAAAGTATGTGAAGTCTACCAACCCGCAGTAGGCCAGCGTGGTGGACTAAGGCCTACATCCCTCTCATTGTGAGAGGAGACCCGACCCTGTAGTGGGTCATTAATGGGTTACTGACAATAAAAAATCTGTGGTTAGACGTATATGGTCTAAGATCAAGGCATCACGTCTAGACCAGGGTGACATTGAACCCCGTCATTAGAGGACAGGTCTCGGAACGACGCCGCACACGACACCCGAGCACGCGATATCTGAATTAAGAAAATAATCCAAATTACACAGATTACAAGAAACCGGCTCGTTTTACAAATGACATTAAAAACGGAGATTAAGCCATCTGTAAGTCGATTTAATTGTGGGTTAATTTCGAGTTCTTTTTAAGTTACATGTAATGTGCTGTTGTTGTTTTAGCTGCCCTGTACCCATTATTATTACCAGTATTTAAGGATGTTATAATTTCCCTCGAAGGTCTCCCCAGGATTACACAGGATTTATGCAAGTACATACGGTATGGGGTTGTTAAGATGGGTTGCTATTTTAAAGACTGTAATTGGTCTCTTACTTGTCATTTTCTAGCAATCACTAATCAGACAGAACTAAATGATGCCATCAATTTTTCTATTTTTTTTTCTATGAATGACTGCCACTCCTTACTAATGTCAAAATATGTACTTGAAAAACAAAACGGTAAATTACTCAATCGATTAAGCGATCAAAAAACGCTTTTAGTTATTGAAAATATTATTTTTAATCAGTGATTAAAAACTACATTCAGACTGCAAAAAATTTAAATGCAATTGACAAATCATTGGAATGATCAAGACAAATAAGCTGCAAACAAGAAAAGAACAAACACAAGAAGGACAAAACACATTTATTTTTTGTTTAACCAAAATTATGGCAACCCTTGGTCTATAGGTTATTATTACATACAAATTAGAGGATTATTACGGTCGCCGTACGGTTCCCAGTAACGTTTTTTATGAGTTTTTTGTTAAAAAAACTCCAACGGACGTCGATATTGTGGGCGCAAGGCAGTTATTAGACAAAGATTATCTCATATCGAATCTGTGGTTGTGATATCTAAATTGGATGTTGGGACGATTGCGTAAACAAAGACTTGCTTGACAAATAAAAAATCCTTACCCCGTGTCGTAATTGCCATGTCGCACGCAAAAGTTGCTCATGCAACAACGTGATTGCACACATTTTGTCGCATGTCAGTGACTATTTCATTTTGGGTAACTTCATACAGGGCCGTGTGTTTAAATTTTGTCGTGTTGGTTGCTCGGTCGGTTATGTCAGGCACTTAGGGCAAGGACTTATACGAAGCATCCAATACATTGTATCTAATACTTACTACATCTTCAAATAGCTGAATGACTGAAAATTTGTGAATTAAATCTGGATTTTGACAATTTTTAGTTTATTATTGAAATTTGGTGTTCGACCCCTTGGTCGAGCCTGACTTTTCTACACACATATGTAACTTTCATAAAAGTTATGTGCGCTTTATACAGTTAAATATGGGGAATATAAGGTGAATGAAAACATCGTGAGGAAACCTGCATGCCTGAGAGTTCACAAAAAAGAATGTTCTCAAAGGTATGTGAAGTCCACCAACCTGCAGTAGGCCGGCGCGGTGGATTAAGGCCTACATCCCTCCCATTGTGAGAGAAGACCCGACCCGGTAGCGGGTTATGGGTTACTGACAATTCATTGGTGTGTGCCACTGGGATCCGAACCCGAACCCCTCGATTCGAGGTCGAATTCTAAACCACTAGGCTATCACCGCTCTGCCTCTACCGCTCCGTGGTAATATTACCAAGTATTATTGCCTTGCAACCTTCAAACAAATACGTGCTTCTTGGATCTCGTGTGCAGATTAGGCGACCTTTAGAGAGCGCAGTGCTATCCGTTCAGTGGAGCTAATGCTGAATAAAGTTGAGGTTAAGTGACAAACTTTACGAGAATGCGGTGTTGAGACCCGGTTTGTATTGATATTATTTTAATCGTTTAAAATAGTATTTTAATAAGAATTTGTTTGAACAAATTAGTTTAATCGTATTTTTTTTTTAATATTAAGAATCATTAATTAAATATCTTTAAAAAAGTCGTTTTTTATGAGCCCACGAAAATAAATAATTCGATTTTTTCTGAAAGGTAAAATGCGGTTGCAATAGGTACTCGTTGATAAAGCTCGCGAGCGTATCGATGCAATATCGCGGTCTTATATACCGACGAACCTGGCTCATAGCTCGTCAGTATGACTAATACGTATTATGAAGCTCATTCATACATCTTTAGAACCATCCAAAAATATAAGCGTGATCCATCGTTGTATTATAACAAAAAGCTAGGTAGGTACCCTTTTTAATTTAGTCAAGGTGTTCCAAATATTCACGCAGGTTTAACTTTATAAGAAAAAGCTTCAAAGCTTTATATTCCCCAAAATATTGAAATTGGTTTAACTTTATAACTGAAAGCTTTAAATTCTCATTGTTATCTCTATCACTACATTGACCTGTGCCATTCGTCATTATCCGTTTTTTCCCGCCATTATACGCCGGATCCCCGTTTCGTCGTAATGATATGAAACTAAATTATAAGGCACGGCTTTCGGCTACTATTAACATACCTAGCTCGTATCATTCGGATGAAGAGAACACTTCGTTCGGCGATGTAAAGGTCATTTTATATTTCGCTTCGATTTCCTTCTAAAACCTTCTTTCGAGAACATTTGTTTTTGGAAACTTTTTAACGGAAAAGACCTAAGACCATATTCTGAGGCAGCGGGAAACAGTTTTCAACCGGAAGCAGTATCATACTACGTACCTACTATAGTCTAGTAGTCTAGTAGTTAAAAAACGTTTACGGTAGTGCATTCTACTTACAGGCAAAATGTGCACTGTATCGCTAAACACCTTAGTCAAAATTGATAAGATTGTAAAAAGTACATTTATGTATAACGTTGTCTCTAGGATGCAGTGAACCGTGACTGTTGAAAAATTTCATACTTGTATGCTTCAGCCCCCATATAACCTCACAAATCAGCTCCATACCTGAAACAACAAACAATTTGATATAAATACTTTTGCTTTGCATATATAAGACAATATAATTTTATAATTGTGTACCTACAAGACTCCTATGCTTTGTTTACTTAGGTGAGTAATGATTCATGTCAGTAACCCATTAATGACCCACTACAGGGTCGGGTCTCCTTCTCGTAATGAGAGGGATGAAGGCCTTAGTCCACCACGCTGGCCCACTGCGGGTTGGTGGACTTCACATGCCTTTGAGAACTTTTTTTTGTGAACTCTCAGGCATGCAGGTTTCCTCACGATGTTTTCCTTCACCGTAACAGCAGGTTATATGTATTTAATTTTATAAAGCGCACATAAATTTTCATTGGTGCGTGCCACTGGGATTCGAACCCGGACCCATCGATTCGAGGTCGAATTCTAAGCCACTGGACTATCACCGCTATACTATACGCTATGACTCATACGACTTAATAACAAAACAACGTCTAATTCCCCCACAATCTGACAGGTTATGTGCTCCAGTGACCTCATCTATCAAATCGGGGCCAGCTATTCATCATCTTCACAAATTCTTTAAACTTCCAATCTGTAGTAGATAAGATTGTAATTTGGTCTAATATGTTGAAGGTATTTGTGAAGATTCAACGTATAAGTACATTTATACCATATTTTTGAAAACTCAACATAATATACACTTACAAATATACCAAAACACCAAATACATTTTCTAAGAAATTACAGCAGAAAAAATCCCATACGAATTTCGTATAAAATTGACAACGGAAGTTCTGCTAAGCACATTATAATGTATATCCAAAACTCTGACAATGGAAACAATGGGAGAGTAGGGGAAAGAGGGAAGATTCGTCCCAAGATCCCGGGAACCTATAATTTGGGCATGTAAAGACAATCTTGAGTTAGGGCGCGATCGCCACCAAATCACCACCTTGCGATGCCGAATGATTTTTTGCTTATTTCGGGTAAAGCCGCGGTTATAATGAATTCAAGTCCATTTGTGATGAGAAAATTCACACTAGCATTCCATGTGTCGTGCCATGGACACAAACAAGACAAAACACTCAGACCAGTAAGTAATTCTGAATTCTCTTTCTGGTCTGAGTGTATTGTGTTCTTGTCTTGTGTGTGTCCATGGCGCCCACGACACAGGGAATCTTAGTGTGGGGCTGTGAGTGTGAAGCGTCATTTATTTATTAGTAAGCGGATACATTTACAGAAACTTCATTTCACACAATCGGAACACGGCTTCTCTTTTAGGCTCTATAAAAATACAAATTGATTCCATCAATAATTTCAACCTTCCTCAAAGTGAAACCACGATGGTAGCGCCCTTACCTAATCACCGACAATGACACGAACTGACCCATAATTACCCCTCCACCCGGCCCGAATTACCCCTCCCCGTCCCAAATTACCCCTCCCCGCCCCAAATCACCCCGCAACCCATTAACCACTGCGGCTTTATAAAAACACCCAAAAAAACACAACTCGTCTTTACCAATGACGGACTGTCACAGATCTACAAAGGAATTTGAACTTATTGCTTTGAAGATAAAGTCGAAATTCTATTGTGTTCGTTCCGAAACAACATCCGAATCTCTAGGTGGTGACGTCAGAGCGATTTGGTCTAGATTGCGTTCTTTCGTTAGACTTTCTGGGTTTTGTCTGGTATGTTTGAAGTTTAAATATTTTTTTAAGTATTTGAATATGGATTTTTTGAGTTACGTGAATTTTCTGTAGCCCAGTGGATAGACGGATATGCTTATTAAAGGGGTAGGTATAGTCTGTAAGCTTCAAGAGGTCGTCTTTTAGAAAATACTTGCAGTTTTTGATCGCCGGCCTCTCGGGCTATTAGGACTTCGCGTAATACTGATGATGCACTAAGGCCTGCACTATAAAGGCGCCGGCCTTAGAGAAAAAATCGGTTTTACAGACTTTGTGAAAGACAGATTGAATTATTGTACCCGCTAATGTTCATTTATGTTATCCTCAGAGAGTTTACGATGATGGGCCGATAAGAGCGATGTGAATCGGTTTTTTTGCCAACTTATAAGGTACCGGTAAAAATAGCGATGATAGCCCAGTGGCTTAGAATTCGACCTCGAATCGAGGGGTCCGGGTTCGAATCCCAGTGGCACGCACCTATGACTTTGTAAAAATAAAGTTATGTGCGCTTTACAAAATTAAATATCACCTGCTGTTACGGTGAAGGAAAACATTGTGATTAAACCGGCGCGGCATGCCTGAGAGTTCACAAAAAAAATGTTCTCAAAGGTATGTGAAGTCCACCAACCCGCAGTAGGCCAGCGTGGTGGACTAAGGCCTACATCCGTCTCATTACGAGAAGGACCCGAAGTAAGGTCGGGTACTTCGAATCCTAGAGGTCCTGACGTCCCCTGAGTCCGACTCGCGCTTGACTTGTTTTTTCATTGTGATTGAGAAAATATTGTCGTTTTTTGCGTCCTTTCAATCGTACCATGGGAATGACATTTTTAGTAGTGGACAGAACATAATGGCCACTTTATACCCCGGTGAGCCATAAATACATTGATTGGGATTTAAAACATTTAGCGACGATAATGTTGTCTTGTTTCAATGAAAATGCTTTAGTTGTCTTGGCCATGACTTTGTATAATAATATGTAGTAGCTACGTACCAACTCTTGCCCGTGACATCGATTGGTTTCTAAATTTGGTCCTGAGCTTTTTACTAAATGCATAATATGTATTTATACACGGTACATATACCAAACTAACATTTTTTACAATTTGTGTCTGTCTTTTTGTTTGTTCCGGCTAATCTCTCTTTCAGTGGCAGATAGCTGACGAGTAATAACGAGTAACTGGGGCTTTTATTTTAGAATTATATATTTAATTTCCACGCGGACACCGTCGTAGGCACAGCTAGTAAAAAAATAAATACAAAATCATAGGTGCAAATTGCTAATACCCTAACATTTACTATCTATGATGAAATTGTAGTACTATAATGAACACACAACCTCATAGACTTTTATAACTACACAATCTGCAACGCTGGTGCGTCATAAACGTCTCGCTTGAGGCTTTACAGGACGTTGGGAGAAAAACTAGCAATTAGAGTGGTTCCAACTGATACTGTGATCGTTGTAAAGCTGGATACAGATCAAAAATATAGAGAGGCCTCGTAAGAACGATCGACACCTTTTTGTGATTGGAAGGATATCTTCTAAAAAAATCCAAAATCTTGTGGGTTATGTTGGATTTTTACCTACTAAAACCCATTCGGTGGACTACCGTTTTGCGGAAGGCCCGGAGACCAGTAAAAGCGGTACCGTAGCGAAGTGGGGATAGCCCATGAGCTAAGAATGTCAGTAACCCATAAATGACCCACTACAGGGTCGGGTCTCCTTCTCGCAATGAGAGGGATGTAGGCCTTAGTCCACCACGCTGGCCTACTGCGGGTTGGTGGACTTCACATACCTTTGAGAACATTTTTTTTTGTGGACTCTCAGGCATGCAGGTTTCCTCACGATGTTTTCCTTCACCGTAACAGCAGGTGGTATTTAATTTTTATAAAGCGCACATAACTTTTTAACAAAGTTATTGGTGCGTGCCCCTGGAATTCGAACCCGGACCCCTCGATTCGAGGTCGAATTCTAAGCCACTGGGCTATCACCGCTGCATGAGCTAAGAATACGGTCTCTTATTAATCCAAACCCGGACCGGGTTCGAATTCCAGTGGAACGCACCAATGACTTTCTTAAGTTATGTGAGCTTTATAAATTAAAGTATCACCTGCTGTAACAGTGAAGTAAAACTTCGTTTGAAAACCTCAGGCTGCGTCTCCACCAGATATGTGCGAGGATGCGTAGCGAGGGATGGGTTTTTGAACAACCAATAGAATTGCTTCATTTACCTAGCCTCGCTTAGCACAGCTCTGGTGGAAACGGCTTAGCGGAGCGAGGCTAGGTAAATGAAGCAATTCTATTCGTTCTCCAAAAACGCATCTCTCGCTACGCATCCTCGCACGTCTCTGGTGGAAAAGCAGCCTAAGGCGCAATCCAGACAGAAGAGACGTAAGACGAGGACGCGTCGCGGACAGACGCAGACGTAAAAGCGTTGCGCCCGCGCCCCGTCTCTTCTGTATGTTTTGCGTCGCGACGCTTCTATACATTTTGTATGAAAGGGGCGCGGTAGGGACAAATTTAATGTCCGCGCCCCGTTTGCGTCTTCGTCTCTTCTGTCTGGCCCGCGCCTAAGAGCTCTCCGAAGTAGGTAGAATACCTTCTCGAATGTTCTACGGTAGTCCAGGGTCTATGGGCGCCATATCGCTATAGTTTAATTATATCCTAATGATTGTAACCATAAAAGTTGCGTACTCTATAAAGGTTTATGATCGTCCCCCAATGTTTGTTTATAAGTTCTTTGCTATCATTGGGTCCGGTATGTTCGCTGTGAATTAGTTGTAATAAAGGAAATTATATTACTAGGTAAAGCGTGCCGCGGGTTTGATAATAATATTATAATAAACATAGAAGCTGTGCAAATCATAAAATAAGTACTCCTTGTTAATTATTAATTAGAGGTTAGTTTTAATTAAATTCGCGTTTAATGTACTTTTATGGTAGTAGTACCAGCCCTAATAAGACGCCTTGAGAGACTAACGCGCTAATGTCTACAACTGCCACGCTCTTTTCGCGTACGAAACCCACATAGGCATGGGTTACCTTTAATCGCGAAAAGTAAGAGTAGTTAACGGTGCAGGCAAACTTGATGAGTTCTGATCATGTATGGATTTTTACCCATTTGTCACGCGAGAACATCTACAAGAGTTTGGATTAAATCTGTTCACAGCTAAGGTATCGTCCTAGTTAAATGTAGAAAATAAAAGAAAAGAAAAGAATACGTTTATTGTAGGATACTTTTTACTTGCTAGTGTGACAATTAATAGACAATTAAGATCTACCTTCCTTTTTTAATTCCTAAGGACTTTCTTGAAGCGGTAATAGCCCAGTGGCTTAGAATTCGACCGCGAATCGAGGGGTCCGGGTTCGAATCCCAGTGGCACGCACCAATGACTTTGTAATAAAAGTTATGTGCGATTTATGAAATTAAATATCACCTGCTGTTACGGTGAAGGAAAACATCGTGAGGAAACCTGCATGCCTGAGAGTTCACAAAAAATGTTCTCAAAGGCATGTGAAATCCACCTGCAGTAGGCCAGCGTGGTGGACGGCGGCCTATATCCCTCTCACTGTGAGACGAGACCCGACCCTGTAGTGGGTCATTAATGGGTACTGACAAAGGCTTTCTTTAAAGCCTTTAAAGCAGCTAAAGTGTCGGGCGACATACCCCGGGCAGGCAATAAACCACCGGTCACAGTGGCGCGTGAGCTGTAATTGTCACTGGCTCTGCCGCCTTATACGGCCATACGGCCTCGCGCGGTCACGCCTCGCCTCCACTGGAATATGCGCCGATACGCAAATAGGCTATGTGTTTAGGAATCGGTGCGCTTTTGTTTAGGTTCGACACTGCGGAATTTATAGCTACCATCTGACTCTGAAGAAGCAACGGAATGCATCTTCTTAGGTTTCCTAATTGGTTGTCGCGAATTGAACCGCCCACCAAATAACTCGACAGAATTTCAACATGGGTGAATTAAGCTATATTTCTCTTACTTTGAGAACATTTTTGTGGACTCTCAGGCATGCAGGTTTCCTGGGATTCGAACCCGGACCCTGCAATTCGAGTTCGAATTCTAAGCTAAGAAAACTATCACCATTTAAAATATGTGTAAATTACATTAACTCTTTTTACTCAGCATAGTCTATTTGAATATAAACATTAGGTAATAATCAGTTTGAATCAACTTACCTTTAAGAAAAATTTCTCTCTCCATCCAACGCATTTGACATCGCACCTTTATTAACACTTCTACTAAGCGAAAATATTCCTTATTATAAAACAGTAAGGCTTCACATGAAACATCAAAGTCACGGTAATATTGGTCAAAGTTTCGCTGGAACGTGCTTTCGAAGCTTTTGTTGACATATTTTTCAGTTTATGTTTTTCTATTGTATGGAGCCGTGTTTGTAATTTATTACCAAGTGCTAGGCCAGGAGCCCGCTCAAAGAAACTATTACTTTTCATATCATTTGTCACGGTAATTCCCTCGTATTGTTCCTTGTTTAATTTGCTTGCGTGTTTCGAGTTGTATACCCACAATTACTATTTATAATTGAGCGAAAATCCCACAAGAGCTAAAATTAAAAGTCGTTTAAGGTACCGTGCGTAATAAAACGTACATAAAATAACTGACGGGAAACCGCTTTGGCGATTTAAGGATTTTGCGGATTATTTTACGGCGTGCGTTCGAGTTCTGTCTTTGATAATTTGGTAGTAAAGTTCTGAGTGATGATCAGGCAGGGCGTTGACCCGAGACCGAATTAGTGACGAAATTCCGCGGTCTGATAATTTTCAAAGTAAATAAGTACCAAACGAACACGCAAGCCAGCCGATGATAAGTGGGCAAGTGAGTTGCAACTCGTGGAGGGAACAACCTCAAATAGAGTAAAAGTCTTATCTGCGGTCGCACGTGGGTGCATTGGATTGCGTTGACCTCTAACCTCTGAGGCTCGTATTTATAATAGTGACTAGTGACGTTGTGCTACCCCTGGTAGTATGTTCATCCGTTAGTTTGATTGAGATTTTTGACAATGAACTAAATATTATTTTTTATTTACTTTCATATGTACGAACCATATTTTGATGATGAATAAAACGCCCTCCCGTCTCACTGCTGTGGCAGAGGCGACAACAAAATGCTAATGCATATACTTCCCCGAAAACCTAAGGGCTGGTGTCCGAATTCGAAAATAATGCGTCCAAAACTCAAAATAAAGACAGCAAGCGGCCACGAAAAGATAAAAAAAGTAAAAAAAAGAAAGGTATGACACGCCAGCTTGATAAAAAGAAGTCTTTAAACTTAGCACGACTCGGGCGATGAAAAAAAGAAAACAGCGCGAGAACTTGTATAAATTAAATTAGCCACATTTAAGAAAAACCTTTTATTTATGGCGTAGGAAGAGAAGTGAAGTGTCCCTATTAATTTCACCGAATTAACGACGCTTATAAATTGATGTCTCTCGACTCATTAGACGGCGAACGGCTATATCTTTATTAGAATTTTAACATTTGCTGTTCAAGAAAGCAAGAATATGTTCGGAGTCCTGCCTATTACATTGTATGACATTAATTACAGGCGTATTAACATAGACGCCACATGTATGGTTCAAAATGTTTATATTTTCCTCACAGAGGGAGTGTTGTAAAACAGCGTGTTATTAGCGGTGTGTAAATATTTTAATCTCAATGAAAATCAAAGGCTTTGATGAAAATACACCTTTTGATTTACCTGATCTTCTTCAATCCTTCTTTAATTTATATCCTATAGGATATTTTATCAGTTTGCCGTAGTAGACGTTAGTTAAAGTGTTCTACGGAGCTTGTAGTTTGCGAAAACATCTCAGATGAAATTTTGTATACTTTGACTGAAAGAAATATCATCTTCTATCTTCGGCGTCTTTTTGTTATATACGAGTAATTGAAGCTAAAATTAATAAGGATCAAGACCTAGCAAAAACTTCACTTCTGAAAATAGCTGAACTGCAGAATAAACATATTGCTTATTACTGCATGTCACCAATAGAATCAAGAGTATTTCCACCCTGACAGTCGATCGAACACTTGTAACCGAAGCAACCTATTAAGAGCCAACTCATTCACTCACGCACGACACAACGCATTAAAACATTAAATGTAAAACAGTTCTTGAGCCGCGTAAGACGTCATGCCATCCATGCCATCGGCTAGTGACAAGGAACGTCTAATAGCATCATCTTGCGACTTTTTATGCACCAAAGATGGCCGCCGACCATCGCAATTTGTCATTGCTGCTTTGAAAAAAGTCTAGAAGTCGGGCTGAGTTCTGTTATATCGATTTTAAATAGGCTATTTGCAAGAGATAAATTGATTTAATATTAATGTTGGGAATTTATAATATTGAAACGTTAGGTGTTATCTTTTTTGGTACCAGTTTGGCTATTAAGATACTCGCGTCATGATCGTTAGGTGGATAGAAGTATGATACTCAATCACGCTAAATGACTGGATGTATTTTATTGAAATTTGGCGTAGGTCGATAAGCTTAAAATAGTGACAAAGTTTAACTTTTCATACTGAAAATGGTTTAATTTAATGACCGTTAATGACTCATTACAGGGTAGAGTCTCCTCTCACAATGAGAGGGTTGTAGGCCTTAGCCCACCACGCTGGCCCACTGCGGGTTGGTGGACTTCACATGCCTTTGAGAACATTTTTTTTGTGAACTCTCAGGCATGCAGGTTTCTTCACGATGTTTTCCTTCACCGTAACAGCAGGCGACCTTTAATTTTATAAAGCGCACATAACTTTTTTACAGTCATTGGTGCGCGCCACTGGGATTCGAACCCGGACCCCTCGATTTGAGGTCGAATTCCAACCAACTGGGCTATCACCGCTTAAACTTATTACCTCTTCATTATAATATGAGTGGTCACTTCACTACAGCGACTATGTGGTACCGTGTGGTCGTAGTATCTGGACCATACATTGATTACATACATTTTATTCCGAATCTAGGTCGCTTCACCAGTACCCGCATGTGTGTTATTTTACGGCAATTTACTTAATAACCCATTTTTGTGTAATTGAGACCTCCATTAGAACGAAATGATATAGACAAAAAGTTGACTTTCAAACGTAACGGTTGTAGTCGTGATTCATCGTTCTTAAGGTATGAAGTTAAATGTCACTTGCTCTAGCAGTGAAGGAAAACATCGTGAGGAAACCTACATGTCTGAGAGTTAAGAAAAATGTTCACAAAGGCATGTGAAGTCCACCAACCCGCTTTAGGCCGGGGTGTTGGACTAAGCCTACGTCGTTCTTATAGTGAGAGGAGACCGGACCCTGTAGAGTTTCATTAATAGGTATCGTACCAATGTAGGTAAGGTACCAATGAAACCCTCACACTTAAATGACCGTCCTTCAGGGGATAAAAATATAATCTTACCCCTTGTTCTAGCAAATCCTATCTACCCAAGGCTGAGTTGCCTTGGGTAATATTTGCTTAGATTTTGTCCTTTAATTTACCCTAAATTGACGAAATATAGAACGAGGGGTCCGGGTTCGAATCCCAGTGGCACGCACCAATGACTTTGTAAAAAAAAGTTATGTGCGCTTTAGAATTAAATTTCACCTGCTGTTACGGTGAAGGAAAACATCATGAGTAACCTGCATGCCTGAGAGTTCAAAAAAATGTGAGGTATGTGAAGTCCAGCAACCCGCATTAGGCCAGCGTGGTGGACTAAGGCCTACATTCCTCTCATTGTGAGAGAAGTCCCGACCCTGTAGTGGGTCATTAATGGGTTACTGACAAATTGACGAAATATTTACGCTCCCATGTGCCCCTGAGCAATGCATCCTCTTACAACTTCAGTGCATTCAATAATGCCTTCCTCTACACAGAATGCTTCAATAGAAACGCCATAAAAATCCTGATAGATTCCGCAATTTCGCGAACTAATACGTATTAGATAGTTCCTGGAGCCATAAACCCGATGTATTTCCCGTGTACCGTTTATGGAGAATCTATTATTTATCCATCAATCTCCTAACCACAAGATACGTGTGGAATGCAGCATATACATATTACCACAACATAAATCTGCGTACAATACTTACTATTAAAATAGATATCATTTTCTTGGGCGGTGATAGCCCAGTAACTAATAAAACAGGCTCTTATTCGGTGGTTCGGGTTCAAATCCTAGCGGAATGCAACCCTTACCAAATAAATATGCTTTAAAAAATAATAGTCACCTCCTGTAGCGTTGTAGGAAAATGTCGTATGGAATTCTGCATACCTGAGATTTATAAAATGTTCTCTAAACATGTAAAATTATAAAAAGAATGTAAGGTCCGCAATAGACCGTCTGTTCCGTCTCGTTTTATAGGGAACCTGACCCTGTAGTAAATCTCTTAGGTTTAAAGACTTGAGCACAGTTGTTCCTAAAGTCTCTTTCTTTGAAAAAGACTTTTTAGATTCAATATTAATTTTAAGGCATAGTGACGTGTAATGACATTCGCAAAAGTACCAGCCCTATCTGTACATTCAGTGATCTTCAATAGAAACGCCATAAAAATCCTGACAGCTAACGCAAATCCCGTCACATTTTCGAGAACTAATCCGCACTAGACGGTTCTTGGAGCCATAAACCCGATGTATTTCCCGTGTTTCCATTTATGGAGAATCTATTAACCATCAATCTCGTATATAAAGGGTTGAATCCAGAAGTCATTGCGTCTCACATAAAGTCAAATTTACAACTGGTTGTTAGAGCACATCGCTAGGTCATAAACTAGATATAAAGATATCTCTTAATTCGCAATCGTTCAGGGAATGTGGTAATTGGGTAATTAGTGGTAACGTGAGAACAGCAATCAATTAGCAGAACGTCGGTTCGCACTAAACTTATTTTTATAATTTAGAAGCTGTTGTTAAGTGGTCAATGCGCTGCTCATAACCGCACTGCTGATATATTTATATTGATGGCAGCTCGATACGATTACTACAGGAAACTGCATAAGTTCATACTCGACGCACAGAACCGAATTGTCTGAGTTTCTGATGCAATACATCATTGTTACTTCCGAAGTGGTTCCCTTAATTAAGTTTTTTGGTTGGTTTTGCACCGAACTTCTCCACAGCAATTGCTTTTAATTTTAGAATCATATTATCAAATATTAATTCTGGGTTTACATAAAACACTAATTTTCTAATTTCTCCTTTAAAAGAAACTGCTTATCCAAATAACCTCCTTTTTTGAATTCGGCGATAATAAAAACTGCAACAATTAGAAGGATTTTAAATAAATAAATGTAGCCACACATTAATACATTTCAATTTTAATAGAGAACATAACAGCAACGTTCCACACGGCGAAAATTCTGAATAAAAGAAACTGATCTTCCAAATTATAGTCAATACATCAAGCCACAATGAACACATGTTCCACAAGGCGAAAAATTCCAAATAAAAGAAACTGCTCATCCAAATTACAGCCAATGCATCAATCCACAATGAAACTGCAACAATTAAACAGAAGCGCGGCTCTAGGGGAACAACGCTGACATTTGCTTCGCAATCGGCTAGCACATCACCGCATACATTAGGCTTAATAATGCCTACAAGTCCTTCCATTAGCGACGGCAGCGGCCATCTTGATACCGCGTACCCGGAATTGTAGCTGATCGACGGTTTGTTCTTTTTGCGTTAGATTTTTTTCGACTAATTAGTTTAATTAGGTGTTTTGCGCGGTTGGTCCGATGTTAGGTTGGGTCTTCAAATGGTTCTTGGCGGATTGGAAGATAGAGATAGACCTTCAGCGTAATATTTCTGCCGATTTTGATTAACCAAGGTCGCAATACTCTTACATTAGGGACTTCGGATCAGATCAGATTGACTTAGCACCAGAAAAGTGATGATGCATTATCACACTGGAAAATCCATGGGTAAAACATAGTAAATGTTGATTTGATATTTGTTTTTGGGTTAACGTCTAAGTCTACAGGACTTTAATCGTATGTAACGTGCCGATTTTTATAATCAACTATAAATTGGGAACAGAAGTTGACTTTTAGGTAACCGTCAAGGTAGATCTAGTACAAGTAATTCAACTGGGAATAGTCCCAGACCTGAAAAAAGACTTCTTATATCACTGTATATGACCACCAAACTCAAAGAAGTTCGTTTCTTCCTTTCTCGTTTGATATTTTCGGACTAATTAGTTTAATGAAGTATCGCCGTGGGTCCAGTGTAAGGTAGGTCAGTGACATCGGCTTGTGACTTACTTTGGCAGTGACTGCAGGAGAATAAGTACCATTGTATTCTCTATTTTTATCATTATAAAAATATACTTTTCGAGCTTTAAATATACTTTAAAGAAATGTTCTTACATCAATGAATCAATGCATGTGACCACCGAACAAAAAGACCGCTTTAAATAATTGTATACGAAGTTTTCCTTCATCGGTCATTTTTGTGAGTATGTAATAAGGCATATATTATTATATTGTCCAATAAATAGAAACAATAGTCAAGCAAAGGACAGCGAAGTGGTAAGGCCAACGAAAGTTAAAAAATCTGTATTTTGTCTGTGCTTTCTCATTTGATATTTTCGGACTAATTAGTTTAATTAATGAGGTGTCGCCGCGTGCTCCGGTGTAGGGTAGGTCAGTGACATCGGCTTGTAACTTACTTTGGCAGAACTTTGCAAGGGACTAAGTATGTATGTATATAGTCCATTTTTATTCTATTTATTCTCTTGTCATATTTGGTAAACAATCTTAGCATGATTGTCTTTTTATTTTAATTTTCGATTAAAAAATAGTATTGACACAAAATTATAAAAATTTAAAAACAAATATTGTCGTTGAATACAGAAACAGCAATTTTAAACTTTTTTACAATAAAAAGTAGTGCCAAGATTGTTTACCGAATAAGACAAGATAATAAAAATGAACTGTACGTGATAAATGCGTATCTTTCCGAGTTTGACAAAGTATTACTATACAAAGTGTCTTTTTATTCACCGGATGAAAATGATTCTTTCATCCCTTTTTCTAGCAGTGGTGTTGTAGGCGATTCTTATTTTCTAATCCTAAATCCAGTTTGAGTCCCAATACTTGACAAATTGTATGGGTTGAATTGTCCACCTACCCGCAGTGGGCCAGCGTGGTGGACTAAGGCCTACATCCCTCATTATGAGCAGGAGACCCCACCATGTAGTGGGTTATTAGTGGGTTACTGACATGGGTTGAATTATTACGTATTCAACTAAGATACATAATAATATGTGTCAGTGGCTTACAAGTCTGCTACTGGTTGACTTCAAACCTTAAAATGTCCTACTACCTTCTGAGACGGCTACTTCCCTGCTTTTAGAGGTACAGTAAAGTTAGTATAAGGCCTTTTATGCCACTACTGAGCATTTTCAATGAACGTGAAAATAACTTAAATTTCAAAACGGTTTAATATATAAGTGCTCGTTCCCTCCTTCATAAAATAATTCATCAGTTGAGGAATCTAGTAAGTGAGGTACTTTATATTAGTACAAGTATTTCATTACATCAAGTCTCATTACAGCCGGAGATAGAAGTAAAACAAGAGGAGTGTGGCATAATCGTTCTAATTACAGTATTAAATAAGGATAAACGCGTACACTCGGGTAGACAAGTGTTATAGGAATTTTTCGCGCTCGCAACAAATTTACTGTTACCGCCGCGTGTCTCGAACCAGATAATTGGATTGGCATTCGGAATAAACTTATACGAGTATATACAATGACTTTTTCCCCGCGTATTTGGTAGTATCATAATTTCTTGTCCACTGTTTCGTTTCCCTTGCTTTTTTTTTGAGTCGCCGCGGCCTTTTTTGATTCGCTCGCAGATAATTCCGGCCTCGCTCGGCATTCGGAATATACGTTGGCTACTTATTTTCGTTGCTAACCGTACCTGAATGTGTTATGTAAGAGACGACGCCGATATTTTTTATTGGCTTTTTGCGCTCGAATTCCATTTATTGTTCCATAATGGGGTGTGATGAGGCATTTTTATGAATTTAACTTTGGAAGCGCATTTTGTATGCAAAGTGTGGAAGATTTGGTCCAGTCGCGTGTTGCACCTGTCTGTCGAAGGAGCGAGTTACTACTGTTTAATATACATATTATGTAGAGATAAGAAAGCGAATTTATCCATGTGATTTCGAACGAGGATTTCGCATTGGAGCTATAAGATTTTATGGGTTAGTAAATCTTGTCAGATCGCGGAATAAATAGCATAAACTTTGATATCATACCGTATAAAAAAACATCATATTTGTACATCTATAGAAAAGTGAGCAACTATCAATTTAAATGGAAATGTAACTTTAACAGTCAATATCAAAAAAATACAAAAAATGTAAAAAAATAACTAAAAATTTATTGGAACGCATTTTTCAGAACTGTATCAAAAAGGCGCCCAAACCAGAACACTTAACAAGGTATCGGATATCAGATAATTCCTCTTTTATTTAAACGCATATAATATTTTCAGAGGATAAAAGTAAGACACCCGTTATGAGTATTGCACGCGAGTTCCTTAACCTAAAATTAACTTATCTGGATCTAGGAACAGGATGGCTTCTGAGCTTATTTTATTTTTCAAAGAACAGTTACTGGCTGATAGCGTAATTATAGTTCTGGAAATAATATTGATATATTTATATTAAGAGACGTTTAATGTATAGCTCCACAAACTTCATACAGGTAAACTCTATCTAGTATAGTAGAAATGTCGAGTAGATTTCAAAAGGGACATATCTCTTTTGAAGTCTGCTGGGCAAACCTAGCCCATGCTGATCGGTTGGACTCTAAGCTTTTTGAATTCCTTTTAGCTGTCTTTATTAAGACTAGCTCAGGTTATCCAAGACCGTAATCAGAAGATCCAAGACCAAACCCAGAAGATGGAATCAGAAGATCAGAAAATAAATCTGCCTAAACAGAAACTAAACTAGTGCTATTTCTTTAGGCAACATAATACTTGAATTGTTATGCTCTAATAAAATTTATTCATTAAGTTACTTAGTTCAGCAGGATCATTAGTATTCTGAATCATCTAAATGCAAACATGACAATTTCTAGAGTTTATGAGATAAATGTGATAATTCCCTCAATTCCAAGTTCGACCTTAGACTAGGTTTTAAGAAAACTACTCGATTTGGTAAAGGCCATTCAAGGAAATCCAGATGAATAATTATGATAAAACCAGTATATGCATCGTGGGGAGCCTCCAATAATATAAATATTAACTGAAATTGGGCCACCAATAACATTACTCAAACCAATTTTGTGGTCATCAGATATTCTGTTTTATCTCTACGTAGTATCTTGAGTACACTCACGACCATATTTGAGGCTGTGTAACACAATTTCGTACATTTGAATGATTAATTAAAGTTTATTTTAATGTATTATTTTTATTTTATTTTAATAATCTGCGCAATTTCTTAAAAGGAAATTAAGAAACTTTGTAAAAAATGTTTGCGGTAATCCCCATTTTACGGCTTTTAGATAAACTAATGAGGTTAACCAGACAAAGAAAGGTGTTTAAATGAAAAACCATTTTTATGTTAAACAATAATTACGGTCTACAAGTTATATATCTAAGAATTTCTGAGCAAAGGGCAGGTTATCGGTTGTTTCGAAATAAAGTTCAGTCCGTAACTACAAATGTAGGGAATTATGGAAATATTTTCATATTGCTCAGAAACCATGTTCTTTACCGTTATCTTGGAATTCTATTGAATTCGTAATAACTATTGGGCTATAGTTTTAGTAAACCTTTAACTATCAATGTAGGAATCATAATAATGTTTGGTATTATTTTATGAAATATGTACTTATTTAGGTATGTTATATTTGAAATATTCACAAATTTATTTATAATGTGGCATTTGTTTAATGTCTTGCAAAGTTATTATTTTAATACCACATACATATTTCAATAAATCGAAGTAAAGTGGGCTGGGGTCCTACATGTTTCAATAATTATATTTTACGCAGAAATCGCTAAAAATATTAAAAATAACTTTTTACTCTTCAATACATCAGTCATGACTGTTTACTCTTAATTTCGTTTCATTTGCTTCCTGTTGAATTCAAAGGGCCCAGGACCGAGCATTGAGAGGAAGGACGTAGTCCTTAGTCACAAACTTTATAGCAATTCTGATTGAGTATAATGTCATGTCAGTACCCATTAATGACCCACTACAGGGTCGGGTCTCCTCTCACAATGAGAAGGATGTAGGACTTAGTCCACCACGCTGGCCTAGTGCGGGTTGGTGGACTTCGCATGCCTTTGAGAACATTTTTTTTGTGAACTCTCAGGCATGCAGGTTTCCTCACGATGTTTTCCTTCACCGTAACAGCAGGTGATATTTAATTTCATAAATCGTACATAACTTTTATTACAAAGTCATTGGTGCGTGCCACTGGGATTCGAACCCGGACCCCTCGATTCGAGGTCGAATTCTAAGCTACTGGGCTATCACCGCTGCTGTATAATAGTTGGAGTCAATAAGCAGTGACCAACAAGTGACATTGACTCGCTCGTCGCACAAAAAAATCAGAGCTCACATTACCCACAAAACGACATAATCCGATCACCGGATCTTCAACCGCGTGACCATAAATCTGCCAAATTTTACATACGCCATGGGAGCACAGGGCCCACAAAAACAAGGGTACACCGTCCACAAAACCCACACATTCGTCAGTGTCACCACGTAACGATCGGCCCTATTGTGGTGTCGAGCGGTTTGAAATTTCGCGAATTAAATACCCAAAACCGGTGACCGGGCTGCGTTTCCATGGGCTACGGGTTGGGTGATTCTTGTTCTAAAGCATTTCTAATAAAGGGTTAGTAATGTCTGTTGCGGTGATAGCCCAGTGGCTTAGAATTCGACCTCGAATCGAGGGGTCCGGGTTCGAATCCCAGTGGCACGCACCAATGACTTTGTAAAAAAGTTATGTGCGATTTTTAAAATTAAATATCAGCTACTGTTACGGTGAAGGAAAACATCGTGAGGAAACCTGCATGCCTGAGAGTTCAAAAAGAATGTTTTCAAAGGCATGTGAAGTCCACCAACCCGCATTAGGCCAGCGTGGTGGACTAAGGCCTACATCCCTCTCATTGTGAGAGGAGACCCGACCCTTTAGTGGGTCATTAATGGGTTACTGACAAAATGTCTGTTGCACGTACACCAGCATAGTTCCTCCTCCTCCAGCATAGCATTCTCACCATAAGAAGGCCTACATCCTTCTTATGGTGAGAGGAGACCTAACCCTGCAGGTGCGGTCGTATGAAAATACTTTCTAAAAGTATTAACTATTATGAGTTTTATTTAGGTTTAAGGGCGTACGACCACGGTTATCTTCTTAAAATCACAATGACGTAAAAAAAAACTAAACAGAATATTTTCCTGTTTACTACATTGAAGTCTAATTTTGAAGTCGGGTTCTAATTTTTAACTGTATTCAATTTATCTTGTCCATTTAAAAGCTTGTTCCAAAAATTGTTCCGAAAACCTTTAATCTTGACGTCACGAGAAAGCAGTCAATGAAAACGAACCGAACTGTCACCTTCACTTGTCCCTAAAAACGATTACGCATTGTCTTTCCGACTGTACGCATCGACGTCCTCGCGAAAGCGTCGAAACTTTATCAATCGATTTTGAATTTTATCATTCGGGAATCACAGTTTACTTTCACTTTGTAGGGGAGGCACGTTAGGTCGTTTGTACTTCCAGCATAGTCGTATTCATGCTGTGGACTTTCGTGTGTCCCGGGGCCTATTTATTGCAGTATCGGATATTCGCTCGTATAAATTAATATTTAGTCTCTCACAAGAAGCAGGTTTTTAATTGTACCTAGACTAATAATTTATGGTTCGTTAGCCGTTTCAACATACTAAGTAAGTCGCTGGGTTTATTTTCTTTCTGTTGGATCCTAGATTCGAGTTTATTTGCACGGGTTTATATTTTTAGTGCCGCTCAAGGGATTTTTAATAGCAGTTAGTTTAACGTGAAATATGGGTTATGGAGTCTGTGTTTATTTTCTGTTTATTATGTTGCTGTTATAAACACTTTTATAGATACTCTCTTGCACTGTATGAAATACATTGTAGTGAATAATGAAAGGGTTTTATTTTAAGAGGCATGTAGGGAAAACAGGTTATCCGTTAAGATTTTATAAAATTTCATCGTCCATCTATCTATCTATCTGTCAGATAATCTCTCTATTATTTGGTGTCTTATCTTTGACCTAAATATTTATTTAAAATTAGTATCTATCAAATTAAGTATACTTACTATGTTTTAAGTCTAGCTGTAAAATATGTCCGGCGAAGAGTAAAATCTGAAGTTTCAATTATTCTTTTATAAATATTTAAACCCCAAGTTCTGAAGTTTCAATTATTCTTTTGTAAATATTTCAACGCCATAACTAGCTGAAAGCAGGTTTCTTATCAATTAAGAAGTTTCATTCCGATAGTAATTTCGTTCCAACCGTAATTTCATCCCTTTAAAAGATTAACTTTACAACGAAATTGTAACAACGAGTTTGTCTTAGCGAATATTATCTCCTCTACATAAGCTACGAATAATTCCCGGCATTTTATATTTTTATATTTATTATTATAACCGGTAGGTTTTTGCAAAGTTTTATAATGCCGTAGTATTATACCGTAGTAGTATTATATAGTAAGTGAGTGAGTGATCCGACCGCTTTTAAAAACCAACAAATTAAAGTATATCGCAGTCAAAAACGAAATATATCGCATACAAAAAACGATGACTAGTTCCTAGCCTAGCTAGACAGCGGTCTAGCGGTGTTGGGTCTTCTAAAAAGCAAATGCTGCAGAGTCCTACTGTCTTTTACCATAGTAATAGACTTTTATCGGTCGTAATCGGATAGCTTCCTCCGATATGTATCATTACTGCAGATATTTGTACCTACGTGTGAATTATTTTGGAATGCGACCGTGCTTGCCTAGATCTTGATACGAGTTTAATTTAGCCCGTGAGTTCCGGGTTCGATTCTGGTTTCGGATGATGTGTTAATTTCCTGTGAGTTTTGTTTGGGTGAGGAATTTGTTTGCATTTAAATTAATATTTAATTATTGACTGCTTAATCTTCCATGTATTTTGCGTCGACTCTTGCGTTGCGTGAACTCTCCGGCATGCAGGTTCCTCACGATGTTTTTCTACAGCGTAACAGCAGGTGATATTTTTTAAATTTTATAAAGCGCACGGGAATCGAACCCGGATCCCTCGATTCGAGGTCGAATTATAAGCCACTGAGCTATCACCGCTTACTACTCTCGTACTAGGTACCTACACAATAAAAGGTTTACAAACAGAACGATCAAGCTCAATGATTGTCCGTAGGCGTCCCTCCAATGACAAGCGAGTAGTCCGCAATGCCGCAATGACATAAATAGGCACCCGTAGATTTACCGAAGCAACAGAATCTAAGATTTACGACTAGCTAGAGCCTGTGACTTGGTCCGTGTGGACGTAAGAATTTGACACAGAGTATTATTTGTTAATTTAGGTGTAATCTTGTATTTAATTGCATCCTTTGTTAGACCGTTTTTGCGTGAAAGAGTATGTATTAAAAACATTGTTACAAATAAAATAATAATATAGTTATTGAAGTACCTAGATGAATATTTCTAGTGTCGTTTAATACACCCGTCCAATTTTATATTGTTATTAGTGAGTTGCTTCCTACTTCATTTATTATGCCCATTAACAGTACGTATTCGATCCATCGTATACGTTAATTTATATTTGAAAAAATGTATATAATACAATATTTAGTTGCACACGAGTTCCATAAAAATCGACTAAATCAATAAATTTAATGGCGCCATTAATGAAGCATTTCGTAATACTCTAATATTTTAATTTTACGGCAACATTTACCGACTGATGGTTTACTAAGTGCCAATATCGATTACCGTGAATATAAAATCTTATCATTACAATAAATTAACGCTTCACCAATATAAACTATAAATTGTTAAATATTCGGCTCTATAAAGTTTGCTACCGTTGCATAAAATTAAGATTTTAAAAAACTAGTTTGTTTTTTTTTTTGGTCACGATTCCGCCACTACTTTTTCCAAGAAATTCATCTAACATTTTTATTTATAAGTGCATCGTTTTTACCTGTACAAAAAGCGTATCCATTTAGATAAGCCTCCTCGAATCCATCGGTTTTTAGTTTTAATTAAATATCCCTCGAGGAAAGAACTATTGCTTTATACATCTGTATTTTAATTGTGAAAACGATTGGCTTTCATTATCACTGATAGTAATTTTCTAATCAAATCGGCTGTGTTTTCTTTAAAATACAGGAAACAAGAAGCTTTAAGAAAACCATTGATCTCAATATAGATCATAAACTTTTAACGGGCTGTTTTATAAAATAATTTCCGCCATTTCTGTATAATTTTAATGTTATAAACGGAATATTGTTCATAACTGCAATATCTAGATCTTCATAGTGATTATGTAAAGTTGTCTTGCATTTTGTTTCTACTAAAGCAATCAAGACAGAGATTGAACAACAGAGAGAAAAGCGATATACGAGTTAACAACAAGGATAAACTTACTGAAATAATGAAGTTTTTAAGTTTAATTCTATAGTAAAATAAATTTATGAACAATAAATAAAAATCTAAAATACGTACATTATTTTTAAAATATACCATGATGTTCTTTAAGTAATAAACGCCGCGATGACAATTTGTAAACTTATGTCAGTTAAGTCAGTTGTCGATATCGTTGCCACAAAAACGAGTCGCAGGCTCGCAGCTACGAGTATTACCGTCGACGATTCGCCGAATATTGAAATCGGGTAGTCGATGGAACCCGGAACTTGGCTGAAACAACGTGCCTGCCTACAGAAAGCACGGCAAACAAAGCTTTTCCTTCAATTAACCCTGGGCCGGGCAGTGTCGGATAAATCGCGAACGGTCCAACGGTAGCCGGGCCAACCCGGACGATAGCGGGGTCACGCGATACGATCGCATCGCGACATTCCCTCTACGTTCATTGTGCCCGTTTTAATTGACGCCATTTTTAATTGTTTTGTTATCTCTACTATACGTTTTGGTGGGAAAGTGCAATGATATTGTTGTGTTGAAGTGATTTATTTGGCGGGAAAGTTTGAAATATGTCGATGATATGAATGATTCCAATTTTGTATGGATTTGTTTTCGTTACTTTATTATTTTACATTTTTATGTCAAAATTATTAAAATATTAGTATTAGTATACTCTTTTATTATTTCATATCATAATGTCAAGCGTAAGTCAACTGGAGTACGTACAAAGAGAATGAGACCTTAGTTTAAGACCTTGCTATAAGAGAAATGGACAATAATAATTTCCTTCCAAAGATGGAACAAGATAAACCTTAGAACCTCTAATTAGGTCCAGATAGAGTGCAGTGATTAACAATTTTAACGGCTGGATGGAAAGTAGAAAGTGTGCATAATTGAATGATATTATCGATATAATTACAAACAAATCCACCCTGTAATTTTAATGAAATTGCCCAACTCGTGTTGTAGTATAGTCTATCATTAGCGACTGTATATAATGAGTAGAATTAGTTCCCGTCAATGCGGAAAGATATGCTTCAGTTTTATATCATAATATTATAATTGTAAAACAAATTGTCTACAAATCGATTAACAAAGGTCATTGTCGCCATCACATAAAAAACCAAATGCGGAAGAAATTCATAAAAATTACTCTAGGTACAGCTTTGATTGTTGTATGCGTTGCTATACATTGGTTAGATACGTTTGCATAAAAAATCTGGATTCCCGCGCACATCCAATCTTTTGCATATCGAAAATAGTAATTAAAATCGTTTGAACGATCTTTATTATATTTTATCTAGACCTGTTTGGGTCGATGACCTCAGCGGTTTATGTGCGTTTAACGAAACGCAATGTTATGAGCATTTATAACATTATTTTAATGGAACCGACGTATTAAAGATTACAGCTCCGGTACCCCAGAATCCGGCCATAAAGTTGCTGTTTTAATTGACGTTTGATGTTATTTCATCTGTGGTCTGAATGTTTCGCGGTTTTTATGACAGAACGCTGGGTTTTTAAGTTGTTTTGGCATCGCCGGTTTTGGCAGAGTTTGTTTATGGTTTAAATTCCTTTATGTAGCGGGAACAGGTAATTTATATATTGAGAATTTACTACACGTAAGATATTCACGCGCTGGATAAAAGTAATGTTTCTTTCTTTTAATGTTTCTTTTAAGTTTAATGAAGTTAAGTTAATGCTTTTTAAACGAAACTTGGAGATGCGACTTGAGACTAATAATTATATTCTTTAAAGTAACATTATTTTGTAATTTTTTTTTAATTTTTTTGTCGTTAAATTTCAAATAAAATTAAAAGTAAAATATCAGCAACTCCTAAGTAACATGATTATGATGATCGTACAAAATAATACCTTGAAAAGATTATTATCACTGTTAATAATATTTTATTTATAATCATATTCGAAGACTAACTACCTGATGCCTGAACGTTGAACTCTAAGTTTTGAAACAAAATGAATACGCAATACAGGATGATTGATGCACGTCCGTGGCCGTACGAACGGTTCACCAACCCTGTGCGCCAATCGATAGTATTCTAATAATATGTAATAACTATAAAATTATTCCAATACGAAACTACTTGGCGAAAGGCAGACGGTATCACGCACGCCCTGAATCTTATTACTATTGAGCCGTCCACGCGAATTGCAACCTTTTCACTTGACAATAAAATTCAATTTCGTTATTCAACTCCAAAATCATGAAACAAAAGTGTTTTTTTAAATGTTGATTTTAACGTAAGGTATTAGAGTCCAATATGCTTTGAACCCCCGAAATCAGTATCATGTTTCGTTCTCACTTCGTCAGGTGTCGCTAGCGGCGTTGCTTTGTTTTGCTCCCTTTTGTTCTATGGAGTGTGAACTCGATAAAAACAAGAAAAGGAAGCGAGCTGACAGAATGAGGGTGTTTTTGTACAAAAAAATCGGTGAAAGAGCACAAGAGTGTTTGGGTAGGGCATACCGTCATTGTGCGCTTTGATGTTGAAGTCCTGAATCTTAGTTTTCGTATTTGAATCGCGATTTATAATATTATATATCTGTGTATTTTGAGTTCCTCGTCTCGACCCGACGGTAAATTGAATCCGGTTATGGTTGAGTCGTTAATTTTTTCTACGCAAGCGCTCGTTCTTTTGACGGAACGTTTCTCCTGGCTGTGTGGCCCGAGAGCTGGCAAGCAGCTTTCGAGTGGCATTTGAGGCATCATCAAATCATGTTGGATCGATTATTTGTAGATAATAAACACCAAAAATGCAGACCAAACCGAAATTTAGAAATAGTATTGAAAGAAAGGTTTTTTTTGAAAAAAAAATATATTTTCACAATTTGAGGCGTTTTGAAAATTTTCACAACATTAAATTTAACATCTACGAAAGTTAAAAAAAAATAATCCAAAACATTGAGCTAGGTTTATAACCTCCACAGGCGTCTCCAAAATTGAAAATGTTGAAATTTTAACAACATAATATTTGTCAAAAAAAACTATTTTCAGGTATTCAGCGGGATTTTGAACAAAAACTCCTTAAAAACTTTTTCTTAAATTTGGTTAAATTCCAGAACCTGCCAGCCAAGTCTGCATTTTGGTAAATAATCCATGCAACATGATTTTATGACGCCTCAAACTCTTCTCGAAAAATCTCTTCCAGCTCTCGGGCTATAGCATTGACCGTTCACCACCGTGGTGTGGTGACCATAGAAATTTTCTTTTGTGATCGCATGTATTAATAACGATAATCTCGCAGGAAGGCCATGTCCATAATAATTCGGTTGAAATTCCATTGTTGTTTTGTTTAAATCACGACACTACATGGGAAAATCTTTTGAATGACTATTGTGATTAGTAACCAACACCTAGCATCGACGCGTTTGCATAGTCTATTAGTTTAGCATGACTGTGTTCTTCGCTGACATTAGCCGAAAGTGTAAAAAATCCCTACCACTAATCATAATCTCATCATCTCGACTCATGACGGTTACTATTACGATACATACAATTTTACAATACATTTTTTTGCCGACTGTGTCACCATCAGCGTCTAACGTGTAACGCCATCTAACACTTCACACAAAAAGGTGTGAAAAACTTAAAAGGGGGTGAAGACAACCCCCCTTTTATGTTTTCTCTTGTAAAGTAATTAGTATCACAGAGTCAAGGCATATAAAAATCTTTGATTGCAATAAAAATCTCTATGTATAGAGATACAATATATGTAGAGACATATATTGAATAGTTTGTACTCGTATAAAAAGTCCTTTAAAATACTTTGATTGCAATAAAAACCTCAGACCTGAGAGCTTTGGTCAATTCTTCACAGTAAAGGACAGTATGAAACTTAGAACCTTAATCTCATTAAAGAAACAAAACTATAGATAATTAGTAAAGTATCTCTAGTTAACGTGTCATGGGAGCTGTGATGACGGCATTGTGACGTGCAGCGCTATCGCAACGCCATCTGACGGCGACGCGGTTCCCCGCGACACTCCGCTGCGGACGTTAGCGGCGAAGAAAGTAGCGTTAGAAAAAACATTTAATAACGCAAAGAAAAACTTCTTTTTTTTAATTGACAAGGGAAAGTCTCTAGTAAAGGAAAAGTAGAGGGTGAGTTGGCTCTTGGCTCGAAACTTCATCTAGTTCAATATTAGCACTAAATCATGTCTAGCCGCAGTCTGTAAGATAAATAAATAACGCTTCTTACTCTTAGCCTCACACTTTGATTCCCCGTGTCATGTCACGAACACACACGACAAGAACATACACATCCAGACCAGAAACAGGAATTTAAACTCATTATTTGCGAATGGTGCCAGTGGAAATCAAAGCCAGATCCTTCCGCACAGTATTTGACTTTATCTGTGTGTTAATGGATACCTATCTTAAAATTATTGATGAATAGCTTAAATCAGTACGCGTTTACCTTTAACGATAAAATACAATTCTGAAATGCAATAAATAAGATTTGTGTGACACGTTTTGTATCAAAAACTTATATTTTATACAGATTTTTATAACATAAATTAAGTCATCTGCATTTTACAATGTCATATTTCTATCATCAAGCTCATTATTAAATGAACTTGTAGGTATCTGATATTTGGTTTTTTGAAATGCTCCTCTTGATTCGAGCAACTTTTTGTCGGATTTATAAATTGATAGGGAAAAAAGCGATATTTAATAATTACCAGAAAATGTATTATTTATACTACCTGGATGTTTGTTCTTAATTTAGTCAGATGTTTATGATACGCTAATTAATTATGAGCTCTAGTCGTAATTTAATTCTATGATTTTAAACCTATTATGTTTACTAAAACTTGAGATAATTATTTTTTTGTAAACCCATCACATCATATCCTTATCCTATATCCTAACTATAATAAACGATACTGTTTATAAAAATGATGAAATCACCATTTGCTTGCATGTCAAGTCGTGCCGTGATTTTTTATGCGATTCAAGTATTTCTAATTTTATTTAAAAATATTAGAATTCATGCATTTTTCTCCATACCCAAAATTTTCGCTTCACGTATTAATATAAAAGAAGATTAGATTTTAGTTTTGTTTGCTAACGGTACCCCACCGGCATACAAGTTTTAATCCAAATCCCGTGTAAGTATTTCAACACGGGCCTACGACTCGTCAAACGGCCGGATTCCTCTAATAACCATCTCTTTCTATCACACATACATCCCTTGCGCTAGACAGAGACAGACAGACCCTATCACCAGTAGGTGCTAGATTGGACCGAATGAGATTTTCAATTTGAATTTGATGCGAGGAAACTTATCTCTTAAAGTTTTTATACATTGAAAGAGATTCAACAATAAATACCTTTCTAGATGAAGGAGGTTAGTCAACCGGTTCTTACCTGTAAAAGAAAAGACGTAAATAATTAAATTAATTTAAAACTGTTACTGAGACATTGATTGCAAGTTTTTTGAAGTGAAAACTTCTTTAGCGCTTTGCACTTTTTGGGTGCACTTTATGGGTAAAAAATGTTAAACTCGCGTCAGGACACGCGACGCGAATGACGCGAATCAAAAAAATTTTATTTTGCAAATTGAAAAGTGGAATAATGTTATCAAATAAGTGTATTTTCGTCAGTCCTCGATAAATCTACAAAGTTTGAACGAAATCTAGCCGTTGAGAGTGGGTCAAAATCGCGCCTAAAGGAGTCGGTTACAAACAAACAAACGTACAGCTGAAGCTAACATAAAGCGTGTTAAGCCCAGATTTTTATTTCAGGTCTCAATTTTTGTTAACTTTTCGACAAAAAATTCACCATACGACTCGTATAAGCTATCCTAGCTAGGAATGAGCGTTCAATAACGCAGTCGTTGATTAACCCAATCAAGAACTCATCGCGCGTTAGTACCTACGCCTTAGGTGCACCACTAATCGCAGATCGGTGGTACTCCGACAAGGAACAGGTTCGAACCCTGATTGGACAATCAACGGTACCGTAATAATGCTTACTACCTTGCTCAGTGCCTGGATTCCGTAGGTATAGGCTGAAAGGAGTCGCTACCTGTAGGCTAACTGATAGTTACCTATATTAGTTAGGAGTTATTATGTAGCCTTTGTTTTCCAAGCATTCAGGCGCTCTGGTATAAGCGATATTATTAACTGCTTTAAGACTCCAGCCGTGGACCTAAGGCCTGACGTAACTAACCCAGCAACAAACACGACTAAAATTAAACACAGGGCTCTGTACTGACCTAATTGACATGACACTCTCACGTCAAACCTCAAATAGGGTTAAAAAGTGCCGCCGGTGTATATATAGTGTAGATATGTATACATGTTTAAAAAAAAAAAATATCACCTGCTGCTACGGTGAAGGAAAACATCGTGAGGAAACCTGCATGCCTGAGAGTTCACAAAAAAAATGTTCTCAAAGGCATGTGAAGTCCACCAACCCGCAGTAGGCCAGCGTGGTGGACGGCGGCCTACATCCCTCTCATTGTGAGAGGAGACCCGACCCTGTAGTGGGTCATTAATGGGTTACTGACATGTATAGATCTGAATCTATTCTTGAATTGAATATGAAGTATTTCTATTAATCTTTGACTCGCTTGGATACTATCATACTATTTACATAACAACTATGATTATTGGCTTTCATTATTGGTCTGTAAAATTTAAATGTACTGTAAAATTATGATTTTTTTGAATTTCGAATTGTAGCCTACATTCCAGATGATTCTCTGCCTCCCTTAATTTCACCCACAATAACCAGTAGGTACAATAGTAAAGACGTACAAAATTAATTCGACATCGTGTAATATGACATTCTTTTGAATTGCATCCACACGCAAAACATCATAAGATCCCACCGCTGTCATTTAAAAATGAACTCTAATTATATGGAGTGAAGTTCCAGTGCCGAATAGAAAGGGAGTCGCAATATAAATTACATGGGATCTAAACTACTCGTACATGGAGAATGTAGAAGTCCAACCGAGTTTTTGCTACAAAGATAGAGCAATTTATATATAGCGATATTGATCTTATACCGCAATATGGTGTTCCATCATATTTTTTATCGCAAACGCTTCATACTTCCCGGTTGCAACTATGTATTTCTTTATGGAAATGAGAAGATCTTGAACGGGTGGACAGCGTTAAATTGTTCTTTGGAAGGTATAAGTAATAATTTTATGGACATTTGGTAGTGTTTAACAAGCAAAAGCAGTCTAAACCGAGGAAACAATCGGTGGCCAAAAAAATTTTTAAAAATTAAGTTTTCAATCAAACGTATTTAATTTTCAATACGGCACAAAACTTGGCATGTGTTGCTATATTCACAGTATTTTAATTAACACACTTAATTTGGGTAGGATTTGTGAAGGAATTTTCGTGAGCTTTATTTTCTTTTTCAAGCAAACACTATCACTCCCCTAGTATTTTTCCTATTAGAGGCTTTCTTCTTACTAACCTAAAAATAACGTAAGATTTACGTTCCATTGCCCACTTTACTGTATTGCCATTTTACTGTACACCCAAAACACCAATAAGAACGTTTAACAAACACGTTTGACTCCAAACTGTGACAAAAACACGTCCAACAAGAGTTTTTCCTAACGTTCCTACATTATCAAATATTAGGAAATAATAATGAAGCAATATTCTCGAAAAGGGACAAGCGGGAGTCGTAATCGTGTCGTACACTCAAAAAGGTCCGGCATTTCTCTGAAGATGTGTCGGAAAAAAGGATCGGGCGAGCGTGCTGATTGTGTCGTTACAATTTGAACCTTATTCTTGATAGAAATAAAGTTTAGTTTAGATCGGAGGGAACTCGCAAGGAGTTAATAGAGTCTTGTAAGAATGCGACGCACATTGAGAACTGGCGTTTTTCAATTATTCGAAATCGCGCGAAATGCACGAACGCCTCGTGTTTCTCGCTTTTCGTCAATGACGAATATTTCGGAGGTTTTTCGGTCGCTTCGTTACTACTGCTCTGTGTAGGCAAGATGATAAACCATAAGACCAGCGAGGTGGACTAAAACCTTCATCCTTGTGAGAGGAGACCCGACTCTGCAATGCGTAACTAATGATGTGCAGACGATGGACGCAAAAGTGGATTTTAGGTACAGATATAGGTGACAGAGAGAACCCGTAAAAGTAGGTAGGTACATAGATAGATACCTTACCCCAGCCTCTTAACCCAGTAAAGTAAGTAGCATGTTCTTCATGCCTTGTATCGTCTGGGGAGGTATGTTTGCTAAAGACACTTTATTTGAAGCGAACGTCTAACGCACTTTACGAACTCCTTGATCTTTCTTATGAACCGTACACAGTTACAATCTCAGATAGGATTTGTTCTCTATTTGAGGTTGTGTGCCCATGAACTGCTGTAAATATTTAACATCAGGTATAATTTTTTTTAAAGTCCTACTTTCCTCTTGTATTTACTAAACAATATTCAGTTTCTGACTAAAATAGCAAATTCAAGTATTGTTTCAAACCGCAGTTTAACTTTACAACTGTTATTTTAAACCACCATAAACATGGATGCTTTTATTGCATACCAGAACATTTCTATTTCATTTTATCAATTCGCAAACTTAACACTATTTTGTAAAACGGAATCCGTTTTCACAGATAGCGTTATTATGGTCAGTTGGCATACATTAATTAGACAATAAAAACAAAAAAGACAAAACCTAATCGAGAGTTAATCTATGACGCATCTTACATTTAATTTTCACCCTTAATCCTTGAACAATAGAGTCCAAATAATGTGTTTTCTTAAAATTAAACCTAAATATTTAAATTGAAGAAATGGAACACTCTTTGAATTTTTCCACGGGCTGTTTGTTTCTAAACTCTATGCCTATGATAATAAGACGTCCAAACAGCTTATGTTTGAAAATCGAATGGAACAAGAGGCAGGAATGTCATCGACCGGCTACCGATCGCGATCGAACCATCAAATTCTAATCGTTATTAGAAAACGAGTTTTCTGACTGGAATTGTGCAATACGTCCAAACTTTATTGCTTTGTGGAAGTCTTGAGAATCAGTAACGGACAAGCCAGTATCTATCTCAAACCTTATCTGATTGAGAAAGATCGGTTTTAAATTTTGGGCGTATATCTTGTGTTTCAATTTTGCTATTCAGTCACTATCAAAAAAATCCCTGGACCAAATTAATTTATTCATCGTTAATAGACAATAGAAAAGTTCTATATTTGAATATGTTGGTAACTCTACACCCTAGTAGACAATCGAAGTCTTCACTAACAATACCGCGCCGTCCTCTACCGAGACGAATGTGGAATGTTATTGGAACACTAAACATAAGTGGCTATATTGTCAGCACTGTCAACACACATGACCATCATACGGAAATTAAAATAGTCTTTTTTATTTTAAACTAGCTGTTCCCGCGACTTCTTCCGCTAATTCTAAAATTAAAGTGTCCGCCAGTCAAAGTCCCGTCAAAATCGGTCTAGCCGTTCCAGAGATTAGCTGGAACAAACAAACAGACAGACAGACAGACAAAAATTGTAAAAAATGTTATTTTATGTTGTCTTTACTGGAGTTCAAATATTTTCACGTCATTTACACAAATAAAACATAAATTCTTTTAACATACTTGTCCCGTGATCAAACTTTTCTATGAACCACGTGTACAATTATTCCTGATGAATATTTAAAAGCTTTGGGTGTTAAAAAACACCCTAACAATGCGAGAAATATTTACTAGAAAAAAATCATTAGCGGTTGACAGGAGGTAAAGAAATATCTGACATTTACATATTGTGTTACAGGAATATTGTGGGAGACGAGGAAAGGGACCTTAGTGGTAAAAGTAGCGGAAGAGTAAGCGGGAACGATTGTGTCAATAAACAAAATTTACGTGAATTAAACTAATGAAACAATTAAAACGTCTTTGGTACACAACTTGGCACAATACATTGAAAATAATAGATTTACAAAAATGATTACCTATAACTTAACATATATTTTTACCTTTTAATTAATTAACCCGCCTTGCTTTATGCTTAATTTTGCATATGATAATCAAAATTAGATTTCCAAGTTATAAGCAAAAAATTATCTTGACAATTTATTATTAAATTCTGAAGGTATTACCTATATCATTTTAAATTAAATTCAGTAATCCAATTTTTTCTACACTAAACAAAATTAAATATTTAATGATTTTTACATTTTTCGTGTATCACGTTTTCTAATTAAAGATTAAATTATAAATCTTCGCCCGCTCAGCTAAACGTCAACTCCTCACCTCAAAGACATTTGAATAGGCGCCGCGACAAATGACACGGCTGACCCCTCTTGACTGGCTCCCACAAACAAAACTGAACTGGGATGACCTACATTCGGGTTCAAGTTAAAATGGCCAAACTTTATCTACACTGACACGGGTCCTGACCTCTTCGTAATGTGACCTCACCCTTATAAGTTTATGGCAGTTAGCTTTCTCTGAGGCAGTTTACATACTCATAAGGCATATATTACGGGAAAATAAAGGGAATATACAAGTGAAATCGTAAGGCAAGAATTACTGAGTGGGAATTTTTTAAATAATACGAAAGTATAGGACTTTTGTATACGTGACCGCCCTCCGACCAGGTTGACTGACGACCTTCAAAAGGCGTCGATTAGGGGAGGCCCATGTGACTAAAGGGGCTCAAATGATGATAATGATGATACTTTTGAAACTGGGTATTACCGCTCCGGTACATATCCTAGTAGTTAATTACGATTTTTAAGCAAAAAGAGATCTCAAATGTTTTAACATACAAAAATCGAATTGGTGCTAATCAGATTTTTATTTCCTAAGCCAATAAGAACAAGAACAGAAACTAATAAAACATCAAGAATAATAGCAGTTCACTTATTAGGAATTCAACAAGTAGTTAAAATTCATATAGATCGATCCTAGCTATTACAATGGATGATTTCAACCCACGTGAGCCATTATTATCAACGACAAGGTTGACCGCGCAAAATGGAAGCCACCAAATTATGACATTCGGTATACCATCATCCAATTCCGAAACGTTCTAAGTAAACAGATTCAAGCGCTATTTCTTAAGAAAACAAGCTTAGTCTAGCGTTCCAAGATATTTTGTACGCTCTTATCGCTGAAGCCATAGAGTTCACAATAAATAGAAGTGGGTTTGGTTAAATCGAATGGAAAATGGTATTGAGGTAACAAGAGTTGTTCCACGGTGTTTCGGTCCGTGTAATCCCTCCCGATGTGTACAATGTGTACTCCACGAGAACCAATGCATAAAATTTTATGACAAAACAAGCACAATAATAAATATCGCTGAAATGTGCTTAAGTGTGCTGTTACCGTGTTTATTTGGAAAGATTTTGCGGTAGAAAGGATGGTTGGTAGTTATATTTTATTTTTAACCACTCCGCTGTTGCGTGAGTCACATATGACTCATACCTATTACTGTTACATAGGCAAGTTCAGTACAGAAGGCTTCTTACTGGAGTCTTAGTATAAGGCACCTCTTTTGTCATAGCCAAAAAGACTCTGTTACTTTATCGTTGTACAATACTTACTGACTATTTAGCGCAATATTTTAAAAAATAAAATTTGATAAGTACCTACTTTTCACAAATTAAAACCCAACATAATTTGGTTTTACTGTCAAAAAGTTTTATTGAAAGTCATATAGGAGTCGGAGAATAATATTATACAAAGAAATATATCCTTTATTCCCTTTTACAGATCCTGTTCTTACAAATTTCAAATAGTTTTCTACAATTGGCGGGACTATTTTAATGACAACATTTAACTGGCAACACCGGGCGGGCTGAGTTATGTCAGCAGTGTTGCCACGCTGATAAAAGAGAAATAATGCACACCGGTCGTGTTAGTCGCGCGAACATACGCCACGAATGTAGGTATGAAAATGCCTTGAAACTCCCAGATAGGCCATTTCAAAGTAATTTGAGGCAGTAAGATTATGGTATGTTATTTGGATCTTCTATTAATTGTTTATTCCAAATGGGTTAAAATAACTGGATACGGTAGAAATGCGGAAATAGTATAAAATACTCGTAGATGCCATTTTCTGTAAGCTAGATGAATAAAATCAAAGTATGTACTAACTATCGTACTAAGGTTACTTACTTTTCCTGTTTATATCTATCTGTATTTTCTGTATACATGAGATAAATAATTAATAAATACCATATTTGACAGCGTATATTTGTGGTGTTTATTATTTGCTTAATAGGTTATTATAATTATTAAAATCATTTATTTTTAAAATATTTACATAATTATGTTTTATCAATTATTATAACAATTTACTATACAATAAAAAGACTATCCTGCATAATGATAGCGATATTCAGAACATCTAAGTAGCAGGTTATTTTTCAATAGCTCATGTCTCGTCAGTTTCCTCGTTATTATGATAACAAAAGTATTTTTAATGTATTTTCCGCATCTTTCACATTGTATTTAAATTATAATAAAATTTGAATCACCCTTCGTAGACAAAGAACTTTAAACATCTACAAAGTTTGAAACCGCCATTATTTATCGTCTTTTACCAGACCATTTCTACAGATTGGTGTGTCTTTAAAAATCCATACAGAAAGTGTCGGAGGTGTAAAATGCGTCCGTAGGCGTCCAAATAACAAGATTTAGTCCTTTAAACGACATCTATTGTGACTATATTGTCCGTCCGTCTGTATCGCGATGGGATCTCAATGTTTCTGCATCTCGGGATCTCGGTGATTATGAATACACACGGTAGGATAGGATAAAAAGTATTTATCTTATACAGTGTGTTTGGCTTCGAACTAACGATAATTGAAGAGTATAAAATAGAGGTAATTTCTTCGGCAGAACACCCCCGTGTAGGGTCTAGCTAGCCCCTTGAAATGGCAGCTATTTGAATTTTGTATTAATTTTTTTTGAGGATCCACTAGATAAATTCGATTTCTCTGGACCTGAATTTTCTACAGAGATGAAAATCGTGTTATTCGATAGTTTATAATACAACATATCAGATAAAAAGAAAGTTTGATTTATTTTCAAATGTAAAATGTCGTAAAAAAAGTTTTTTACTGATTTCATTTAAAAAAGGTGATTATTTTGTCAATTTTTCTTACATAACTCAAAAATTTAGGCTAACTTGAACTCATTAAGGCAAATATTTTTACAGGTACATTGGTACACAAGGATGATAAACATGATTTGGCACAAGAAGTGACACATTTTATTTTCTTCCAGTTGCATAACTTATGAGTTTTTGAACATTATAATTGCCGCTCTATATAATGAACTAGACTGTGCCCGCGGCTTCGTCCGCGTGGATTGTAGACATTGGTCCAGAGAGGGATAAAAAGTATCCTATATGTTAATCCAGGTTCTGATCTATCTGTGTACCAGATTTCATTCAAATCTGTTCAGCCGTTTTTGCATGAAAGAGTAACAAAGATTCATCCATACTTACAAACATTCACAATAGTAGTAGGATTAACGGTCTGTAGGTCTGTATGTATCGACAGAGCGAAGGTAGGTACACGGCGCAACACACGCTGGTCCTAGTTTGTCGCCGAGTCGTGAGAATAAGATTTTTGCACCTTTTTTCTCATGTAAAAGTGCTTAAATGTTTTCCATTTTATTTTTCTGACGCAGCTGGGAAATGGACTGACCACAGTCACATATGAAACTTGAAAAAGGAGGTTTAATTTTGAACCAGACCAAAATACAGCGTTTTGTCCTGTCCTGGGACCTTTTAATAGGATTAAATAGCGTTTTGACTATCAACCTTTTAAAACTACTATCATTAATGCGAAAGTTTGTGAAGATGGATGGATGGATGTATTAATATTCTTTCACGCAAAAACGGCTGAAAATTTGGTACATAGATAGATTATAATGTTGGTACATTATTATATGAGGTACTTTCTATCTCTGGACCGAACTGTAAAGTATAAACTCTCATAATAATGAAGTTAAGTTACTAAACTACTAAACAAGTCGCTTCAGATCTACTTCCCTAAAGGTGTCAAGGTTACTAATCGTTCCCTACTTTAATATCTTTCTTTACACATTAACTAACAGAATTACTAGGTCTTAGGAACAGTTTAACTCGCATTTAACGAATCCTTGTTTTAAGTTAGACATTACACGGCCGAGGTTGTTGTCAAACATATTTCTTACTTAATGGTTTTGTAAGTTTATTCTATTTTGTTCCTATTTTTATATAATAGTCATTTTTTCTCCGACTCTAATCATCATAATTATAGTACTTTTATAATAATTTACTATTATTATAATTTAGAATTTAATTACTTCCGCGTGATTACATTCTTAATAATAAATAATTTAATAAACCCCTTTCCTGTTAAGGGAAAAATAAACTCGAGCGACGCAAGAAGCTGAAATGTTATACATGACAATAGACATGTCAAAACGTTTCCAATGTCAATTAAGAAGAAGAAACTCTATCGAAGCAGTCCTCTTCTTGTTTTCACCCCTTCCACTGCTGCTGCTTCCTTATGTCCACTGGTGGGCGTGGGCATGTCCTCAAAATTCTCAATGTTTCAACACAAAATCAGATCTCAAAGCTAATAGGTAACTTCCGCGTTCTCTCTCTCAATAAACGCAGTAAACCAATTATAATATCCCACATTTGAGGCACAGTCGCAGCAGCTTGAATAAGCCAATTAGAATCTAGTTTTGAGGTAGAGTTGCTTGTTAGCGGCAAACACCGCGCATAACTCAAAAGGAAGGTGTTTCCACGACACATTATTTAAAAGGGAATGCGTAACACCTAGGGTGCCTCACATGTAAACGGCGGGATTCGTGTATTTTTGGGATTCGAGTTAGTTTGCGTTACAGATTCAATTGGCAAGGAAAAGACATCAACGAGACTTAATGGATTCCTAAGTAATTTAATTTTAATAAATTTCAATAAATTCGAAGCCAATCGGACTGTATTTGAAAGATTTTTCTATCCCTATATTTATCGTATTCGTCCTATATTCATAAAAATTTTTTGTAACCTACCAAAAAATGTTCATAACAGTGTCTCCTGAAAATTGAGTATAAGAAAAGTGTGTCCTTTCTCATACTGCGACACAGACCGCATTCGATTAAAATGCTTAATCGATATGAGTATCGAAATAATTTTAAATTTTATAATATAAATAATCTTAAAATTTAAATTGTAATTGACAATCAGTTTTTATCAGTTGGTTCTACACGCTTGGACACTGAGCGTTGCAGTTGTATATGGATGCACCCCAAAGCATTTTCTTTCAATCCGAACGCGAACTGTCAGATGTGAATCGTCCCTAAGCTGCAAAGGTCCAGTAAGGCGATGTGTTAAGAAGCCGCAAGTGAGTGACGGGCCTACTTCCGCGCAACTCCTGCTTTAATGAGTTTTCAGAACCGTTCAGTGCCAGACTTTGACCACTGGAAAAATGGAAATTGTGTTCAAATACCACGATTTAACCACGCCACGAACTGTAATCTCCACTCAATATCAGGAAGCTCGCACGCACCTTAATAGCGAAAGTTAAAGATATAAACTAGTCTATAAAATTATTCCAGATAATAATCTAGTCCAATAAAGATAAACTCGTCGATAAAGGCTATCGACACTTCATTAGACCAGCAAGTACTGTTGGACCTCACAGGTTTGGGATGTCAAAAATTATAACTTGACATGTACATTGTACGTTGTTATAATATTGCTAGGGTTGTCAAAAGCATAAATTTATTAGATTAGTTATTAAATAAAAATGAAAGTATAATTGGCTGGTAACGATATGATAATATTCATTTATAACTCAGAGTCTTATATAAATAAAAGAAGAAAGTATAAAGTCGAGTTAATATTAAATCAGGTAAGAAAATATACGTGTAACAAACACATTTTATCAATGTCCATAAACCCATCCACTTTACCACGATCAATACTTTGATATAATCTTCGTCATTTATGACATTAGTAAAGTCAAATCTAATGTTTAAAAGGAACTATAGGTTACTTTAAAAAAATATGGTATTTATAATACTTTTTTTAATTTATCTCATTTATTTAACACCCGGCATTTAGAGTCCAATATCCGGAAAATTCCAGCCAAGCTATTCCTGTCTTCAACAATTTGACAACCCTAGGACACCCACACACCAACGCAGTAACGGCATCGGACAAATTTTTCAAAAACCCGTTCTTATTATACTTTATTATGCAGTAAATAATACTAAAAGCCCTCTTATCGATGCCTCTTCGAAAGGCGGATTTTAATTAATACTCGACGGAGGCAAATATTATTTCGACTACGTAATCATTTTGAAAAGTTTACCGAAACGGAATGGCTACCTGATTTTGATAATCGGTGGCGCAGAAAATTTTAATTGTTATTGTTTTATTGTAATATTTGTATTTATTTCATTTAATAATATATTGTACATGTTTTTGGGTGGGAAAGTCACGCAACTATCCGGTTAACGGTTCCAGCGGCGCCATTACAAGCCAGTGTAAAACCTTAAAATAACCCATATTCGTGCAAAAAAAATGTTTTTTTATTTTATTTTTGATTGATGAAAAAGTTGCTTAAAAGCGTTTTCCGTCGTTTTACCTTTACATTACAGAAAATCGCACACAAACAGCCATATTTATATACATACAAAACCATTTACCCAGAAATGGGTGGCACATTGCATAGCCGATGAGTTCGATTAGGAAAAATATTAAAATAAATAAATAATTGTACTGCTAAACGATCACAACTTATTTTAACATAATTATAATATAAAATGTAGTTTTAGTGTTTTAAGATATAATTATTGTATGCCCGCATAGGGTAGACTGTTCTTAACTTATTATAATTTTTGTAACATCTTTCTCGTGTAACAGTCAACAATAAACGCATTCTTTTCTTTTCTTTTCTTATTTTTAAATTACTCTTTTACCACCAATTATGACACATTCATACACCATAGGTTGAAAATGCAGTAAAACACCTACGTTGCAGCAAGTGCAACGATCTGGAGACAAAGCTAAAGTCTTGAGACTTTATGACTGAGTAACTGCTGCAGCTCATTGTCGGCTCACAATGCATACATGGCACTGCCCGCGACGTTTCCTATATTAGACGATCGTAAACAACGACGAATGATGATAGTCCAGTGGCTAAAAATTCACTCAAATGGTCTGGGTTTGAATCCCCGGGTCAATGACTTTCCTACAAAATATTTGCGCTTTATAAAGTTAAATATCACCTGCTATAACGGTGAAGGAACACAAAGTAAGAAAACCTGCATGCCTGAAAGCTTTCCATACTTAATTAATCTGCTATTTAATCAAAATACTACTTAGTACAGCAATTTGACAGATGTTTTCATAGTTCCTACACATAAACGACGAATCACAGAAATCGGATGGTCACTTTACTTTATTGTTTGTAGTAATCCAGTAACTTTGATTGCAGTACTTTTCATAGCTTGAATGACCAAAGTAGAGCACGGTTTAGTTGTTAGCTTATCAATTACTATGTAACCCATCTCAATTCTGTTCTGTATATTCACGACTAAAAATAAAAAAGGAAATCTGAATAACAAAACGAATAAAATAACACAAATTAAAATTAACAAATCTGTAAATGTTTAACAAAAGACAATTTGAAATTATCTCTATTCCAACAAACAAAGTTCAGTCTCGTAAAGGCACACAATAAAACGTCGAAACGACTCTGGAACTACAGTACAGCTAGTGACCATTTTCCTTTATGTCCACAGAGGCTTATTAAAATTCCTTGGCAGAATACTTCGTTCATTACCGAATGGCACAGTGCAATGATAGTATAGAGTTCAAGACAGTTTGAACTTAAGCTTTCTTGTCAGATAGTCCAGAGTTCTAGACAGTTTGAACTTTGGCTTTATTTTCCTGTCAATCAGGGAACAAATGTTACATTTTTAACTTTGAATAAGATTTAAATCAAAAGAATGCTACTTATTTGTAAACGAAACTTCGGTTGTTGGTACAATGGCAACCACAAAATCACTCGCTGCAAAATTCTTGATGAAAGTTCGTTGCATTGTGGGTTCATTACTGACGACCTGAGTGGTGCAGTGGTTAAGACGCCGGTGCGCTGCGCGGAGGGTCCTGGGTTCGATTTCCAGGGGTTCAGAGATTTGAATGATGAGTTCAAATTTATGTTTCTAGTCTGGATGTGTTTGTTGTTATCTCGTCCATGGCACCCACGACACAGGGAATCGTAGTATGGAGCTATGAGTGTGAAGCGTTGTTTATAATTTATTTATTAGTCGGTAAGATTTCGGCATCACACCTGTCAGGGATTGTCCAGCAGTGGGTCCTGAGAGCAGAGAGTAATCATCATTATTACTCAATATGCTACCACGATGCAACGAACGTCCTTAAATGGGTGGCACATTGCATAGCCGTTGAGTTCGATTAGGAAAAATATTAAAATAAATAAATAATTGGACTGCTAAACTATCATAACTTATTTTGTCATAATTAAAATATAAAATTAAGCACAAGTTATTTAAGACTTAACTTATTATAATTTTTGTAACATCTTACTCGTGTAACAGTCAACAATAAACGCATTCTTTTCTTTTCTTTTCTTTAGATAAAAATGGGCAGAAGTAGGTAACCATTTACTCTTATAAAACATTTCTGAAACTTCGGCAATCAGCAGATGATGTCTGCTGATTGCCGAAACTTCATTGCATTGTTGTTTTAACGATTCGGGGCCCGTTTTAATTAAGTTCTTGATTGATTTACGATACGCCGCGCTACGTATCTGGGTCACGCAAATGTATTGCCGTCTGCACCGACACTTCAAGTTTGTTTTCAATGAAGGAAATATTGCTGATTGGTTCGCTTAATTTATTCGTTTTTTGTTAATGGGAAAGCGTGTTCGTTTTGGCTTCGGCAGTTATACCAGTGGCTAAGGATTCAGTCATAGTCGCATAGCCGTGGTCGATAATTCTAGTAAGTTATTGATACAAAAAAACGCTTAAGATTATTCCATTAAGAAATCATATTGTTATCAGTTTAACGACCATTAAAAAGTAAATATATAGTTCTAGGAGGTACCATGACTATAAATTAATTAACTACTGATTTAACGACGCGTCGTAAATTTATAAATATTAAATGCTCTTTTATTATTCTCGCGGTACAACATTGATGTACTCGTATACCTGCAAACTTTACTATCAGGATTTGGCTGGTAATCTAGAGGTGTCATCCAAATATGAGATTGTGGTCTCAATCATCATCAGTCATCATTCAAGAAAAATTTGTTACTCGCGTCTTCACTGTCATGAATGAAATAACGAACTGTGTGGCGCAGTGGTTCAGAAGCCGGTGCGCTGTGTGAAGGGGATTGGGTTCGATTCCCAGCGCAGCCAGAGATTTGAATGTCGAGTTTATATTCCTAAGGGTCTACGCAGACGTACCACAACCACACCACAACCACGTGACAAAATGCAGTCAGTTTATGGTCTCATATAAATAGCAAAGGGGCCCGATTCTGTATGACCATTCACACTCGTATCGCGGCAATGTCGTGTCTTGCCCGTGATAAAAAGTCAAAAAAGGCTTAAAAGTCAAATATCGTGACAATCTATTGTGTGCCTTATAGAAAATACATTAAGGTTCCTTGTCTTGCCGAGTCCATGAAATGACATACGGTTGGATGACACACGATATCGACACGAAATCTGAATGGTCATACAGAATCAACCCCCTGGTCGGTAAATGTCGGTCGTGTGAATGGAAGTGACAGTTTTCATACTATTTGACACCCGACCACGTGGTGTGGTTGTGGTGTGGTTGCGGTTGTGGTGTGGTTGTGGTGCGTCTGCGCAGACCCTATTTGTGATGGTACCCACGACACAGATAACGATAATGAGGGGGTATGACTGTGAAGCGATGTTTTTTTAGTGAATACCATACCAGAGCCATTCTTTAGAGTAAACAATAATAAGATCGTGTTCGGACCGTTTGTATGAAGACATGTTACTGTATAATCGTTATATTGTGCTTTAACGTTCAATACGGTAGCTCATAAAGTGGCAACATTGCGCGTACATCTTACACTGTGTAAATTGATGCCCATATCGACGCGTTATATGTTATAAACATAACGGTGTTTACATGTTCACTAGCGTAATCATTTTACTACTTTTAATAACATGAAAACCGTTGATTTTTTAATAGAGATTAAGTTGCAAATAGGCATGCGGGCTACATCAGGACTGCAGTACCTACATGGAGACCCATATCCGACATCATACAGAGAAAAAAATTGGATATCGATGGTAGCCTTATGATATTCCGATGACAGTTTGATATGTTATATGAACGCAGTTTGATATGTAATAGGAACGCAGTTGAATTGGAATCACTTGCCTGAAACATGCATGCCTGAGAGTTCACAAAAAAAATTGTTCTCAAAGGCATGTGAAGTCTACCAACCCGCATTAGGCCAGCGTGGAGGACTAAGGCCTACATCCCTCTCATTGTGAGAGAGACCCAAACCTGCAGTGGGTTAAAGGGCTACAGAGATACAAGGACATTGTATTTGTTTTTTTTTTAATTTTAATTGGAGCAAATTGCTTTGTACATAATTATTATTTATAACCGCTAAATATAATATTCTGCAATATCCCATAAAGCGCTGTAGCGCTATAAATCTCAACGTTGAGATTAATGCGCGCGTCATCGTGCAACTATGTGGCGCTAGATTATTGGCAAATGAACACAGCTTTGTTTATATTTAGATATATATTGTATTTATATACCATATTTTATTGAATGTATTACAAGTGTTTATCTGTTAATCACCTTATGATGATAAATTGATATAAAAAAGCAGGGAAATGCTCCAAAAATAAAAATCAAATTAAAAAAAGGTTTTATTGTGTTATTTTTATTATTTTTTATATTATTTTTTTACGATCATCGCTTCTCAAAACATCGCCCATCGTTAACAGTATGACTGGTCAGTACGAGCTTTGAAACCTCAAAATAATGTCCGGGCAATATCCATGAAATGAGCATTGAGGCAAAAATAATAAATTAAGCAACGATCGTAAACTCGCACACAACCGTGTCACATCAACTGATGCGTCGTAAATCTTTTGCGCGATAAATCTTATGAAAAACAGTAATGTGTGCGTTATGACAAATATTTACATGTCTCGGACTACCCATGTCTCGGTAAAGGCGCCATCATCACTAGAGTATTGAAGAATTTTTTTAACAGCCGATGACGGATGAAGGTTGTTCAGTGCAACTCCTTCCTTCCTTCCTTCCTTTCAGCCCTTGGTAGTCCACTGCTGGACATGCCTCCCCTAACCGACGCCACTCCACCCGGTCCTGGGCCCTGAATCCAACGGATTCCCGCCGCCTTCTTCTGCAACTCATGGACACCAAATTTCAACTAAGAAATAAATCCTGTCTGAGGTTGATTCAAAGAACATTCCCTTCGCAACGGATTACCAGCACACAGGTTCCCCAGGGCTTTCCAAAAACTACCAAATATAGTGCCCAGATAAATCGTATCTGAATTACTCGTAACATTAATTTAATATATCGACGATGAAGTGACATGCACCTTTATCGAACAAAACATAATTTTACAGGAAACGAAGCTAGCTCACGCAAACAATTATTTAAAGTCTGTGTACCTAAAAAAACTAAAATCGCCAAAATGTCAGTTAGGATTTTATATCACTTTATCGTCGATATAGAAAATGAGTAGACTGAATGGCAGATACGACTTTAAAAATGAAAAGTTTGAAATAGGAATAAAATAAAAATAACGTAAAATATAACGACTTCTTCAGACATACCGAAGATATATTATGAATACCGTTATAATTAATCCAAATAATAAAGGTATTACAGACGATATGCGAACAAAAAATTAATGACACTGCAAGCAAATGCAATTATATACCTAAAAAGTTAAATGTCTTGATATAGACTGGATACCGTTGGTCTTTTAGTCTTAATAAGGCCAGTAATACTAGCATGTGACAAGTTGTCGATTCACAATGAGTTATTATGACTCCTTTTGATTTTATTGGGTATCAATTAGTTGGAAGATATTTTAATGTTATTGAATGTAAATCAGGTAAATGGAAATATCAACCACCTATGCACAGGTGTTTATTTATTTTATACTAGCTGACCCAGCAGGCTTCGCTCTGCCTATGAATTTTTTTTTAATTTTTTATTTTTATTTAATAGCCTATGTTACTCAGGCTGAATGTAGCTTTCCAATGGTGAAAGAATTTTTGAAATCGGCCCAGTAGTTTTTGAGTTTATTCGTTACAAACATACAAAAATACAAATGTTTCCTCTTTATAATATTAGTATAGAGTATAGATATAGATTGCGTTAAAGTTGCAGCAGATAATGTGATTTTTTGTATGATATTTAAAAAAAAAATTGTGAATATTTTTTAATGAAAAGTAAAATAAATACCATCTGATTCATTTATAGAAATGCATTTGATGCTATGTTAACAAATATCAATAAAACGGAAAAAATGAAAACCTAAAAAAAGTTTTGAGTTTAAATTTCTTCGAATTAAGTACTTAATATTTTTTAACCAGTCATGCTCTCAAAACAATTCAAAAAACGACGGAATCAAAATGTTTTAATTACTTATTTGTTGGATTAATTCTGTAAATAATTATCAAATTATAAATAAGAATTAACTTAGACCTCACATGCGTACATGACCTCAAAGTGTAGTGGAATAGACGCAAGGATTCAATAAAAACATTACTTACAAACTTAAACGCAAAACTCCATTTCGTTTCAATAGTAATGCATCGTTGCAACACTTGTATTGCAATTGAGAACCGAGTCTAAAACGAAAAAAAATAATACCACATAGAATTCCCTTTGTTGTATGGTACAAGTAATAGGTTTAAGGCAAGTAAAAAAATTACTTGAAATGTCGTGACTTGTATAAAATCCTTGTTATTAATTAACATGTTTGAGCTGATTAAACTTCAACTTACGAAATACCTAATATAGGAAAAATTATTCAAATTAATATTTTATAAACAAAAATTATAGTAAGTAACAAAAATAAAAGTAAAAGTAAAAGTATTCAAAATGCACAATTTAAAATTATCTGTCACTGAAGGGTCTCACATCACAATGAGATGTAAACTTAGTCCACTACGCTGGCCTAGTGCGGGCTGGTGGACATCACATGCCTTTGAGAACTTTCTGGTGGACTCTCAAATAGATTTCTTCTTCATATTTTAACAAAGATATTGATGTGCACCACTGCGTTTCGAGCCTATTGATTAAGAAGCCGAATTATACGCCTGTTATTGCTTTGTTAAGATTTAATGCTATTTATTTCTTACTTATACAGCCAATTTCACCGATCAGCTAATATCCGCTGGGTATGTACAGCGCAATACCGCAGCAAAGCCTCACCGCAGCTTCATTCGCGATCGTACCGCAAACGGCCTCCGAAATTGTTTCTTGCCTACATTGTTGCTTTCATCTCAAAACCAATCTTTTTTATCGCGCACTAATAAACGGACGGTTCGTGTTCGATTTCTAGCCGAACAAAAGTAAGAATGAAGTACGGTGTGGGTATGAGTTCTTGTCTTATGTCGCCATGGTTCTCAGAACACACCGAATACGAGCCACTTAAAAATCAAAATGTATTTATATATTTAAAAAAATCTACTTTTATGCACCTACTACCAGTAGATGGCGTTAGTTCAGTTGCTATTTGTTTTATCATGTTGGTAAATTCTTCAAGAGTTATTGCTTGATGTAGTGTTGGTATACATTACCGATAAAATCGAAAAGTATGTGTAGATATTTTTTGCAAAAATCTATTGTTAGTATAATGATCGCCGATAAAAAGCCAAGAACTTATACTTTGGGCACAAAAACGGCACAGAAGTGAGCATCGTCTCGCATTCCGTATTCAATTATACGACTAAACCAGTTCCACTCCGACGACACCCGTACCAAAAACAGGTCGGCTCCGCAAAAACTATCGACACCGGCGCATCACTAGTCCGCAACAATACAGCAACAACGAAGCGACCGTCACATTTGAAACTACGAACACAATAAAGTCATTAAAACGTTTACACACAACCCCATGTCGAACAACTGGCCGGCCAATTAAAATGAACTAGTGTTGGGCCAATCAGTATCGATAAAAAGTGCGAGGCTGCGTGACATAAATACGATGTGACTGCCGTGAAGGCATTACTAAGTTTCCCTTTTAAGTCGTCTCCTATGGTGTCAAGTTACTTGGACGCATAAAAAATAAATTCCGATCAGCAATTACTATATACGTTCTGCGTAGGGATGAAGGTTTTGTGTGACTAGGAACTAATAACTAGAAGCGAAAGGAAACGATCGCTAAGGAAGCGAATAATATCGCTTTCATAAAACTTAAAATATTTAAAAAATATGACTTATATTAATGGCAAGTTAAAAATATAATTCTTTGCAGTACTTTAGGATAATGCTAATGAATATTTAATTTAAAAAATACAGTAAATAGCTTAGATATGCAGAAATAATTATGAAAATATGTTAACTAGAAAAATCAAGGGAATCTTCCTTTACAGTTTTATTTACAGCTTTTATTTTTTAAAAAATATTAATATTTCAAAAAATAAAAACCTCTCCTCTTTGTTTGTTTTATCAAATGTATTTCTAATTTAATTTCACATCAAATTGACATTATTAACATCGTATCTCGCCTACTATCCGACGGTCGGATTAAGGATAAAATGCCTCCCAGGTTTAAATCGCGTCTGGAAGCGCAGTCGATAATTACCTTTGAACTTATATAGGCAAATGGGTGGCATCGGAGCTTGCTGCATCAGCTTACTTTATATCTGTGTTAATATCGATTTCAGAACTAAGTATTCAGATTGGAATCTTAAGTTCCGATAAAGAACTGCAGTAGCGGTGTTATTAAAATGCTGTTTTGTGTATTCAAGTAAATTTTTTGTCTTTTTTCTCAACGATAGCAAAAGAGCAAAGACTGGATTTTTAAGATATGAAGACCACATTTTAACTAAATACAATTTCATTTAGGACATAAAAATAAGAACAGTATACAATTAAATATTGGATAAATAAAGGTTAATATTGGACTTGAAGGTGATTTGCTTTTCCTGTAGGCTACAAAAACTTCGATTGATACGAGTACATTACCACGTTGCAAGTTGGTCACACGACAACTTCATTGCGTATATTTGTCGCATGTCCGTGCGTTTTTCAAGTAGGACTATTTTACACAGAACCCTATGTTTAAATTTGGCCACTTAGGTCAGCCAATTAGGACAAGGCCTTATAAAATATATATTATCTTTGGCTTTATTTGTATCTAGCATATATCTGCGTCGGCGCGTTTCGTCTATAGAATTTTAAGTAAGTAGAGCATCTTTCGCAACACGTATTCGTTGATCGATTTCATTAGATCTCCACTCTCGATTTCAGCTCGTACGCTACATCGATCATACATTGATATCGATATAATTGACAGCCTGCATTACTTTTAACTGCCTCAGTGTTATAACGTGTTATCGTTATTGTTACGCGTTTTTTTCTTATTAAACAAAGAGATTAGATACTTAATATGTAGACTACACCTACTGCTCCTTGGTAACCTTAAAACCTACTCGTAGCTTTTCGACTAATCTTTTTATTTTTGTTCATTGACATGCCCCTATCCACACTAGTGCCATAATACTAGTTACACCATCAGTAGAAGATGAACCTATATAATCTAAAGCTCTCAGTGCTTCAAAAATATCTTACACGTGTTGGTCATTATACCGAATTAAAGCAACGTATTGGAATACTGTTCACTAATTTTCTCATTAACGAAAATTAAAACTTTAACCTCGTGTCTTGTGTACCAGAGCTGAAACACATGGATTTTAACTATGAGTGTTACAAATTTATTTTCGAAAATCTTACTACTAGAGTACATCAAGTACTTTTTTTATTTTAGTAAACTAACAGAGCAATAAGAAATAAGAAACGCATAGAAAAATTCCAAATTTGAAGCTAGCTTAAATATTGTATAACACAATGTAACCCAACAATGCTCCTGCTCAATAATTCATATCTCTAATACGTGCGAAGACTCCACTTCACACCTCCCATAGGACAAACAAACAGACGAACGCTATTACTATTCATATCGTGTTTTCAAACAGACGTATTTTTCTCTTCGGCGATTAAAGCCACTTTTTGGGCACAACTAGTGTAAAATGACATCAGATCTAATATGTGAAATGGTTCTGTTTGATCTTAATTGAATGTTTTAGTTACCTACTACTAGTTTTTTTTATTATATATAGGTACATAAATATGCTAATAACTATACTTTTGTAATTTTAACAACAATAGCATTTAGTTTATTTCGTATAGATTTATTACCTACTGAATTCTTTTTATAAATCGTTTTAAATATAATATTAAGTTAATGTTTCAAAGTTGTACAAAATTATTTGCTTTCGCTTTTTTTAAGAGTCTATGCTATGCTATCATTATTGTCATAACATCACCAAAAATATTGCAATTATCTTACAGTATTGCGGAAAATTTATGAACGAATCAATGATATATGTGTTTCAACGAATATGCTATGAAAAAAAATATCTTTACGAAGACATTTCATTGCATTGCTATAGACATCAAAATAAAGTCTAACGTTCCCATCGAAGGTTTTTCTCGATAGTATTTCACTGGACTAAGCGTTTTAAGAGAGGTCTTCTTACACTGGCTAACGTGGCCGATAGCTAATAAGTTTGTAGACACAAGTGTTTTGTCTCTACAGGATAAAAGAATACTTGTGCACATATTACAGTAAATAGCTTTGTGGTCACATATGGCTTGCAAGTTATGCATAGAGAACAAAAAAGTTTAAGTAAGCGGTGAAATAACTTGCATAATTAATAGTAGAACCATTTATATATTTGTTATAGTAGTATGCTTGCTGTAGTAATTTTGTTGTAGTACATTTCATTTATTTAGCTCTACGATATAATATAATGCAAATCCTACTTCAATAGGCGTGTTTCCACTAAGAATAAATCATGTTATGTAGTAACCAAATAATAAACACTTTTTTCATTAAATAAATAATTAAAGATTACCAATACCTATTTACGGAAAATAAAATCCGTAAAATTGGTCATTTAAAATGACGTGACATTAAAATTATTGAACACAAATCAGAGAAGCGTGACGTCACGCCTCGGGAAACGTCATGTTGTTGCTGTCATTTTCGTATACATACAGTGAACAGCTTGTTTCCCGAGGCGTGACATCATTCAAGACGCCATGATAGTCTTGGCCCTTTTCGATGTCAATTTGGAGTTCATTTCTAAAAACGCAAAATTCTTAGGTAAAATGGCTTATTTTTCTTAAAATAATATATTTTTGGGGTAAAATGGATACCAAGCTATATTTTTAAACTCATTTCCAAATTTTGTCAACTAGCCTATTAAGCATAAAAAAAACGGAAAAACTTTCGTGTTTACGTGTTTTTTTTTTACTAATTTAGTAGCAAATGGGTATGCAGGCTACCTGATATTAAGTGGCCACTGCAGCCCATGGATACCCACATCCAACCTCAAATAGAGAAGAAATCCAACTGAGGTTGTTTGCGAGTGCTTTGCTACTCATGAGGAATAAGATATCCAGTTCACCCTAAATAGTTTTTTTAGCTTTCTTTCCTTTGGAACTCTACTAAAATGTTTACTAATGTTAATTAGCTTTGCATACCTAGGAGTCGAATCACGAACCATTGATAATATTCGACGTCGTTTTCATTAACAGCAAACAGCTGCATAAGACTCTTAATTGCATTTTTTGCGTTCAAATGAAAGTATAACAACCATTACTCATGATATAAGTACCTACTGCAATAATTTTATTTTATTGTCCACAGTAGCGTTGCTGGCGGCGAAACAAAGGAGCTATTACGATCGACAAATCGATATATCGATACATCGACACCAACTAATCGATTCGGGAGCGATTAATCGATTCCGAGATTGCGATCGGGTACCGTTCACTTTACTCTATTCGGAATGGTAATAATGCGGTGAATTGTTGCGCATTCCTACACAAATAGCATCTATATTAGCTAAGTTTATGTCTTGTTGTAAGGAGAGTTTTTAAATAAGAATTAAGATCAACTTTGAAGCACTTAGTTGTCACTGAAAGTAATACGTATGGTTGTCTTATTCTTAGTATTCTTTGAATGATGAATTTGAGTCTCTGTTTCTGGTCTGGGTGTGTTGTGTTCTTCTGTGTGTCCATGGCACCCACGATACAGGGAATCCTAGTGTGGGGCTGTGAGTGTGAAGCGTTATTTTTTTAAATGGATGAAGCCTTCTGTCCTATTTGAAGCTGGAGTTACCTACTTAGTAGTGGTTTGTTATAAAAAAGATATATCCACAACATAATGGTGACTTTGACCACCAGATGTTCCTGTCCATCATAACTTACAATGAGGTTACCCGTCTCCAAAACGTGAACTGAATATGACGCCAAGTAACCCCCCGGCGCTAGGGTGCATGATCCTATCTGTGCTTACCTGCGAAAGAAAACACACTGTCAGGTATATCACACAACACATTGACACGTTTTTGTGGTACATTTGCTTACAGTCTATAGATGTAATAAAATTGTAAAAACGTCCACTTTGTAACGAAATCAAGAGAAATCTACAAAAAGAATAATAATGAAATTTGGCATTTATTATTTTGCATCTACATGTAGGGTATCTTATTAAATAAAGTACGGTTATTCATTTCACGTAACACAGAATGAAAGAGGCTATCTTTTTTATATTAGTACATATTAGTGTAGGATTGATGAATGTTTGTAAGAACTGCTTACAGGTTGGAGTGCCGTGAAAATTGCTCTAACTACAACAGTATATAACCTTACAAAATGGTAAATCTTACGTTGCGTCTCGCGAACTTAGACAAATGACTTCACGTTTGACCTAAACACTGTAGGAACAGTTATTACGAGCCCCAAACTCGGCAGTTCTATGTGAAAACAGAAATCATCTAGGCATCATCAAATTCCTTAATCCCGCGGACAAAGAGAGCGAAACGTACACGAATTGAGATGAACGTGTATGATAATACGAGAGATACACTCTACTGGGAACTGCTTAGTTGGTTGCCGCAAGTTTCAGGAAGTAGCGGAAGATTATGAGTGACTAGCGAATGGGTAGGTTGTGTTCCAACTCCAGTACACAGCAATTGGTGTATGTCTTAAGAGATATAAATTAGAGGAAACAATTTTTGGATTAATCTGATGAACTAAGTGGCGCAGTTAAGACACATGCAATGGTGCGATGCGCGAAGGGCTCTGAGTTCGATTCCCGGCGAACAGAAATTTGTATGATGAATTTGAATTTCTGTTTCTGGTCTAAATGTGTTGTGTTCTTGTCTTGTGTGTGGCCATGGCACCCACAGGGAACCTTAGTGTAGGGCTATGAGTGTGAAGTGTTATAATATTATTATTATTTGCCTTAGTTCTCAAGACAAGCATAATTCTTAAGACTTATTTGGGGTTTACCATCTTAACATCAGTAGGATTACATTAATCACTGCTATTACCAAGATTTAACTTAAAAGGCCCAATCGCTTTATTTTTCACCAAAATTAATCGTTTTCAATATTGCTTTAAGAATAATAAACAAATTAGCATACGTATTTTGCTGTTTCATAATAATAAAAACGTTTTCCCCACGCACTTTACTTATCGCTCCGCCGCCTCCCATGGTATGGACCAACCGCAATCATTGTTTTAATAATAAAAATATTTTACTACGAGGACACGACATCCTGATGCCTTTTTGTGGAGGATTCGTAAATTCGAGACACTGTACGTGTTTACATCCTTACCATACGTGGGATGATTTTTTGATTTCTCGAAAACCTTTGTTATCTACCTACGTGGCTGAGACAGGGTTTTTGTACATAATAAAACGCTTATTAAGACTCCGTTTGTATGTTCTGTTATTTACACTTCATTTGGTCGCAGCGGGAAGTCTTCCCCCAATCAGTTGGATTGCTTGTCAAAATAAGTTAGTTTTCAATTCAGTTGAAGTTAAAACAAAATGAATTGTTTTTATCAATTAGTGGTGTTCTGGTTTCGAGAATGGATGTTATATTATATGGGTGTTACGTTGTTATTGTGTGCCATACCTAGTATTAGCACTAACAAATAGGCATAAAGCCTGTAAAAGAAACTAATCTTAGGTCCTGAAACTTTTATTTTAGAAATATTATTTAGGTACAGTTTATTTTATTTAATCACAGTTATAATCACTGAAATACGAGTACGTATCTCATAAATTACCATTGTTTAATATTTGTTTGGTACCCTTTAGTGACCCACTGTAGCGTCGGGATTCCTCTCACAATGCAAACAATGCATGCCTTAGTCCACCGCGCTGGCCTATTGAGGATTAGTGGACTTCACGTCCTTTGAGAACATCTAGCAACATCTAACAACTAACAAGAACTATCAAGCATGAAGAGTTCTTCACAATGTTTTCAGCTTAGGTATGTAGGTTTTCCGGCACAAGTGACGAATGTATCGGCATTTCACCGTTTTAATCGTTTTTAATTATATTTAACGAATCACGACCGAATCTATTTCGACCCTGACGCGTCCAAATCAATAATTTTCGTAATTTTCTCTGACTCGTTCTTAAATTGTCTATAATACAACGTGAACGTTTAAAAATGCCCGATGGCAATGCCGGTAGCCGGTGCCTCTATTTGCTAAGCCATTCGCACCTCAACCTGCTAAACGAAGCACCAATAAAAACTGTTCTACGCGCCCACGCCCTTTGTTTTACTAACTTTTCACTTTTTTCTTAATGCTAGTAAGAGTAGCTGGAATGAAGCCGACTGTACCTTGGAGTTAATTGTTTATACGTGGACGAGTTGGAATTTACATAGGTGTTTAAAAGTCAAAGGACTTTCTATAATGCTTCTACGAGTATAGCTGCGTCTCGTAACGGTGTCGCGAGTTCAGAGATTTTATCTCATCTAAAAATATGCCTGCCGTACCTGCTGCTGTACCTGCTTAAAGAAGTTTTCGCTTCAAAAAAGGATGCTTTTATCCCTCGCTGGACCATGTTCTAAAATCCAGGTGGACGAAGGCACGGGCTGTTTAGTTTTCAAATATAGAAGGCTCAAGCCTACTTCTTACCAAACTCCTGAAGACTATGTTTAGTTTTATGGATGTCCTACACAAATTGCCATTTAATCTGCCATCAGATCGCTACCGCCGCACTGCCTGTAAGATCCGCCGCTGGCGTTGCGCTTTTAACGAAAACCTGGTTCCTTGTAACGGGAAGCTTCAACGAGCTTCAAAGCCCCGTCAAGCTTGTTGGCTTCAAATAGATTGAAGGTAGGCTACATGTAGTTAAAGTGTAACACTCCTGACTTAGGATATAGGTAGTACAATAAGTTTTGTTGTACAAATAAAATGTCTACTATACTATTTTTCTAGAGTAATGTTGTAATGTCTGCGACGACCTAAGTGGCGCAGTGGTTAAGAACGGTGCGCTGCGCGGAGGGTCCTGGGTTCAATTCCCAGCAGAGCAGAGATTTGAATGACGGATTTGAATTTCAGTTTCTGGTCTGGGTGTGTTGTGTTCTTGTCTTGTGTGTGTCCATGGCACCCACGACACAGGTAATCCTAGTATGGGGCTATGTGAAGCGTTATTTATTGTTATTTATTTATAATGTCTAAAGTGTAATGTTGTTGTGGGTTCTTTCTATACAATAGGATCCGTGGATCCTAGGGTCTACCTGTTTAAGAATAATGTTTGTGTGTGTGTGATGTGACCGCTGTTCCTGGGAGTTTCACGAATTTCGATTCCCAATTTTATTGTATTTTGTTTCCTGTCAAAAAATTGGATTTTTTATAAACAGTAAAAATTATTGATTTTGTTCGATTTCTGAAAACCAAGTGTTAATTGTTTATTTTTATTACGGCCGAAATTCCTTGAAAAATTTACAGACAACAGCAGAGCCTCACAAATCCCGTTGGAACTCCTGTGTATCGAACCCTTTAGGGTCCGAGTCATTATCCCGACGGGTCTAAGTGTGTGAATTACCCGCAGTCGACGGAGCAAGGGGAAGCAATTAACACTTGGATTTACTTTTAGAAGCTTAAATCCCTTAAAGGGACTATTGTTTAAGGCAAAAGGAATTCAAACCGATCAATATTTTGAAATTGTGTGGTATGATTTATCAAAATTGCATCAAAAATCTTGATATTAATGCAAGCAAGGTTAATTTTCAGGAAATTTGTTACGCAAATCTTTTTTTAATAGTTCATTTAGTTAGGTTCGGAAAGAATGCTATGCAGTAATGCTGCAGCTCGTCTTTTAGTTCACTTTTTGGACAAGAAAATAAATAAGTTAACCTTTTGGAAGTTTCAATATCATCTATCTTATTCCTGAGGCGTTCATTTACAACCTAAGGTTTCGGTCAGTACTTGCGCTTGAAATACGTAAGATTCTACTGTCTATGGATTAATATCAACCTGGTTCCATTTCTGTTAACAAGAAGTTACAATAATATTCTGTGTTATCTTACTTTCGGTTTTATTTGAGATTTCCCAAAATACCTAAAAATGCAATAAAAGTTCCAATACTCGGTCCAGCAAGGAGGCGGCGCGCGGAATGCCAACTCTCCGAGCTGTCGACGCATCTGGTGCGAAGGGAAGCGACATATCGATACTTTCCTATCGATATATCGACAAAATTTTGAATGGAACGATTGGAGTTTTAATCCGTAATTTATATATATACCTATATCAATATAAATCATGTTTATAAACAACAAATTTATAAAAAGGAATGTTGCGACGCGCGTATAAATTAATGAAATAAATCGTGTCGAAATTTTTTTCCTCCGGCTTTTTCTCTCTTTGCCCAGTAATGGGTGGCACCGTGCATGTATCCGATCAATAAATAATTGGACTGCTGAACAAAATTGAATCTTATGAATTGCCATAAAATATAAATTAATATAAAATTAAGTAAATATAATTATGTAAGACATACGATAATTATTGTATTAGGCCGTTGTGTCGATTATATGTGTTGTGTCGATTGGGAGCGTATTTGCTGATAAAACAAATTATCGACAATATTAGTAGCTTAGATAGATAGGCTTGGCTCTGTTTGATGGTATGCAGTAAACCACAAGCTTTAATAATTGCTTACCATTTAGAATTTAAATGTTTTAATGAAAATTGGATCAAATTTTTAATAACTAAAATAATAATAATAGTTAAATTACGAGTAGCAACTTCAGTGAGAAACAAGCACAATATATTAAGAATGTAGGTTCTATATTAGATATATCAGAAGTTATTACCGTATTAAGGCCTTATCGTTAAAAATATAAATTACGTTATCTTTAATTAAAACTTTGCTTTTTCATAAAAGGAAGTAATAATATTCAATGAGTTGTAATTAGGTTTAAAATAATAGGAATAAAACAATAATATACAATTTTATTGTATATTAAATAAATATAATGGTACAGTATTACGATAGTGAGACAATGCGCGCCCATCTTAATGTATGTAATATTGTGATTAATTGCAGTGGCTTTATTTATTAAACAAAGAGCTTTGAAATTAAGAAAACATAACTTCGCTTGTAATTGCCATTTATTCATCACAACAAAAGTCAATAAATAAAATAAAGTCATAGTATTCTGTGGCGCAATAAGGAAGAGTTAGCAATTTGAATCCATAAAAGAGTCTATAAAAAGTGAAGACTTCGGAATTAAAATTTTTATGACATAATCATCGACATCGGCGACAGCACTATTAAAAGCCCGGCGATCCATCTATCCCGCTCCCGTACATCACTATTGCGTCATCTATCTCTTTCGCACACCTACCTTATTTAAATAAGAGTGAATGTGGTTGTGGGTGACTCTTGTCGTTGGAATTTGGTCCTTATTTGTATGGGGATAGAGTGTTTGGATCGTGGGGGTGGGTAAAAAATTAAAAAGGTTGTGCAGGCAGGTTCTACGCAGTTCAGGAGGAACACTTGACTTAGATTTAGGCGGAAACACCGGCCCATTCGGCGATTTGAACGCTCCGACCTTGGGCCTTCGTGCGCTACGCACCATTTAGCAATTAAATAAATATTTTCAAAAGTAGAATCCTGATTCGGGGTTCTGACTACTGTATGAATGAGAACGTTCTCAATTTAAATACAAGATAGGTTTTGTTTCAATGTGTGTTCCTTATAACAGTCTCAAGCATTTACGATTTATAAAATAGTAAAGCTGTTTTTAATTTTTGAATATACAATGTACAATCGACAAAATTATACCTTGACACACTCGGCCAAAATTTTGTTTGAATTTTTGAATGACATCAATTCCTTTTCTTCTCAAGTATTCATGTTGCACTAGGACGTTTTTGATATTAAAATTATTTGTATGTCAAAGAGTCAGATGCCAATCGAATTTTGTCATTTTACGCAAATTTCGACCTAATTGATTTTGAATGATTGTAGCAAATTAGATGCTATGGAAGATCAAGGAAATAAGGTAGTCAGTAGCGTTACACTTTTGAGAATGTATTAGAACTACTTGTATGTCGTGGTTCATAATTGAATTCTTTCAAACATCCAGCGGCAGTTATAGGGAATATAGGTATTCACGAACAAAATTGTTTCGCTCGTACGAGTAGCTTCGCGCCGTGCTGTGAATATAAACGTATTGTGCGTTCGGCGTATCGTTGGCATGACCGCATGACTGTACTCCGGGTCATTCATGTTGGAGCAATGTCTTGCTTCTTAATTCAAATTCAAATTGTTTATTTGCATGGATATAGCCGGTTAGGTTGGTATAGCACAAAAATTTTTAGTGTAAAATCTGCGCCTGCCTAAGCCCTCTTGTTACTCCAGGTTTTTGATCAATGTATCTACCAAATGTCCTTCAAATTCATTCAAACGTTTTTTCGGTGATTTTCTCGAACCAATATGTTTATCTACTGACTTTCTTTTACCCATGAAAAGAATCCCGAGTATTATAATATATGTATAAAACATGAATATAAATTAAATAAATAAATAAATAACGCTTCACACTCATAGCCCCACACTAGGATTCCCTGTGTCGTGGGTGCCATGGACACAAACAAGACAAGAACACAACACACCCAGACCAGAAACAGAAATTCAAATTCATCATTCGAACCTTTGCTCTGCTGGGAATCGAACCCAGGACCCTCCTCGTAGCGCACCGGTGTCTTAACCACTGCGCCACTCGGGTCGTCAATTAATATAATTTTCGCGTTTCGCCCAACTAGACTAGTTAACTTTATCTATATTATATTATGTTCTGTTCGAAAATTCAAATAGCGACAAACGGTCATAATCATTTTCACATAATTTTAAGAGTGGATATCTAGGTAGATATAATTTGAAAGATATTGGTTCACCGATCAAACCTTCATCCCCCATTTAAAGTTGTATTTTCGCAAGAGTAGACAAGAAGGTACATTCCGGAATCTCTATCGAACTGTCTAAACCCAGACTACTCCATCTACAAAAATCCACCAACATCAGTTCAGATTGAAAACCTAACAGACAAATACACCATAAATCAAGCAATCATTCTTACCCACTTTCTAACCTAAGCAGTAACACATTGCAAAGTCTGACACCTTGAAAACGGTAGCGGCTTGAGAAATGAGAGCCACTGGGCAGCCCGGCCCACGCTGCCCGCCCGCTAATGGACCCCATCCCTCACTTGAACTAGTTTCACTCATTAACCGAGTCGGATTTGCCAATGAGCTAACTCATAAATTGCTGTCATATACTGCTATACCACGTGTGGAGTGTTTTTTAAGTGTAATCTAGCTGTGCCCGCGACTTCGTCCGCTTGAATTTTAGAACTTGGTTCTGAGAGGGATTTAAAGTAGCGTATAGCTAATCCAGTGCATACAAAATTTCATCCAAATCAGTTCAGCAGTTTTTGCGTGAAACAGTAATAAACACGCATTGAAAACGCGTTCAAAGGTAGATAAAAAGAAGATAGAACTAGGATAGAAATATATTACAGATAGTTTTTGAGTGCATCGCTACTTATGAGCTTACCTACTATTCGCCTTAAAAACCGAAACATACGACAAAAGAACACGCTGCTTCACTACTTGTCAACATTAATGTATCCCCCGAAACCTACAAAGGCGCTACGACCAATAAAAAGGGCCTAATGTAAACGGTGACGATATGATGACAGCGGTGATAGAACGCGTGGCTTAGAATTCGACCTCGAATCGAGGGGTCCGGGTTCGAATCCCAGTGGCACGCACCAATGACTTTGTAAACAAAAGTTATGTGCGCTTTATAAAATTAAATATCACCTGCTGTTACGGTGAAGGAAAACATCGTGAGGAAACCTGCATGCCTGAGTTCACAAAAAAAAAATGTTCTCAAAGGTATGTGAAGTCCACCAACCCGCAGTAGGCCAGCGTGGTGGACTAAGGCCTACATCCCTCTCATTACGAGAAGGAGACCCGACCCTGTAGTGGGTCATTAATGGGTTACTGGCAATGTAAACGGTAAGTCCTGGGTTTCAACCCAAGATAACCTAAGTACTGGTAGTGCATTCGCCGGGAATGGTATCTGAACCCGGGTTCATCAATCCGAGCACTTACCACTTAGCAACGCCTCGCATTACTCAAGTGAACCCGTTAGTCGATATTTACTGCTGCTATGCCTGATAGAAGCCTCGCTTAAATGTTTGTGTTGCCTGTAGTCACGGTAAATTGCCTACAACATGAGGTTTTTAAAAATTAAATATAGGTGTAACAGTGGAAGAAAACATTGTGAGGAAATTTTCAATTTCTCTAACGTTCTTAAAGGCATGTGAAGTCTACCAACGTAAAATCCCGGTCCCTGGTTTATGAATGGAGTAAGTGATGTTATCCCACCATAACGGCAAACCCCGTGAATTCAAAATGTGTTTTTCTCGAATTTTTCTCTTCCAAACTCGAGTTCTAGTTGTCATAGATTGAAAATATCCAGCGAGTTTCTGCCATTCAATTCCTATTCAATCATAGCTTTCTGCGCCGTTACTGGGTTATCCGAGCCTAACACTGCGTATCGGCTATCGGTCCCATTGTGCCCCTACCTACTCTGGTTCCAAGGTGTCCGACCGAGAGATCTGGGGAAGGTCGATTAACCCCGTTATTAGAGGAGAAATTTACCGGAATAATCATGAAGCGCGTAGAGCCCCGCTGCTTGAGTAGATCGCAACGATCGAATAAGTTAAGCAACGTCGGGCGCGGTCAGTACCTGGATGGGTGACCGCTAGTGGCGACTTATATACGCGCTTCCATGATTTGAAGGGCACGTTAAGCAGTCGGAGCCGGTTGTTATCGATACTACGCCAGTAACCCAGTAATGACCCACTTCAGGGTTGGGTCTCCTTCTCGTAATGAGAGGGATGTAGGCCTTAGTCCACCACGGTGGCCTACTGCGGGGTGGTGGACTTCACATACCTTTGAGAACATTTTTTTTTGTGAACTCTCAGGCATGCAGGTTTCCTCACGATGTTTTCCTTCACCGTAACAGCAGGTGATATTTAATTTTATAAAGCGCATATAACTTTTTTACCAAGTCATTGGTGCGTGCCACTGGGATTCGAACCCGGACCCCTCGATTCGAGGTCGAATTCTAAGCCACTGGGCTATCACCGCTTATCAATACCATAGTAGTGGTTAAACCTCGTCGGAAGTTCTTTGGGCGGTATGAAAACAATCGACACTGGCTGGCCACTAGTCTGTTTCTCCACCAGGATTGGACCTGGGCAGTGTGTGCTCCAGCCCCCCCTCTGATATGAGCCATAAAGGAGTTGCGGCCAATCTTGATAGAAGTACTGATTATAATTGGTGATATTCAACAGTTTTTGACTAAGGTATTTTTTACTAAATCACATACTTTCACATAAGTAAACCCATTAGAAATCATTTCACACGTCCAATTTCACCGTCACAAAGTTCACTAACACGGAAACCGTGGTACACCAGACAAATGGAAATTCATAATCAGCATTTATATACCTACATTAGATGGTGTTTAATGCACTGAGCAAGTGCATGCGACTCGATTTATGCGTCATTTTTGTATGCGGAACCCGTGCGGAATACGTGACGTTGCGTAGGACTTACCGCGCATAATAAAAACGCCATTTTTGTCTAAAAAGCCGATGACACTGTGTTAAAGTGTTACATGAGATTTTGCAACGACGGTTGGTTTGTCACTTTGTACAGTGATAGAAGTGTGTTCTTAGATTTCTCCGCAATATGCAAGACTTCTATTGCTATTGAGGGAATGTGGTCACCCGAATAACGAAAACAAACTGTATTGTCAATTTTTATTCTTGTCATATTTGGTAAACAATTTTAACATGTATTTTTATTAAGAAAAGTTGCTGAATTTACAGTCTTTCAAAACTATGTTAAAATTGCCCTTGCATCAAAGTTATCTTGCCTATAAACCGGAATTAGAATTAAGTTAAATATACGACACATTAAATCGTCGTCTCTGCGCAACCGATATAACGGTTGTCGTTAGTTATCGCGATGTTATGGACACTCTTTGTGGTCGCTCGTTGCTACGGATGCCCTACGTCGCCTAAGCGGAGAATTATCACGACACTAATATATTGTTATATTGACGATGGGAATTAAAGTTCGAGTTTCTAACTGGTATAAACTGGATGCAACTATCTTGAAATGTCATAACTGGATACAAATTTATCTTGGTTCGTGCGTAAAGGGTTTATAGTCCTAAGTCCTAAATTATATCTTATAATATAATATAATATTTCAAGTTAATTGACATAATTAATCTTGTTTTCGCATTCAATAAAATTCAATTTTAAAGATATTATTTTAAATTAAGTTTTCAAAAGATTCTAAAAGCCCTTTAGCATTCTTCATACATTTTGTATAGAGAACGCAGCTTATGCCGTCAGGAATATTTCAAGTTAATTGACGTAATTATTACTGTTTTCACGCGTAAAATAAAACATTTTTAACATAATTTGAAATTGAGCCGACTTTTCAGACGTTTCTGAGAGCACTCTTTTACGGGAACCACATTTCGAAATCAATTTTGAATTTTATGGGAATTAAAATAAAATTTGTCATCATTTGGTGACTTTGGGGTGTAAACATCCCAATTATACATTATACGCTGCTTTAGTAAATTCCGCGGTTTCCATAGAAACAGCTCGTGGCATAAATAAGCGTCAGGCAAGCGGAAACGCTCAATAACAAGCGATACAATTGTCAAGTGCCGCTGCCCGACGCTGGGACTGCGTGGGCTCGCATGCATAACTCACTATAGGTATGAGTGCAATGGAGAGAGCTATGCTCGGTATTTCTCTACTTGACAGAGTCAGAAAGATGAAACCCATAGAAGAACGAAGGTGACCAACATAACTCTCAAAGTTTGCAAAATAAGGGGCAACCGCGATCGACAGATCAACCTCTGAAGCATCATTAAACTCACCCCACGCGATCCTTTTGTTCAACTTCTTCAGTTGCTACGCATAATGTAATAAATAACCTACCTACTAATACCTAAATTCAAATTCAAATTCAAAAGCTTTTATTCATTATTAGGTACATTTTATGCACACTTAATGAACGTCATACATTTAACATTATACAAACATCCGCTTTGATCGCCCCTCAGGCAAAACGTAGACTAGGAGAAAAAAGCGGGCGGAAGAAACTACCAGCACTCTTTTAAAAATAAGTATGAATACCTATTAGTAAAGTATAAAGTATAAAGTACCTATTAATACCTAAAATACCTTCTAATATCTAAAGTAATTCGAATGTTTACTTTCGAGCACACTTCAATAACAAACCAAACCAATAACTATCACCTTATAGTCAGTATCGATAGCCATGTCAATAATGCGAAAGAATTCTGTGCTCAAAAAAGACTTAATCGAATCAGCGTCTTATCAGTAGCCTTTATCTGCCACCGAGCGATCACCGACCACCACTTTGCGCGTTTAAGGACCAATGGCTCGATATCGATTATTTGGCTACCGTTTTAAAGGGTCGCATTAAAAGCTTTGAAGGGTAAGGTTTAGTCGTAAACGTAAGTTGACATTTAATTTGGGTCTATTTTAACATTTTCGAACAGTAAACTTTTTTTTATCTATCGTTATTAATCATTTTTATAGACAAATAAGGCCGCCAGCGGTGATAGCCCGCTTAGCATTCGACTTCGAATCGAGGGGTCCGGGTTCGAATCCCAGTGGCACGCACCAATGACTTTGTATAAAAAATTATGTGCGATTTATAAATTTAAATATCATCTGCTGTTACGGTGTAGAAAAACATCGTGAGGAAACCTGAATGCCTGAGAGTTCACAAAAAAAATGTTCTCAAAGGCATGTGAAGTCCACCAACCCGTAGTAGGCCAGCGTGGTGGACGGCGGCCTGCATCCCTCTCATTGTGAGAGGAGACCCGACCCTGCAGTGGGTCGTCAATGGGTTACTGACAAGGCCCCAGGTACCGCCAGCCTCTTAATCCGCCATAAAGCAGCATGTTCTTCATGTCTTGTGTCTCGACTGAGGAGGTATGGTTGCTGAACTCCGGAGATACTTTATTGAGGCGAACATCTCAGTCATTTTTATGCGGGTGCTTTGATACTCAATACTCAAATAGATAAAGCAATCCTATCTGAGTTTGCCTTCAGATAGGATTGCTTTATCTATTTGAGGGTGGATGTGGACGTCTAGGGGCTGCAGTGACCACTTAAAACAATTACGGCTTGCATGTCCGTTTGCTACACAATAACTATTAAAAATCCTCGGAAACTTTCGCATTTATAACAGTAAGAACGCATTTACAATAGCAGAAGGATGTGCATTATTGAGCAAAACAAATGAAAGCCGTAGAGAAAGCTCCTCTACTTATGATCAGGGTGGTTACCGACTTGTTTATGGTCGAGCAAGTAGATAAACTGAGTGCTAATCACGACTGGTCATGTTTGTAGGTCGTGCCCTACTAGCGTAATTGTTATCAATTTGCATCGGGTAACAAGCGCGTTAACTATGAACGCAGTGGTTAAATCGTTGACAGACTGGTGGGCGGATACTGTTGAAGAGTAGGCTGGCATTTCCGCTAGTATACCTACTCTGTGATCATTGCGTATCCGTTGGGGTGAATCCACATTAGGGGCCTAAAGCTTTAAGCTACACGTTAATTTCTAATGTAGACAAAGATAACCCGACCCGACCCGAGTGACTCAGTTGGTAAAGACGCCAGTGCGCTACGCGGAGGGTCCTGGGTTCGATTCCCAGCGAAGCAGAGATTTGAATGATGAATTTGAATTTCCGTTTCTGGTCTGGGTGTGTTGTGTTCCCACGACACAGGGAATCCTAGTGTGGGGCTATGAGTGTGAAGCGTTATTTATTTTTTATAACGTTCAAAATAACAAAAGATTTCAGCGAGTTCATTAACGGACGAACTTCATAATGTGGATTCACCCTAAAAATCATTACTTTCTAATATGGAAGGAGTGTCAGTTACTCATTAATCCAGCCTCCTCACAATGAGGAAGATGTAGGCCTTAGTCCACGCTAACCTAACGCGGTATTGATAGAAATTCTATTCGAGATGGTACGTGGTCCTCTCCAAAAACTGAAACACAAGATAATATGACGAAAAATCTGCACCCTTAGGCTGCTTATCCACCAGAGCGAGCATGCGTTTTTGAAGAACCAATAGAATTGCTTCATTTACCTAGCCTCGCTTAGCACTGCTCTGTGGGAACGGCTTAGTGGAGCGAGGCTAGGTAAATGAAGCAATTCTATTGGTTCTTCAAAAACGCATCCCTCGCTACGCATCCTCGCACATCTCTGGTGGACACGCAGCCTTAGTCCGAGTTTTAGCAATGCCGCTACTACACATAGATACGTAAATCAATCGTTTTTTTTTCTATACATCTACGCCCAGTGACGTGAATCATATAGTACAGTGACGTCAGAAAGTGAAATCAGACACAGTCATCCTCAGGATAAAGTACAAACACATATTATAAGTACTAAAAAATCTTCTTTGAACTTAAGTTTTTTTGCTACGTCGGAAGTCTGCGACATTCTCCTGAAATTAATTTCTGCTATTAGAGAATTTGCTTAAAATCAAACTTATAACATTCGTTTCCATATAACCGAATGAAGTCGTGCTATTGTGCAAAAGGCAGAAAATTAACCGCTGTATTTTGTTCGCGAGATCCGTCGATATTAGCACAGTTAGTCGCGGCTAAACTTGAGGTAGATGTAAAATGTATGTAAGACTTGTGTTTCGTTCGGTTTCCAGCGCGATCGTTCGAACAGATAGACCGCTGCGTGCCTTACAGTTACTCGTGGCTGGGTGTGTTCCTGCCTTTACAGGAATTCTATTCGAGGATTCCGTTTAGAAAAGAGCCTTAATTTCATTCACTTTAAACAGTAAAGTGTCTTCAAAACTTTAGAGACAACGATTATGAATAACGCAACGTAAAGTAAATAACGTTTCACAATCAAACCCAATAGCTAATCATAGTCCATTTGCCGTGGATGACGTGGATTCAAATCTGTGCTACGCCAGGATTCGGACCTGTGACCCTCCCACACATGTCTAAGAACTGTGTCACTCAGGTCGTCAAATGTGGTCAATGTCGATGGGAGAGTATTACGCTAAAATATATCTCTACCAGTTAATCTCGACGACGAAACAGTAACTAACATCTATCCATTCTCATAAATTTTCGTATTATTATAGAAGTAGGATTTATTGTCTCTACCATAAACCATTAATGTTTCTATAATTATTTGGGTCTAATCTAAACCATTGTTTATGTGTCTAATAAAAGAGATTTAAAATTATACAGAGCTAGGTTTGACCTTTGCAGCTCTGCGACAAACACGGGAAGAGAACACAACTACTTATCTATACCTATACACCACGCATGAATGTCGTCCGTTCTCAGTTGCGTTCTTCTGCCACTTGTCCCACTAACTACGTGAAGCTTATATTATATAAGGATTAAGAAGAAGATTAAAAATGCAATTCCATAAAATGTTTAAAAAAGATTAACAGTGCAATGCCATAAAACGTATTTATATTCAACATCAAAATCAAAGTCTTTTATTCATTTTCAACTACAAGTTGTGTACACTTAATGAACGTCAAACATGATAGAATATTATCTTACATCTAACATCCGCTTTCGCCCCTCAGGCTATCGTAGACCAGGAGAAAAAAGCGGGCGGAAAAAAACTCCCAGCACTCTTTTAAAATCAATTATGAGCTTATTATATTGCAGTATGATTTTCGACCGATAAATGAGCACGCGTGACAGCAATGGCGTGTGTCAGTCTACTGCGTGCAGTCTACAGTCTATTATAGCTTATAGAACCATAGCTGCTCGGCTGGAGAGATATCAATTCTTCTCTTCTTAGTAAGAACTGCCACTCTCTTGAATCAACATGTTCTGTGTTTCATTTGGGGAGGTGTAGTTGCCGAAGATTCAATTTAAGGCAATCGTTTGAATCCTCATAAGTAGCAATGCTCGATACTAATATAGTATAGCACAATTAGTGCTTCTAGAGCGAACAAGTTAGTCGTCAAGGTACAAAGAAGGTAATGAACTACAAACTACGCTTAACAAGAGAAAATTAAAGCTTAAATACAGTCAACCAAGGCCAATTTTAACTGTAGCGAAGCTGTATTTTAATCGCTTTTAATTTGAATTCTAACAGTCGTTAGTCGCTTAACGTTCATTAGTACGACAAGTACCTCTCTTCGGCGCCCGGTCGCTAACTGTACCCAACTATCGCTGGCCATTATGTTATTTGTATCAGATTGTATGGAACTGGTTTCTTTTTTGTCATGATTACAGTGACTAGTGGGTAATAGCTCAGTGGCTAAGGATTCGGTCTCTTTCTCTAGAGGTCTAGGTTCCAAACCCAGCGAATAGCACCAATGACTATTGCCATTTTACAAATAAAGTCACCTGCTGGGACTGGAAGGGAAAATATCGTGACGAAAATGGCATGTCTGAGAGCTCTCTATAAGTAAAAGTCTTAAAGTCTTAAAGGCATGTAGAGTCCAGCAACCCGCAAACAGTAAATGTGGTGGACTAATATCTATATTCTTCTGATTGTGACCCTACAGAGTACTCTACAGAGACATCAGTTTCCACTACTGAATTTCATACAAACAATTTAAGTAGTTTATTCGAAGTTTTACTTGTATTTTTATTACCACTATAATTCTTCTTCTCCCACTAAGTGGCTGCTGTATTGAAACCATTTTCAAATAGGATATTTAAATAATGGCTCATTAATAATAGAAAAAAAACCACCGATAAGGCATGCACGACGCGGACGGTCGAGTGTAAGAAGGTCGTTACTGTAAATTTGAACCGATTGCTATCACAGAAATATGTGCGTACAGCGACTATTTACCAGCCAACGATAGATTTAGTTACCAACGATGTAGGGTAACAGGTATAGGATTGGCCGGTTAAGAGATCCCATGGCTTTATTGTTAGGCTTCCATACTTCAACAGAAAGGAACCCTAGTGGGATAGGTCTCTTTGTTGTCTGTGTGTCTTTCTGTTCGTCACTTCTGTTCGTCGACACTGTTCGTTCGTCCTTTTTCTTAAGCATGAAGGAATAAAGTCAAAATTATCAAATACGCAAGGTAAATATAAAAAAAATTAAGGCGATAAAAAAAAGATTTCACAAGGGTTATCTTTCCGTTTCCTAAGGATAGTGAAATTTCATTTTCAAATTATCATATGGATAAAAAATGCAGCCTAATATTTCATAAAAACTTTGATTTCCTGTCCGTCGAAAATGACATGAACTAACCCATAAGGGATATTATTTAAAATCTTATGTAGACGATTCTTTAATAACTACTATTTGTAAAAATAATTGCAAAATTTTACTGACAAAGTTGAAATGTTTAATTACGGTACGGGGGTCAATAATAGCCCCGTTTCCCCTATTTACACCCGATAGATTTAACATGTGACCTCACACATAGCGTTATAGTATATTGCCGTATTAAGTTTCTGTAACGTGAATACGAATATGTGGTGTTGGTGAATCTCGATAAGCTGATAACGACTTATTGATTTCTTGCTCCTTGAAACTTAACGGTTGTGCGTTTCATTTAACTTCTCTTAATTTAAATTAAGAAACTGTATTTGAAATAATTATGTTCTAAAAGAAACAGCTTCACTTGGATTCCTGACCAGTTACACTGTTTATAGCCAATATAAATTACCTATTAATTAATTATTAAAATTATGCAAGGCTATTTAATTGTATGGATATTTTGTAATTTTAAATCAGTTGACATTGTAAAAATACCTTTAATTTAATTTAGATTGAAATTAATTCTGACATTTGTACGTCTCATTAGGCATAATTATGTAGAACCTATTACTATATCATGTACCATCCTAATGTAACACTTATTAGTGCAAATAAAATGATTATAATTATGATTAAAAAAATCAAATTTAAATGTTTTTTATGTAATCCTGTTATATTTAAAATAGGCTTTAATAAATAAAAATTAAAAAAAATTTCAAGGTGACAAAGGAAAAGAGGGTTAAAGAATGTATTTTTACAGGTAAATTTTCAAAAACAACCTAAGTTAAAGTTCTAAGCAAACTGTATTTCAAATACAAATAACCTGTCTTTAAACACTTTCCACCCTGGCGTTAATTTTGATCACAAAAATGTTTTTCTTCATTTAATTTTTGTGTTTACAAAATATGTAATTTAGTATTTAAGAAAAGTATAGCTACGAATTCTTCTTACTGCATGTTCCGAGAAAATAACAACAACATGCAGTTTTATTCCATCTCACATTTAACAGGACACTTAAAGTAAGCACAAAAGTAACTTTTATTCCTCATAGAAATCTTTAATAACCTTCATTTAATTCCCAGCAAACCGGCGCTCTTTCAACAATGTTAGTTTAATATGACGATTAGTTCAAAGTTTATCGGATGTCGCCAACCAGTTGCAGTGAGATCTCGAGATGAAGTCGCCTCTCCGAAACTGCATCCCATTTAGCCTAATCGACCGGTTAAAGAATCGTACGTTTAATGCACTAGACGCTAAAGCAGCGTTTACATGGATAGAGTGAATGTAGATAGTATTCGAATACTTTTATTTTCTTGTGGAAACTATTAAAATCTGTTTGATTTTTATGCTCCTTATAATAAAAGGATCTATAATTATCTTTTTTTTTTATAAATGGAGCAAGCAAACAGACAGACGGGCCACCTGATGGTAAGTGGTCACCGTCGCCCACTGACGCGTGCAACACCAGGGGGTCGCCAGTGCGTTGCCGCTATGAAGGAGAGCTTTTTTTATGCCCTTCTTGAAGAACCCCATGTCATAGTCCTAAGAGGCGCATTTTCAAGTTTTTAACATTAACAACTTTTCGTTTCGTTTTCGTGCTGCACTAAAAAGTATTGTGTACTTACTGTGTATACTGAATTAATAAATTATAAAAAAATATTCGTTCTAGAAAAATCGCAATTAAAAATATCGAATATAGCCGTCCCCTTAGCCTAAGAATAATGACTGTCATACTCCAAATACTAGCTTAATAGCCCCGTAGTCCAGGGCCCCTAATGAGGCGTTTATATAGACTCCGTTCGCATCAGTTAAGGTGCGTGATTGCATATATCGTGGTCATTGTTGACATCCTTAGCTACGGCGGTTAATAGCTACGGTTATGGTCGGGAGTTCAGTTAATTGTAATGTATGAGGGAAATGCTTTGAGAAATTGGTTTGAATTAAACGGAAAATTTAGTTTGAAGGCGTTTGATTTTGCAAACGTGCAAAGGAGACTGTTAGCTTCTGTCACTGTCATTGAAATACGGAAAAGTGATGTTATAGGTCGTCATAGTATAACTGTTATATTACTATATTTTACGTGTTACCATATACAAAAGAAACTGAGTTTATCAATGATAGTGCAACTACTAGATACCATTACCTAGTGGCTATTTCTTGACGATTTATTTCAAATAATTCCAAAGGTTTGACAAGTGCAAACTAATTATTATCAATTGCATTTAATTTAAATACTATCTAAAAATTCTATGTTCAGTATTAAAAGCAGTAATTCCAGACAAAACTTTAGCTTTTCAATTTTTCAAAAATATAACACACATCCATTATGTTCGTAAGTATTTTACTTATATCTAAGTTATTGGAAATTGAATTTAAAATTATTACAAAACACTGAAAGAAATTTTAAAATAACAAAAGACTTAAATAAAATTTAAAATAAATACAAATAAACTATAACCTCCATACGACCTCTTTCTAACACTATCCATCCTCTAGCCATCAGTTCATCAACAATCAGCGGACTGTAACACGGTATCTTATCTATGAACTATGGGCCCGGGGGTAATTAAAACCCCTGAATGGGCCACTAAATATACGTGTACATTGTACGGCGTGAGCTTCCGTGGTATTGAGAGGCGCGCGCGTGGAGGGTTAAGATATTATAGTGACCGAGTACTCTTATTAGAAGTATAAAATGATATTCACCTAAGTTTTATTCCTAAGAGTTTCATAAAGCTATCAATGACCCATTAAAATATCGGGTGTCCTCTCACAATAAAAAGGAATATTATTTAGACAAAGGGAGATTTACAACCAGGCTACGAGTAGGTGATCATGCCTGGGTAGCGGCTATGCTCCGATTACATCATTCCGAAGTTTTAATTGCCTGCCAGCGATGTAGAAAACTTCGATAGCGTGATTCAGGATCCCATGATCCCATTTTTTAACGAATGGTGAAAATCGCTGCATAGGCATCCGCCACGCTACCGCGCTGGCCTAGTGCGAGTCGGTGGACTTCACATGACTTTGAACATATAAAGCAGAACTTCACAGTTACAGCAGCTGACATTTAAATTTGTAAAATACATACAACTTAGTAAGTCATTGGCATGCCGCTAAACCGTACATTGGAACTCGGACCTCGGATCGTCGGAACCCAAAGTAAGAGATCGAATTCTAAGCCACTGAGCTAGTTACCTTTAAAAGTAAACAAGATGAGATACTTTTAATTAATAGTAAACTCAATTGGTGTGCGCAGGCATGTTCTAATTAAATAATGCCTAATATTCATAAATTTGAATTAAGTACAGTACATTTTACAACCGCTAAAACATTTCATTAACTCTGCGATGTTTTCTGGCGTAATTAGTTATGTATAGAACTGCATAATTAATTCGGTGTAACAAGTTGCCGACAGGTACTTGAATTTAATCGAAATTTTAACTATAATACCTACTAGTTTTTTGACCGAATTCGTCTGCGTTGTTGCGTCTATGCATTGATACGGGAAACTCTGGTGTTTTGATAAACGTGCGTTGCTGGCTTTGAAAGAGATCTCTTTTTACGCCCTTTTTGAAAACCCTTAAGTCATAATCCTGTGTAACACGTTGCGTATTCGATAACTTCTGAAAAAGTGATATTTTTAGTCATTATTACTTAAAGCTCCGCGGAGCACATGCCAAAGTCATCAGTTAGAACACACAAAATATGTCTCCTTAAAGGAAACATAAAAAATCGTAACTCGTAAAAATCGTAACTCAAAAAATGTAACACGTTGCGTATCTATGATTTCTTCTGTGCCCACTTCTCACAACGATACGCGATGTGAACAGATTAATTATCCATTCTTGTATAATATAAAGAGCCCGCCGTGAGAAATTATAAATAGTACAAAAGCACAGATAAGAGAATCCGTAGGTTTTTATGTTCGCACATTACATGGGTGTAACCCCAGCTATCTTGGAATCTGGAGGAAGTCGAAATTGAAAATTATGAAATTAAACTTTACTGTATGCCTAATAAACTAAAAGCGAGTACGGCAAAGTGATGGATTAAACTTTTTTTTGACTAATCGCGAAATCTCGAAAGTTACTCAACTTGTAAACAAGTAGACATTTTGCGGGAAGTACGGCTTACTAACGGTACAAATCAACCTAGAACGAATATTGCAAAATTCAAGCCCTAAAGTGTTACAATACTTAGGTACAATGCTTGTCGAGTCAAATAGTAAATAAATAAAAGTACGCTACGCAGGCCACCTGATATCAAATGGTCCATGTAGCCCACTGTCAAATAAATTGGATGTTGTTGGGTTTAATTAGGATGGCCATAATATACATCATAATAATATCAATTTATAGGAATAAAATTTATTTTGCAAATTTAAAGTGCCTTTACGCTATGAACATGTACTAAGATGGTAAAGGAATAAATATACAAAAAAGTAAAAGAATGTTGAAATTGACAGAACCTGAGAGTCCACCTGTGTTATAATTATTAAACAATAAGCTGTGAAACCAGTGAAATAAATATAATTGAATATCCATGAACCATTTCATCACAAAAGTAGCAATGCAAAACAATTTTCTTGCAACTTAGTTCGAAGAAATATAGCCTTAATTTACTGAACAGTAAGGTTATTTATAGTTTCCAGTTGCTTTGAGCGGTGCAGCCGCAAAGGTGCCGAGTATTTTCTTACATTTCAAAAATATTTACTTACAGTCAGAAACAATGGTCTATCGATCATTATAGAACTCCCATGAAGGTAGTCCGCTACCGATACGACGGTCGAATGAATAATAGACCTTGTTAGAACACAATAAAGAACATTTTAGAATGCGTTTTCCTTGAACGCACTTTCAACATCTATGTACTTATATTATGAATAGAAAATTGAAAAACAAGATTCTCTCAATGAAAGCTAATGAACACAAACATTAGTGTTAAAGTTATTTTACCTATTAGGGTTAAAGACATTATACCTAATGAAAATTTCCTCCAGAGGTAACAATAATCTGGCTATCTGCCACTTCAGGTAATCAGTTCACCTAGTCGAAAAATAGTTGTCCTCCTTTTGCTAAAAGTCTTAGTATTTCAAACTGTATTACCAGGTTTATTTTTTATTTAAATCGTATAGAATTCACGATACATAATTTGCGCCTTTTTTATCTCTATCTCGTCATTCCCATCTCAGTATTTAAGTGTATAATTTTCGCCACCAACAACGTTTTAGTAAACAAAGATTCATAATATTCAAAGAACTACCTATGTTCTCAACATGCAAATCAGAAAATGACCTTATTCGCTGTCATCAAAAGCTATAATCAAAGGACTTGAAAACTGCTAACATAAGTAGCATTTACGATAGTTTACCCTATTTTCCAATCGGCAACAGCTAATAAACACATAAGTCAGTTGCTCTCGATCTAAACAAGTGTGGACACGCACACGGACAATTCTACTGGCACAAAATGGCCACAAAGCATCATGTTATAGATGGTAGACTCTTAAGCCATCGTAAAGCAGCATGTTCTTCATATCTTGTATTTAGGCTTGTATTTTGGCATAATAAAAACGACAACAAATTAACTAACGATAAAACGGTGTCTGTAACACGTAAAGTACTTACATCAAATCCCGCAAAGAAGATTTTTTTAACTTACAGCGCATGTATTGTAACAGAGGGCTATGATAATATAATATACTTACTTATACTACTATACTTTTCACACAAAAAATCAATAGTTACATTTTCGTACTACCTGATGAGAGGCTAATACTATGGACCAAAAAATACTGAATCTGAAGATGAAACAGTATTTAAATAAATTACGGTAAATGTTGCTACTTCCGAAGAACAATTTGGTCGCCTAAAAATATATGAATCTCCAGAAGCTATCGGCAACCAGAACACCTCTAGTATTAACTAGAGATGCTAAACGGTGCTGACACGCGCATACCACAGTTTACTGTAAAACCATGTACTTAACTATAATCTAATTCGTTTATTTCCAACAAGATTCCACAATAAATGTGTCGGTGATGTGTCGTTACGCTAGTTGGTGTGCGGGAGCACATAATGAGCTCCATCAAAGCTTTCTTGAATGACTTCCGAGGAATGCTAAGTTTAATTGTAGTGAAACTTAATAGTGAAGCGGCTCTACAAATGGAGTAGCGGCTTCTTGATACAACATAGAGTTTAGAACCGTATTAAACATTATTCCGATATGCCACTCAAAGTTAAAAATTGAACGTTGAATAAAAAATTGTAACAGAGTGAAATTTGTATCTAAGTATGATAAAAAGATGATGGTCCAGACTCTAGAGAATCTACAGAAATCTACTGAAAGAATATTGATTAAATAATAGGATGATCTCTATCCTAATTTATATTTTTTTCTGATAGCTTAGTACCTAAAAATTCAAACTCTTACGTGAAGATGATAAGCCACTGGGACTCAAAAGCTAAAGCTCTCGATACGGCAGATTCTATATCCAAAATTAGTTCATAGTTTCTAATACCGCATCCACCATATTCGCACATCTGTGCCACGCTTACACACGCTTAATTGTGTGGAAACTGTGGTGAAGAATCGGCGGGTAAAAACGGTAAGTTCGCTAGTTTCTCTTCCTACTGACGGCCGCGGAGCTTATTACAGCATAACTCGCTTAATGAGGCGAGCCTTGGATCACGTATAATGAGATAATTCGCGCAAGCGGTGACAGCTTCGCGTACTAACATTTTAGTTCACGGGATTCGTGTAACTTTCTAGCGTTTTCGTGAAAGTCGGTGTTTATAGATGTTGTTTGACTAATTTTGTATTTTCATATTCCATCGAAATTTCTAGAATTTTGCAGAACATTCGGAGATACTTTAAATGGACCATAATGATAAAAAAGAGGTATAAACGTAACAAAGTACATTTGGCGGCGAAGAAAAACTGTCTAAATTTAATCCGTACTAAATAGCGTTTAGTCGTTTACCTTAGGTTGGTATCCTTGTTTTAGTGGGTTCTAAAACTACTATAAACAGTGTGACCAACCTTAAAATGAGAACTCTTGAAATAAAACATCGAAGTACCTAGTGCAATTAAGTCCATGAATATGACTTGGTCAATTACCCTCAAGCAGGCTACTCTTACATCCGTTTTCAATTTAGTTTTCGTGATGAAAGTCACATTCTCCTCATTAAAATTACACAAAGAAATGTTCATTCATTAACAGTAAAACTCTAGGTTTATAGGCATATTTCTGTCTTAGGAATAATCTAGTCGAATAAGACACTTTCCGCAATAAATAATGATTGTAATTGACTCTCGTAACCCAGATTAGAAAACAAAATACGTAGAACACACAAACCTCAATCTAAACAAGTTTTGCAATTCTGCAACACACATGTTTTCTTACGTCTGTGCATACAGTATTAAAATATTTTTATTATTTTATTTTGATTTTTCTTATTTTTATCAATTTACTAGTGGTTTTAAAACTAAAATGGTCGTTGCTTTTAACTTTGTCAATTCACTAATGGTCTAAATAATTTCACAACTTTAACTAAAATTGTGAAATAGACCAGGTGGACTGATGACCTGAAGAAGGCAGCGGGGAACCGTTGGATTCAGAGGGCCCAAGACCGGGCGGAGTGGCGTCGATTAGGGGAAGCCCATGTCCAGCAGTGGACTGCTAAGGGCTGAAAGGAAGGAAGGAAGGAACTAAAGTTGTGATATTAGGAAAATAGTGGAATGAAACATTGAAATAACCTATTAAGTGTGTTCTTTGATAACATTACGAGTACATTAAGTGTGTACCTGAAAATGAAAAAAAAATGAAGTCTTGTTTTTTTTTTCTAAATTTTCACTGAACGAACTGAACTGCTCATTTTATTTTAGAAAACTGTACAATGAAATGTACCTTTTTGAAAATCATTAAATTTATAGATTAAACTCTATAATCAACAAACCAACAGTTTCTTTCATACATAAATAAGAAATGCATCAGTCGAGTAACAGTACACTCATAAACACTTGTTTTAACAACCCAAGATTTCTGCCAATACCAACTTGTTAACTACTTTATCGGTTGCTGTATAATTATAACTTTACCATTAGTTAGGTATGTGTTTTTGCTAAGTTTATTATAAAATTTGTTTAAAGATATGATTGGTCATGTTTTTGGATCCGTTTGGTACTAGATCTTGGCTTACTTGTACTAGACTTCTTTCGAATAAGTTTGCGCAAAAATATCAAAAAACACATTATTAGGAAAATTAGAAAAAAAAAACAGTTCTATCTCTTTCACTCTCATATAAGTTTTACTCCTTTACTCCTAAAGTTACTTTCTTTTCCAGAGTAGAAGACGAAACCAAATATAATTTTTAAATAGCTTTTAGAGACAGTTAGGTAAATTAAATGTTGATTACAAAATACATCGACAACTTTATGGTAAACTTTCGTTTGAACGATTTTCATGGTTATGATTTTCTTCTTAATTTTTTTTCTACTAAAACATACTCTAGGAATTTGTTTGATTATGTTGTGTTTTGAAGTGTTTACTGTTTTATTCGGTTTTTTTGGTTTGATTTTTTGTTTCTTTGGTTTATTTTTTATTTATTTGGTCTATTATACAATTTGTATAATATTTGGTCTATTTACCAAAAATATTTTACCAACAGCGGTACCCCCAAACTGACCATCAAATTCTCACAACCCCGCTACCTGACTTCCAATATTACACGATAGCAAACTCAAAAACGCAAGCTTGATAATGGCCTCCAAGTGTTATGGTCGAATATCATAAACGAATAAAAGATGCTACAATCCACCCTTAAAAACTACCCCTTTGTCCTTAGGGCCGCGTATTAACACATCGGTACCGTCGCGAATACAAGTGTTAATTTATAGTGATGTTTGCTCGGATGATTTATTTGTTATTGGGTTCTGGAATTTATAAAACCGATATAGCAATATACAATCTTACAAATCTTTGTCGTATACATATAAGTTGTAGTTAGTAAAACTTTTGTTACTCTGAAGGTATTGTGAAGAAAGATGTGAACAGCAACTTGTAATATTGTAAAGTCGTGATGTAAAAAACTGTAACTTAAAAAGAGAACAATAGTTACCGTGGAACTCATATAGAAATATCTTTACCTTCTATAGTTAACCTTACTACATTGTCATGATTTGTCACATTTTTATACAGACTTTGTTATCAACTGTGATTTAGCATATTTGGTTCTTATTTTCGATCAATACATAAAATACTTTACAGCTGGTAAAATCACATATTTTTTCGAAACCCTCACTTTAATTACGCACTTTTTCCTTACCCACCTCGTTAAGTAGGTACCTAAAAATCAGAAACTAGTGTTTAATATTTTCAAAATTGCCGTGGCCTGATCCAAAGATAATTTTCTTCATCCCAAAATTATTCCCAAATTTTATCGGAACCGCTTTCGTTTCCCCCTGTACATTCCTAGACGCACCTCGGGCGGAGTCCGGGATAATTTGCTCACAAAAACCCGGCCAGGTACAAAGGCTGTGTTCCGTGACGAATGGCCATCAATAGGATTTTTTTTTTCGTCCATTTTCGACGCCATTTTGAACCCGCGAAATTGTAAAACGATGAACTTTTAGATTATTTGGTTGAAATCTGTTTCTTTTGGTTAAATATCTTACCTAGTGTCCACAAGTTAAGTGTTATTCGGTTAATGATTAGTAATTTATTTCCTACAAAACTATACTTTCATGGTATCTGTAATGGAAAGAGTAGAGTTCGTTATGTATCCACCTATATTTCATTAATGGAAATATGTTTTTGAGATAAACATATTGCTCTCCAAAAAAAAACCACTCCACTTGATAAATAAAGGTTTACTCAAAAATAGGAATAAGTCTTATTCTCATTTGGTGAGATCCTCAGTTTGTCCTACGGGTACTTTATTGCTAATAGACGTCCTTTATCTCAATCCATTGTGTTATACCCAAAAAAATAATTTTAGTCATATAAGTTCATTTATCAAAGCAAACATTTTATAATTCTGTGAAGTTTACATAACATTTTATCTTTAATAAACCCAATTGCAACATCAGTTCCCTCCGCGCTTGCTTTGGAACATATAAAAACTGTTTTGGTAACTCCTACGATAAGGTTCTTACACAATACAGTTTTACTACTCAACAACACACTAGAGACATAATGTAGATCGTACGTAGATATATGGACGGGTAACGCCCTCGGGCTCACACGAAATATCTGACACTAGATGCCGCCCGTGGTTCTGGTCACGTAGACTTAATAAAGATTTTTTTAAATAAAAAAATATTAGATTTATATCGCACTTATTAAAAAAATTAAATGGTAATTTTATTTTGTTTTAAATCCCAAACAACAAAGGTCTCCGAAGCTGGGGGAAAATGGGAAGCTTTTTCATTTGATCCTTCCAAAATCGAAATTTCAGCTGTTTTGCGGTCCTTACGACGACCTAAACGACGACACAGGTATAAAACTATACAGTATTTAGCCATTATACATAAATATTTGCGTCGCCTACAGTCCTAAACGCCATTTTTTATTGGTGTGCATATGATTTGATGTGGTTCTTTTTTACGTTAAAAAGCTGACATCCATTTTCAATCTCTTCTAAACAGAAGTAGACATATTGTAAGATCAAGTCCAAAACTTAAATTCACGTGAATCCGTTACGGCACTATTTTATTCACGTCTGTAGTTGTAATACCGGTAATAATTTTATAATAACCAACCAACACATACAAATGCGAAGTACAAACATACATAAGTACTTTATATAAAGTCATGAAAGTCATATAAGTCATAGAACGTTTTATAGTTCTACTCGTAATATCAAAAAAGTTTGGGTGGTTGAGGTGGATTTATTACGGTAAAACAGCTCTACGGATTTGGGAAAATTAAGTACATACATAAATTCATTCTTAACTTATTCATAACTTAAAGAAACACTAGATTCATTCATTCATAACTTAAAGAAACACTACGATAGATTAAAACAATATTTCCTGCTTTCTGTCTCTCAAAAATTCGAGTCCAAATTATTTCTTCACCAAACGGCAGTGCGTCACAGTAAACTCGTACATCTTTACTCCACAGCCGGTAATAATTTTATAATAACCTACCCAGTACCCACACATGCAAGAACAAGGTACACGCATGCATACAAAGTCAAAACACCATCCGTCACACGCTCTAACAAAAATGGACCACGGACTTGACGATTTTATAATAATACCAAAGGCTTTCGTTGGGATCGAAAAAAATGTCTTAGTAGAGCCTATGCTTGCGACTGTACTATTACCGGTTCGGACGCCATTGAAATTTAAACGTTATTCCTCAGACACAGGGTTGGTTTTCGTATAGGGGCAGAACTGGAAGACCAAGGTAATAATCTTTGAGCTTCATCAATTACCTTCAGTCAGAGTTAATTACTTTTATAGAGGAGCCGGGTTTTTTAATAGTAAAGTAGGGTTCTCGGCGTAGAGGCACCAATTTTAGGGCTATGATTGTTTCTCGGAAATTCCTGGAGGAACGTTACAATTTCAAGACGATTTTATGTGGTTGGCATTAAACGATATGAATTTATACACTATAGGATTGCTAAATAAGATTAATCAATCGAGCGTGCTTTACTTGATCGGTAAAAACAACTATTAAATTTAGTGCGTTTAAAGATATAATAAAGCGCACATAACTTTTTACAATTCAGTCATTGGAGCTCAATACAGAGCCCTGTGTTTAAATTTTGTCGTGTTGGTTGCTCGGTTTGTGTCCGTATTAGGACAAGGCCTAATGCTGTCCGTAACGTCACGAAACATAATGAATGTAACTTTTTTAACGATCCACACTCATAGCCCCACACTAGGATTCCCTGTGTCGTGGGTGCCATGGACACACACAAGACAAGAACACAACACACCCAGACCAGAAACAGAGATTCAAATTCATCATTCAAATCTCTGCTCTGCTGGGAACCGAACCCAGGGCCCTCCACGCAGCACATAACCCTTAACCATTGCGCCACTCAGGTCGTCAACTTATATCTTATATACCTAACCAATAATAACGCAATTTTAACAGGATATTTAACAGTTATCCCAACAAATGTAGCAATTATTGAGTAACTACTATAATCGGTTTAAGTCTACAGTTTTACATTTACGACGCCTGATAAGCACTTAAATGAGCCATTATAGGAAATAAAATTATTTACAATGTTGAATATGCGCTGCTTTGTAACCGAGTTATTGAATCAGGACTTAAGAGGCCTTTCTGAGATACGGAACTTAAGACCTTCTTCCTTTAACGGACTTCTTCCCGCGAGTTGGTACTTCAGGTTCTTTAAAAATAGAATATAATAGATAGATAGATAGATAGATGGATAGATAGATAGATAGATAGATAGATAGATAGATAGATAGATAGATAGATAGATAGATAGATAGATAGATAGATAGATAGATAGATAGATACATATATTGTACACTCGAATCCTAAACATCTTACTCGTGTAACAGTCCACAATAAACGCATTCTTTTCTTTTCTTTTCTTTTCTTTTCTTAAAGCATACTTACGCTGCCCCAAGGCGAATAGGCGAAGATACGGGCTAGCGGCCAACCCGTGTCTGACGTTTACAACATGTCATAGGGCCTACGACAAAGTTTAACGATTGGTCGTTCCGTCGATAACCGGAACCGAAAGCTACGGTGAGACGCACGGATGCGCGCATGTTTTTCGCCATCACCCAGGTACTGAGCGCGTTCGACATTGTTTTACTTTTCGAGCACTTTCAATCGTGCTATGCGCGCTACTTATTTGAACGGCAACCCTTTTACGACTTATTGTACGTCTTTCTCCACAGCAGAGGGAGGCCTGGAGCATGACCACGCTAATCCATCTGCAATCCAATGCGGATTGGTGGAGAAGCTACTCATTTATCAGTTACCCATTAATGACTACAGGGTCAGGTCTCTCACAATGAGAGGGATGTAGGCCTTAATCCACCACGCTGGCCTACTGCGGGTTGGTGGGACTTCACATACCTTGGAGAACATTTTTTGTGAACTCTTAGGCATGCAGGTTTCTTCACGATGTTTTCCTTCACCGTGACAGCAGGTGATATTTAATTTCATAAAGCGCACATAACTTTTTTTTTAAGTTATTGGTGTGTGCCATTGGGATTCGAACCCAGACCCTCGATTCGAGGTCGAATTCTGAGCCACTTGGCGAACACCGCTCTTATTTACTGTAACAAAACCTATAGGAGCAAGACGCCTATAAGTACGTATAGTTAGACAGAAAAATTGGAATTGAACTTGTCATCGTTACAAGTACGATACATCTGAGAAGAGTGTCGAAGTGAAACATAAAAAGTAGTTCAATTACGTCTCTTCCCATTCATTGAGAGCGCAAGCGTGTTATTATTGTGGGGATTGTCAAATGATAGGGACATTCGGAAAAAAACACGGCTGGCGCCACTCTGTGGGTACCTGCTGGGGGCAGTGGCTCTCAAAGTTTAAAGTTTTGGTGTAGTAAGGTATAAATTTCCGCTTACTAAATTAAAATTAAAATATAATTATATTTAATTATATTTTATTTATACTGTTTAGCGATAGTCACAAAATCTAGAATTATTTTAATAATTTTAACAATCATTTGATATAAAATTTAAATTAAAGGAGACTTATAATTGAATCCTTGGGAAGGCCATGGGATTTGTACTCCCAAAATCCTGTCACTATTTTTATCTGTATGCAGTCGAAGATAAAATCAGAAAAGTTGATATTAAAAAATGTGTAAAGTTGTTTCCCTTTACTATACGTCTCTTCATTTAGGGCATGGGCATTGACAACTTTGAGAGCCTATGTCGGTCTACCTGTCTATTCACTACCCAAAGTACCCTAAATAATTGGCGTTATTACCAGCGCCAGGTAAGGACCCTCGGTCATTGTTCACTTGTTCAGTCCCTACAGATGCTACACAAATACACTGACTGTCCTTTGAAGTCAATGGGCTTTGAGAGACCATGAAATATTGCCAGGAATATTTACTTCAATATTCGTTACACTGTATACCTACTCATATATTATTTATTGACGGGTTTTTATTTATTTTGCAAAAAACATATGCGTTAGCTTTATAGCTCTTAATAATTTATTAGCAATTACATCCAAGACGTCATTTAGCCATTGTTGAATTCTCAATTTATTGTTTAATTTATTTGGAAATAAACTAAATACTAATAAAAAGTAAAGGAAAATAGTGTAAATTAAAAGTTTGAGTACATACTTCAACTATTCATATGGTTGGTTTTATTCAGACCACACACACGATAATATAAAAAACATACTTATCAATTAAAATGTGTATCATAAAAGCATACCTTTCAACATGATGTGAAGTAATAAACGTTTCATACCTGTGAACAAATAACAAAAAAATTAAACAAACATGACATTAAACCTTTTCCCAAGATAATAAGAATATATGATCTGGGTCCATACTAGGTACTTCTAAGGACTAGCTCTCCTTGAATGAAGTACAAAATATGACACTAAATCCAGCTGAATTCATGGAATTACCCGTAATACTCCTCAGAATTTTTTACTTATTGTCAGTCAGTAACCCATTACACCCACTACAGAGTCACCTCTCACAATGAGAGGTGACACGACCCTGTAGTACCCACCACCACGCTGGCCATTAGGCATATCTACCGCATTAGCGGGTTGGTAGACTTCACATGCCTTTGAGGACATTTATTTTTTGTGAACTCCCATGCATGCAGGTTTCCTCACGATGTTTTCCTTCACCGTAACAGCAGGTGATGTTTAATTTTATAAAGCGCATATAAGTACAAAGCCATGTGATTCGAACCCGAACCACTCAATTGAAAAGCCACTGGGCTATCACCGCTATACGTATTACTTCATCCGTTTCTTAGCTATCTTTCTCTGTTCTATCCATACATGCCCTGTAACTATCCCATTTTTTATTTCCTAGTAAAATTAGGCAGCACTGTTGAAGCGGCGTGATTAATGGACCACATTGAGTACGAACGGACGACGGACAAAAAATGATAATGTACAAGAAAATGCCGCTATTATTTCACGCTTAGCCCGCTAAGCTATGAACAAACTTCTGGCCTTAACTCTAGGAGTAATGTTCTTATTTTGAACATTCGAAGGCGACTTCTAGAGCGATTCAAATTCGAATATTGACGATTGGCGATACGTAAAATTGCGTGGTGCCATCACTAAAAAGAAAAAAAAAATTCGAATAAATGTCAGAACTGACGCGGATGCATAGAATTTCTTTTTTTTAACTATTATTTACAAGAAATAAGATATTGTTGAGATGATATTTTGCTACTGCTGAGGTAAGGGTAAGATGGGTACACTTTTGTATCCTAAAATCCACGTATTTTAAGTTCGTATGTCTGTCACCCACTTTACTTGTTTAATGAATCTTTAAAACTGGTGTAAAGCTGGTGCATTGTTGACCACTAAACATCGTTTCAAGAATACAGTTATTTAGCTTTATCTTTTGATTTTTGTAATGAAAGGATTAATGAATGCAGATAAACCAAGATTTAAATTTTAAATATTAACATCTGTTAGCCTATCCTCATCTATCGTCAAGGAACGTCATGATAACTTATGGCGGGTATACCCGTGATGTCAGGCAGTTTGTCTCGGGCTTAATGCTAGGCTATTTGGGTGTAGACTAAAGGTAGTAGCAGATTAAGGTTAGAGAATGTAGCGTAATGTATGTTTTGTTTACTGTACTTTGAGCTCGTGCTACGAACACACTACTTGGCTCTGATACATTTGTAATTAAAGATATGCAAATTATTGATGTATAAACTAAGATCGCATTCGTAAGGTATATAGAACTTAAGAATTTTTTTATAAAATAGAAAGATTTTAATTTTTTAACTTTATAAATGCAATTTTTTTCTTAACATACATAAAACGAATGATGTAATTTTGCCTACTCTATCAGTCACGTCAGTCATTAGTATGTAATGTCAGCTTGCGCGCTCGAGGCACTGCAACTATTCGTATGTTCGTTCGTTTGTTCAGTAATTGTTTGCGCTGTCAATCGCTACTGTTACATTTCAGTCGCCGTGCCATCTTCATTACCGACTTCAAAAAAGGAGGTTATCAATTCGAGACGTATGTATGTAATATTCTCATAACTGCACAATTTTAACATATGTTAGTCTATTACGGTTTCCAAACAAGAATACCCAATTTCATGGGTATGTATTTTTATGTGTATGTATGTATGTAGATTTGATTGCATTTTGTTCAACTTAGGGAATGGTAAAAGTTCCATAAAAATCGGTCCAGTAGTTTCTGTACTATATTCTATAGACTTAAAACTAAAAATTACGAAAATAAAAATATTAAAAAAAAAATAAAGCGACATTATTTTTAATTTAACATTTCTCATCAATATTGCTAATTTCTCGAGCCACTGGAGCCTTATGTCAGACACGAAGGCTTCGCTGCCGTCCATAAATATACAAATAGAATTAATTATTCGTTTCAATCAACGCTGTCTGTAGCCCATTAGCATATTCGTGAAATCAAATACACATTACATTTATTCTATTAAGAGTGAACTACTTTGAACGGAGGCGTGCACGCTTTAGTGGTCACTGAAGTCCATGGACAATCTTTGAAGTACAAAGCTGAATTATTGTCTAAGGTCGTAAATATGTTTCGAACAGGGTACCTAGTATAGTTTGAAATTTGTTTAATAATTCATTTTTTGAGAAGGTACTATAATTTTCCCCTTGTGAATGAATTAATCTGAGGACCTAGGCCGACTCTATTTCTATTAGCATATACCTTAATTTACAATATACACACGCCTCAATCAAACGCCACACCACGAATTTTTTACACAGTTCGTTGGTTGGACGGTTCAATTCTATTCGTGTTGAAACTAAAAGTATATAGCGAATAAGGTTGAAACTAAGAAGTACAGATGGCTTATAAGTACAATCCTTTGCTTGTTTAGCATAAAAATTCTTGTCGAATAGGTCAACGTCCATTATTGATACAGAGCCAAGTAATTTTAATAGCGAAGTGATTAAACACTCAGAGGCGCTTTATAAAATTAAATAAATATCACCGGCTGTTACGGTGAAGGAAAACATCGCGAGAAAACCCGCATCCCTGAGAATTCTCCACAATTCTCGAAAGGCATGTAAAGCCCACCAACCCGTATTAGGCCAGCATGGTGGACTAAAGCCTACATCCCTCTCATTGTGAGAGGAGACCCAACCTTGCAGTGGGTCACGAATGGGTTACAGACAGTCCGTAGTAGAGAGTAAATATTAAGACACAATTACACACAAGACACAATTATTTAAGACACAATATGATTTACCAAATCTTAAAGAACTCAAAACTCAAACGAGACCTCTACATTTTTTCCTAATTCATAAGATCTCTCACTAGTCCTTCATAAAATTCCTACCAGTTCCTGTATCTGAAGAATCTTATATCTTCAAACAAAGGAAGCATTGTTGATAAGGGCTTTAATATGTGAGATGGTAAAAAACTCCCCTCTTTAAATAGGAAGAGAGATAGCTCACAGGATGCCTCTGTATTTACAAAAGCTGTACTCACAGAACCTTGTTTAAATAGCTTATCAAGAACTTGGGAACAGAAGATTAATTGAAAAAATAATCACATAATAGTTTAATCTTTATGCTCGTGACTACCAGTTCCGCGTGGCTTTATAATAAGAGTAAGATAAAGACATTTCTCAGATAGTATTTTTCGTAATATTCTTACAATATTACAATAAAAATTGAAACCATTCACAAATAATTTGAGAATACAATCAATGTAAAATAATTCATTCACAAAATTACATGAAATCTGCATCGTGAATAAACCTGCATGCCTGAGTGTTCTCTATAATGTTCTCGAAAGCATATGAAGTCCACCAAACCCGAGATAGACCAGGGGGTTGGACTAAGCGCTAGATAGGCATTTCTCATGCATCTACTACAGGGATTATACCTACATCATTCTCATACATCTACAGGCAATAACTAATAGGTTCCAGACTTATGTATTTATTAACCCTTGATAAGCTGGTCTATCGTTGAATATTTTAAGTTTTTAAAGATTATATCACGTCTTACCTCCTTACGTCAATTGCGTTATTCACTGTTCATAATTTTTATTGTCAACTATTGTCGACACCAACAGATTTTCGGTGGATTTCAATAACTGATCTTCGGTTACGGCTTGAGATAGATATTGTGTTGCTGCCAAGGTACTCTTTTTCATTCTTTTGAAATAACAGATATTGTGTAGCAATCAAACATCAAGGGCTATCCGAATCCAAACATCGATTATTGAAACCGGCCATTTGTCTCTACTACCATTTATCTCTACTTCAAGTAACCGGCCATCCCGTAGGCCGTCGTGATCTATGTGGGACGGATGGCATTCGGTTGTTCGCGGACTTATCGTGATCTGCCGCGGATTTCGTTTACGCCCACAGCTACTGCATTGCTGAAGTGCCCATGATAGGAGTATTAGAGGGACTTTGTACGAAAATCAGCTTGGAAATAGAGAGCAAAACATTTTATACGTTAGTATAGACTAGCTTCTGCCCGCGACGAAAGAAGGCATCCGAAATATGGGAACATTTAAACAATCACTTACGTTCGCGAAAGTATTCGCAGTTATAGGTAATAGAAGTAAAAAGTAGTCATTGGGCGTTTTGTTTGATATCCTGACACTGCATCTTACTATGATCGTTGATCTTCATTATAAATATCTCCTATCAGGTGGTCTGGCGAAAGCAGGAAACCAAAGGTTGGTCCACCTAGGACCGATAGGACCAGGTGGAGTGACGTCAATTAGAAGGGATTACGAAGGACTGAAAGAAGGAAGAAAACTACCATCGATCTCAACTATTGTCACCCTAGTAAACCATCTGACGCCTAACGGTGCGTCACCGCAAAACAACGCATATCTCCGCGTAATAAGGAGCATCGAATCTACAAGATTGCGGGTAATTCAACTTGTACCACGCAAATTATGATGTCAATAGCATTTGGTTAGAATAACTGTGGAGCGAGATGAAACACGACCGCAGCACGCGGTTGGCTGGAATTAGCGACGTGTAGCGCCTATCGGCGACGTGTTTGGCTGAAATGTTGTTGGGGTAAGAACAACGATTGAACAGTAGTGTTAATCACTTTGTGAATTTTTTAATTCTCTGAGATGTATACCGAGGTTTTAGTTGTTTCTTTCGGTAGATCCTATTCCTACTATACATGCACAATATTGGACAACCCCTTTTTGGAAAAGGATCACAGTTCTATTGAAATTGGAAACGATTGCGTTGCTTGTTTAGAGTCTCCTTCTATCAGTCACTTTTCAAATTATGATAGACTATTAGTAAAAACTTGTGCTTTAGCATTAGGGTTTTGAAAGGGACATCTTTATTCTTGAGGAACCATTAAGTTCTTAGCTATTTACAGTTTACACGGTTTACAAACTGTAGAATCGGATCTTCCTTTAAAATGAAGTATAAATGATATTATAGGTTTAATGCACACTTCCACCACGCTGACAAAGCTTGGGTTGATGGACTGCACATGTTTTTGAGATTACCTACGGAGCACTCTTAAACATGAGTTTCCTCTCGGTGTTTTCTTTTTCCGTCACAGCTTATAACAATTTATATAGTGCACATAACATAGCAAATCCATTCAAGTGAGGCTGCGATCCGAACTCGGACCTTTCGGTCGAGGCCGAGTTCTTAATCACTGAGCTATCATCACCCTTAACATTACAGAGATTCGATTACTTTCAACTGCACTTTGTCCTGCGCTACTATTAAGTTACAAGTTGTAAATGGTATTTACTTGTTTCAGACATTTGTGAAATTTATGGCCGAATCAACGTGTTGTTGCCGGTACATAATAAATATCTCAATGTCTTGCCCAACAAACTAGTTAGTTTACTTAGAGGCTTAGATTAACGTGAACATTTATGATAGATATAGTTATGTAGAAATAGTCAGGCTAATAGTACTGTGGGAAGTTCGTACTTGGCTCTTGATAAAACAATATTGAATTACGAGTACATGTAGAGAGCTGACTTGGTCCTTTATAATGTTCAAGAAACTTTAAATATTACGGGAACATACGTATGTTACCTATACGTTAGCACCAATTGTCTTTTTGTTAAGTTAAATACACGAGAAAAAAATATTTTTTGCAAAAACAACTGACTTCAAAGTAAAAAGTAAAAAAATATTTTACAGGGAGACTTCAATATTGTGCGATTTTTGGAATGTCATGGAACACCTCACACACTAGTCTACCAACTTATCATCCTTCCTTTCAGCTCTTCACAGTCCACTGCTGGACATGGGCCACCCTTATAGATGCCACTCTTTGGTCCTTTGAATCCAACGGTTTCCCGCTGTCTTCTTCAGGTCGTCAGTCCACCTGGCAGGAGGGCGGCCTGTGCTCCTTTTGCCTAAACGTGGTCGCCATTCGAGGACCTTTCTACTCCATCGGTCTTTGAACTATTTGGCCCAGCCCACTAACTTTGAGAGCTGTGTTGGTTGTCAGTAACCCATTAATGACCCACTACAGGGTCGGGTCTGAGACGGATGTAGGCCGCCGTCCACCACGCTGGCCTACTGCGGGTTGGTGGAATTCACATGCCTTTGAGAACATTTTTTTTGTGAACTCCCAGGTATGCAGGTTTCCTCACGATGTTTTCTTCACCGTAACAGCAGGTGACATTTAATTTTATAAATCGCACATAACTTTTTTACAAAGTCATTGGTGTGTGCCACTGGGATTCGAACCCGGGCCCCTCGATTTGAGGTCGAATTCTAAGCCACTGGGCTATCACCACAATACAGTTGACAACCAACGTACAACCTCGAAAAATCGAAAATCGAATGCTCTCTTAAGTTGAAAGTATCAAAAGTGTCCACAGGGCTATCTTCACGTTCATTCACTTCTTCTACATGAAAAAAATGAATAACTATACCACCCTATGTTATCAAAAACAGTACAAAACAGAACACCAGCATGCTATTTGTTTTCGCTTCATATTTTCTGTTTTATTGTCACGTTCTGATTCCTTCGGCTGATCTCTGGGACTCGATGTGTGGATACCTAATAGTAACATATGAGACTGGTAAACCACCTGTCTTACAGTTCGCTGTGGGCGATGAAGACGTAGTTTGATCCATTTTTCTACAGATTTCAAGGTCATACTAGTTACTATGCGTTAGAATGCCGAGTTTCGGTAAGGTGTTATCCATATTAATATTAATACGACTGCAAGTGTGTTTTTTTGCATCTTCTACATACAAAAAGTGTGAGAGATTGAAATAGGTTTTAAAAGTTGATTGAGTAATTAAAGTACTATTTTAGGTACCGAGCAATAAGCACTAAATCAGTATTCTTTTTCACATTAGGTAAATAAGTGAGAATAAGCGTAAATAACAAACGAACATACATTTTAGCAGAATCAAATAACACAAATCTAAGAGTATATTCACTGGCGACTACAAGAATCACTATTTTCTCTGGTGTTGAGGCTCGAAAACTCTACCCGGCTCACTCCGTTCTGCGAAATATAAAAATTTCTACAATTTTTCTCGCATTATTTTAAGATTCTCTCCGTATAAACCTTCCTAGGACTTATACAAACATATCAAAATTTAAATGAGCTAAATCAGTCCAGCCGTTCTTGAGTTTTAGCGAGACTAACGAACAGCGATTCGTTTTTATTATAATTATGTATAGAGTCGCTTTCACTCTCCCCTCGCTCACACTCAGACACATGGACCCCAGCTCGGCTAAGCCTAGCCTACGCTGCATATGCTAATTCCGTCGTCGCCCAAGAATGGAGGAGGCATTTGTTTATGCAAATGTTGTCGACAAACGGAAAGCTATGCTGATTTTTCACTGATGCACTACCGCTTTGCATTTTCATTTCTCAAGATAACTTTTGACCTGAGCGATTTGTTCGTTTTTCGCTTTCAGCTTGAGGTTCGAGTTATTGATACTTCATGTTTTGTGAGGGTTTTAAAATATGTACGTTTGTAAAATATATGAAAAACTAGTTACTTACGTTTGTAAATGTGATATTTACTAACATTGAAAAATTTAACCCTAGATGAAATATTAGTTTTACTATGAACAAATTCATTAATTTAGCAGGATCTCATTGAATTATTGACTCTAATTTCTTAAAAATGACATTAGCTTTATCTTTTTAGGACATTTCAAGTATATTTTAACCACTCAATATGTTGTTTTCTTAATTAAATAAATCAATCATTCATCCAACAATTAAAATTGGATGAATTGGTATACGTATAGTATTAAGTAGATTGCAGAATTACAGGTAGGTTAGTACAATATTTATACCTCATTACCTACATTATATACGAGTACCTACTAAAATTCTATCGTTTATTTCCATTTCTAGCCCTCTCAAAATAATTATGCACCAGACGGCACATCCATTTGTTATTGTTTCATGGCGAACAGGCGATGATGGTAAGAGATAGCGTGAAATCATAAATATAGCTTTTACTGTCTACCAGGCTTTGTCTTGGCCTTTTTGCCGTGTTTGCTCAGGACCGGAGATATAGGGCCGCTCCAGGACTAACTCCGGCTTTGTTAGGCTTTTCAATTTTCGTTCACTCACCTATACATTTGCATATAAAGATTTATTACTTACGTAGGGCTGAGGTTGTTGAGGTATATAGTTTTAATAAATAATTTTTACATGATGATTCGAAAAAGGGAGATCTCCTTTTAGGTTGGGCGATTGTCCTGGGAGTGGCCATGCTCCGTCATTTCGGAGTTTTGTATACATGCCAGCGATATACAAACCTTCGCCGTCTCAGACGAGAACCTAGTGGTATAGTTGCCGTCACGAGTGGTGAGCACAATTTTCATTGGTCGGTTTGACATTGACTGCGCTGCGGTGCACACGATTGGTTCGACAGTCGTCAGTGCGCGTCGTCTATTGGTCCAGCACGTTTTTTCGACTGCTGTACATTGGCCGAGAGTATACAATATCTCTACCACAGATAATCTGTGCTCACGACTCACAACGGTTACTATATTATAATAGTTGTAATGAATTAACATTCTCTTCAAGTGACTCAGTGAATTCCGTCAGTTTGCAATTGATGATGATCGGCCTACCTCTTAAAAATATATACACTATAATTCATTGATTTAGGCATAACTCCTTCGGGTTCCTCTAGCTGCAACTCTTTTACGGCCCACTATTAGGCATGGCTCTCTCCCCACAGCAGCGGAAAGCCACACTCCACCACACTGCTCCAATGCTTGGTGGAGAAACGGGCTAGTGGCCAACACGTGTCAGATATTTTCAAACCGCCCATAGGGCTTCCGACAAGTTTTAACCACTGCTATCGTATCCATAACAACCATCGATCCCGGCATAACGTGCCCCCCGAAGCACGGCAGCGCGAATTTAATTCGCAGTTAGCGGTCACCAAGTACTGACCGCGACCGATGTTGCTCAACTACGGGTTCCTTTAGGCACGAGCAAAATAATAATAGATCTTATTCAATAAAATCTACGCCATTCGATAGAGGTGGCGTCCCTAGCGGTAGATCTTTCGTATTGGCTCGGAGTCTGTTCTAGTCGCGCGTTTCGCGAAGCGGCTGGTGCCGTATGTAGATTGCTTGTCTGTTATAATAATATGATGTTTCACCACCGACGGAAATGTAGATGGACTGGTTATAGCGACAAACAGTCGTTTCAACTAGCATTTGAAGATTTATTACAAAAGAATGGCTATTTTCGTTAAAAATGACTTTTAACAAACCAGAACTCTGTTTGAGTCAGTTACTCCTATATAAGAGAACTTCTATAACAAGATAGTGCCTATCTAAAAGATAAGTTTATAACACATAATACTAGTCAACACAATCGAAAAACCTATAGCTTTTATGATAAGGAAGAATACCTACAAATGGAGAATTTAAACTGGTAATTCCTTAAAACACTGGCTACGTTACCCCTTTGAATCGCCCAGCTTGGCCGAGGTAAATGTCACTTCTTGGGTAGAGTAGTTTAAGACACTTAAAAAACTTCGATACCGTGATTCAGGGTACTAGTGGCGCCATCTCTGGACGCGTTGCGGGAAGTACGCCATGACTAACCGCGCCAACTTTGACCAACAATAAATGGATAAAACACTTATTTGGCGCTGCGTGCCTGGCTGTCTGCGGCGCTGCGGATTGCTTGTGTTTATGCGACCACTTGTCTAATATATGGACGATTGTAGCTACTCCGTACTAATAGGGTTGGCACAAACAAGCTACTGACTTCTACATTGCATGGAATGAAGAAGACACGATGACAGTTATAATTGAGTGACAACAATAAATGTAATAAAAATTTGTCACGTCGAAATAAATTGATTGTTGTTAAATGTTTTTTTATTAATTAAATGATTTATTTATTTATTTAAAACGATATTATTTAACGACACCAACGTGTTGTTGTTTGTATATCTTGCAATGATAAAAAGCCATTCACGTTTTTTGCATTAAATTTCTCTTGTCTTCTCTTGTCACACTCGTAACACATCCAAGACAATCAAGATACTAATAAAAACCACCAAAATTGTCACGAGATAACATAAAATAATATTTTGTTAGCTGACATTATTATTAATTTGAAACTAATTTATCCTAATTTTCCGACATTCCTATTAGCACCCTTTGAAGGGGTTGGCGATGACGCTATTATCAATTCCTTATCGCAAGGGAATAACGCTTATTTCATTTGGAGTAAAACCGTTGAATATATTGTGTCAGCCCTACCCGTAATACAATTAACTGGCCTACGAGAACGCAGTACGGGACCAATTTGGTCCTTCGTTAGAGCTCGAAAAATGCACAATTTCAATTGAGCCGCTTTATTGGGCTATTATTTAAAGAAACCTTACTCCCGTATTTGTGTTAAATATTACAGGGAACAGTTAGTATAAAAGCATAGGCAGATTGTGGATGGTATGTGAGTTAAGTTTTCACTTTTCATATTTTTGCTTTTCTTCTTTAACTTAGTTCGTTTGCAGTTTGTAACAATACCTATAATTTTGTGAAAATAGACCGGTGATGTTACAAAGTCATTGGTGCGTACCACTGGGATTCGAACCCGGACCCCTCGATTCGAGGTCGAATTCCAAGCCACTAGGCTATCACCGCCGCTAACGTCAGTATCAAAAGGTAGTAACTATTTTGCAAATAAATGCAAACAAAAGATCTGAAATGAAGTCTTCCAAAGGTACTTAATAATCGTCACATAAAATGCCCACATGCTCGCCGTATAATAGTCATAACTACTGCTAATAGCATGGAAGTTATTTCAATAATGATAATATCCATCCTACATGCAAGTCGTGTACTAAATGCTGGTACTGCCAATCACAAGTCACTGTTGGACTAAATTATCGAGCCGTGGGTGCAAGGCCTCGCCTCGCTCAGAATCGAACCCGCTGCTGATATACAAAGCTCAATAGGGCTTCCTATCCCGTAATGCCGAGATATTTGTATTATCCCGTCATATAAAGAAATGTAAGAAATTCCATAATCTCGTACTATCCTGAAACACTGAAAATCACGCAATACCGAAATATGGTTATAATAATCGACAAAAATTCTATAACAAAATTCAAATGGCTGCAATTTCAAAAGAAAGGGAGATGAAATTGGTCTATTTTATGCTCCTAAATTATATCGCTAGTTCGAAGCCAAACACACCGTATAAAATTTATTACTTATTAATAATTACTATTAGTACAGAATACCACTTCTTACAGTTGGATATAAGGAAAAAAAATCCTAACAAACAAATAAGATAAAATTGCCTCTTTCAATACTTATTTATCTATTATTTGTTCAATTTTATGTTATTTTATAACCTCCTCCTTTTTAAAGTCGGTTAAACTAAATAAAAATTAAATTTGTAAACAAATACGTTGCGTGACAAACACCTGGATTTGTTGACTATTGTATTGAAAACCCTAAAAGAGATTAATGTTTATAGCTCATTCTGCGGCCTAATTCATGTAACTAATAACTTTTAGTATCAGTAAATGTTGGCTGAACTAATAGTAAGGCACGTATTGTTGGTTGTAAATAAATAAACAGTTACAAATAAAAGTATTTATTGCTAGAAACTTCATTAAATTTATAACTTAGATCAAAAGATATTTATATACAAATTTTGATTTTGGTTACTGGTCTATACCTATTTATACCAATACGCACTGTAGGTACATTATGTTGTTCCAATATGCTCAAAGCCCTTCTTTGACAACTTTGTCCAGAATTACGTCTTGGAAAAGCATTGTAGCTAATTTAAACATAAGACTTAAACTACTTATTATTTCAACAGAATATACACTCCTGTTTTACATAAGCATAACTCTTGATTGATGGATTGATATAAACATAAATAATAAAGTTCTGTGCACATTTGCGCTTTAAGTTTGCATTAAACAGAAGTCTAACGTCATTCATTATCATACCGATAACCATTGAGTTATCGGCGAGATATGTCCCCGTCTGTACTTCCATTTAACTTTGTTAAAATAACAACAGTTCCCGCCAAAATAAGAGGACGTTAATAGGCATGATGACAGTAATCAAGTATCGCCAAAATATTTATCTGATCTAATGAAATAGGATTCAAAGATTTTGAAACATGTATTTATTATCTTATTAATGTCGAGATTAGTAATTTATTTGTTAAAATAAATCTACAAGATACAACAATTCGCCATGATAGCTTAAACACCCATTAGATCGAATTACGTCAATTTACGTCACGTCTCAGTAAACGTTATTTTTTTCGTAAGCATATTATACGTGATCTCTGCATTTTTTACTGAGCCGTGACGTAATGACACGGGCGAGCGTTTTAGAATGAATTTGAAACTTAAAATTTAAATGTACTTTTATTGCACAAAAACCTTAATTTTCTACAAAAATGTGATATATTTTAGACATAATAGAAACTTCTGAATATCAAAGAAGAGTTTTTGAAAATTAGTCATCATGCCTATTTACGCTGTTCCATTTACGATACCCCGACACACTGTCAACTTGACAAATAAAATCTCTGGTGTTTTTTTGACTTACGAATTTGATTCTAAACGTCAATATTATAATCGCAGGCGTTCCACTTTAAACCCAAGCCAATCATATCATATTTGGAACTCAATATTAATATTATTTATTGGTAAAAGGATCGAATCTGGCCTTCGAGTGTCATACGCACGACACTTTGTAATATTGGCAAATTGGAGCGCGGTACAAATTTGTAAATGCGAGATATGCTCGCAATTAATTACAGTATTAATTTGTGTATTACAATTCTTAATTATAGGTTTTATTGTGCCAAAGAATACAGTCGATGATTGTGTAAAACATTGCTGCAACACCTTTATTTAAGACTAGCTAACCCAGCAGGCTTCGCTCTGCCAATGAATTTTTTTTATTTTATTTTAATTTAATAGCCTATGTTACTCAGGCTGAATGTAGCTTTCCAATGGTGAAAGAATTTTTGAAATCGGCCCAGTAGTTTTTGAGTTTATTCGTTACAAACATACAAAAATACAAATGTTTCCTCTTTATAATATTAGTATAGAATAATATAAAATCCATAGAGCGAAATTCTTCACAGACGGAGTAATTCTATACTGAAGGAAAAGTAAAACAGACTCAACTTTTTAGCACCTATAAAAAGAAATACAGCATTTCAGAAATACCATAAAGAAAATTACACTAACACTTCCGAAAATATGTTGCTAAAGGTTGTTTCATTTAAAGTGACCTAACAGCAGTTCCCGCCAAAAAACGCCTTAAAATAAAAGGACGCTTAATTTTAAGTGTTTTTGACATTCTGACATTTCATCTACGCATACAAACATCTTTGAATCGAATCAAATTAAAATATAATTGCATAAAATATAGCAATAACGTCGCCCATTTAACAATCTAAAGAAGTTGTTTTAACCCATTAATGACCCACTACAGGGTCGGGTTTCCTCTCACAATGTGAGGGATGTAGGCCTTAGTCCACCACGCTGGCCTATTGCGGGTTGGTGGACTTCACATGCCTTTGAGAACATTTTTTTTTGTGAACTCTCAGGCATGCAGGTTTCCTCACGATGTTTTCCTTCACCGTAACAGCAAGTGATATTTAATTTTATAAATCGCACATAACTAAAGTAGTAACAGATGCCAATTAGCCATTTTGTGGCCACCATACATTTCAATACATACATACACCATACATTTCATACTATCAACCGTAAAACTTACTGTAAACGTGAAGCTGCCACATATGCGAGTACAACAAGCCCTCATTATAAGAGGTATCGTGCGGACACGTACCTACATTTATTTGCAGTTAAGCAGTACCCTTAGTCTGAGTTTTAGCGATACAGAAACGAAACGTTTGTGCGATTCGTTTCGGACAGATACGTAATTCATACACAGCTTACTACACAGGAGTCCACAGTGTAATAACAAATAGAGGTAAAAGATTTTTAGAGGAGTTGAAAAATTTAAATCAAATTTTTGTATGGAGTGAAAGATATGAACACTTATCGTTAGACATTATAATACTAACAAATATTTAATACCTACGGGATAAAATTAGTTCGAAATTTTACAGTGCATTACGGCCAATTCACGGTTATTATGTTTCATTAATATTATTAAACATTGAAAGAGTGTTGATTAAAAATAAAGTAATTTTTGTGATGATTTATCTAATGTTTTATTAATTTTTTAACTCTTCTAAAAATCTTTTTCCTCTGTTGGTTATTACACTGCGCATTTTCGTCTGGTGAGCTGTGTATGTGTGCGTTTCGTTTCGGAACTGCTAAAACTCAGACTAAGGCTAAGACTAAGACTAAGCTGCTAAGACTCAGTTAAGTCGGCCGTACTACTCAGTTTACTACATTCGCTTTAACCCATTAGTGATCCAGTGCAGTCGGGTCTCCTCTCACAATGAGAAGGTCGTAGGCCTTAGTCCACCACGCTCACCTAATGCGGGTTGGTGCCATCTGATCTTCACCTATTGACACGAGCGTGATACTATTTCACTTATTTTTCAAATATTCCGTCAATATTAAAGTTCAGTTGCACAATTCAATTTTTCAACTTGATTTTCAGTGTAAAAAATTATACATAAACACCGACGAGTTTCTCTATTACGTGTGGTTCGATCGGTTTGTTATTGCTGTTTCGTCATCACGAACGAACGAAATTTCTGTTCAAGGTTATTTTCTATCAAAAGTCATATTTACATTCCTCGGTTACTCAGCTAAGAACAAAACACCAAGGCAAACAATCAATTTGTGTTTGACTTATAGAATGTGTTAGTTAACGCTTATTCCTTCCCTGAATAGCAAATACTCGTACTCAGTAAGGTGCTATAACAATTACATAGTAAGCAGATAGAATTCACAATGGACGCTTAGTTATGGTTCGAAGCGGTTATGGTTCTACAAGGATTGTTTACGGAACCAATAACTTAGACGAACAAATATCTAGGTGGAACTTTTAGTTCGAGCTTGAATACCAGTAAAGTTGGTTTGAGTCCGTTTTTAGGTGTTAAAGAAGAAAGAATCGAAGGCAAGCCGCATGATCTGGAAATATCACTTCAATCATTTTTTTATTAGGAGAATTTTAGCGTGGAGCGTTTTTATCAGGACATCGAGAATTTTGGCGTGGAGTAAAGAATTGAGCACTCTTCACAATAGGGATCTAGTCTGGAGTAGACCACACTGCTCCAATGGAAATTGGTGGAAAAGTTCGCTTGGTAAGATCGTCAGAAGTACCTGGATGGGTGATCGGTAGTGGCGATTTAAATGCGCGCTTCCGTGCTTCCAAGGGCGCATTTATCCCTCGGTCCTGGTTGTTATCGATATGACAGCAGTCGTTAAACCTTGTCGGAGCTTATGAGTGGTGTATGGTTGGTTCGTATGGGCGATTTGAAAACATCCAACACGTGTTGCCCACTAGCCTGTTTCTATTAATCCGCAGAAGCGTAATGTTATTTGCTTCAGGCCTATCTCCAGTGGGACCTGAAAAGGATTCATAATAAGTTCCTCAAATCAATATGAACATTATTCTCACCACGCTCATTGTATGAGGGCGTTATTGCCTCATGTAAACTCTAAATTTCCCCCTCGTAAGAACTCCATATGTCTATCAACTTCTAGACATCTATAACTATCCTAGAGACGGCAGGTGGATCGATCGGCTGACTCCTCGAGCCTTGAACCGAGATTACAGATCTCACTATCATCGACCCACATTGTTATGTCAGAGGTTGAGAAACTTTGTGTCAGAGGTTGAGAAACTGTACTACGAGTATTCTCATAAATAGACATTCACGTCTATAAATAGAGTTTGTTACTAACCATTGGAATTGCAAGTTTTGTGACTTGAAAAACATAAGTTTTACAAGTTGAAGAAGTTCCTGGGATAGTCAAAAAAGTAGATTCCGCTATGAAACTTGGGATGCAAAGTGGAATGAATATAGAAAGTTTCTAGCTTGAAAAAATCCTTAGAAGTGTTTAGCCAAATTGAGGGCAGCTCGTGAAATATACACACATAGATGGTTGAGTAAGCGGTGATAGCCCAGTGGCTTAGAATTCGAATCGAGGGGTCCGGGTTCGAATCCCAGTGGCTCGCACCAATGACTTTGTAAAAAAAAGTTATGTGCGATTTATAAAATTAAATATCACCTGCTGTTACGGTGAAGGAAAACATCGTGAGGAAACCTGCATGCCTGAGAGTTCACAAAAAAAATGTTCTCAAAGGCATGTGAAGTCCACCAACCCGCAGTAGTGGTGCGTGGTGGACGGCGGCCTACATCCCTCTCATTGTGAGAGGAGACCCGACCCTGTAGTGGGCCATTAATGGGTTGCTGACAAATGGTTGAGCCACTTTATTCACTAAGAGGGGGTTCCGTCACCCCTATAAATGGCGGGTCAAAGCAGCATCATGCAGGTCTTGTATTTCGATTGGAGAGGTGTGGTTGCCGGAGATTTTATTTGTGAAGACCATAATATACCAACATACCACCTGAGATATTTTACATCGTAAGTATTTCAAGTTGCACCTACTTTGTGGAGGTATGTGTCCTTTAGTTGTCTAAATATTGGTTACAACTTTTCATATGGATTCCCTTTTTAATTTAAACTTAATTAAACCATAAATACGTACTTACAAGTATCAGGAAAACAACACATCTTAAAGCCTTGAAAATCCTTATCTATGATACAATACTAGATAAGCGGTCTGACTTACTTTGTTATGTCAGAGGTTGAAAACCGCTTGCACTTTTTACTTATTGCAGTCCATTGCTGGACCGAATTCGCAGATGTTAGATAGTGGTACCGGTATTGTGGTATTTGCTTACGTCGACTCAATAGATAAATGTTTGGCTTCAAAGGTAACGTAATTTAAAAGAATTACGTCTACTCTACTTCACTTTCTCTAAAAATAATTTCCAAATTGCATACAAATCCGTTTGATTAGTACCTACCTACATATTTTGGCGTGAATAACCACATCTGTACATGGAATAAATTAAATGCAGAAAACTTTTTTAAAAAAGCTTTTATTTTTTTAACAAACCCTTTCATTTGATACCCATATTGTAGAAATGCATTAAAAATAATTATTCCGATATCTTGGATGGTCCGCCATATTGGATTTAGAATGACGTCACAAACCATATCGTGCATTGTCATCCAAACTTAACGTGTATACAAAATTTCAGCTCAATCGGTTGAAGAGATCTACTTCAAAATTGAGTTCAAAGGTTCCACCCGAACAAACATACTTATTGCAAGTTAAATAAAAGCTTTTAAAATTGTTCTTGTGCGAAGATGAAGAAAAATTGTCTGTACCCCATTAGTTACCCGCAGACCCTCTACAGGTCTTAGTCCACCACGCTGGCCTAACTCGGGTGGTGGACTTAGCCTGTGTGAAGATTTTAGAAAACCCTCAATCAGGCAGGTTTCCTTTGAAATGAAATAAAATGAAATGAAAATCATTTATTTGCACGAATATGGGTTAGTTATTGGTTTGACAGGGCATTTTGATCAATCCATATTCACCTTTTCAGGTATGCAAATTCTAAAAGTAAAAATAAGCAAATAAAACTAATGTTAGTAATACAAATTAAAACTTTCGATGTTTTCTCACCGTTACAATAAATAGGTTACATTTAATTTTGGTGACATTTAATTTTGTAAACCGCCCAAAAGTTCTCAAATCAAAATCTTTCGAGTTTTTTCTTAAGATTTGGGGTCCTTTCTAGTTTCCTCTCAGACCTTGCTTTGGGGTCCTTCTGACTAAGAGATGTTATTTATAAACTTAAATTTTAAGTCTTTTTAGAGTAGAGAGCGGTTACTAAAACAAGACTTTTGAAAACTTGTCTTGTTTCGACGTTTATTAAAATCTTTTTAAAAAAAATTAAAATCTTATTTTTTTTAAAAGCTTTTTAAAATCTTTTTTAAAAGACAGTTACAGAGGAGTAACATCGTATATCATACAATTTTCAGTTTCAACCACGAACACAGACAGTTTCCCTTCAAATCCAACAGATACGACCGTGACAAGTAGATAGAGTTACTAGAATGTTCCACTTAACTAACAACAAGAGATCGTTCGAGCAACAACTTGCCTAATGCTGATACTATTGATTGGAATTTAGATTTCAGATAGTAGATGTGGGAAGTAAGTGACGAAAGAAGAATAGGTTACTACAAATAGAGTTCAATTGAACGTCACACTTATTAGTCATCGTTGAATCTTGTCGAAAATGCATAGTATTATGCTCTACTACTAGAATATCGTTGAATCGTATCAAAAATGCATAGTATTACGCTCTCCTACGAGAATAGAATCTGGCATCTAACTAATTATGATTATGAGTACAATAAAAGCAGCGGTGATAGCCCAGTGGCTTAGAATTCGACCTCGAATCGAGGGATCCGGGTTCGAATCCCAGTGGCACGCACCAATGACTTTGTAATAAAAATTATGTGCGATTTATGAAATTAAATATCACCTGCTGTTACGGTGTAGGAAAACATCGTGAGGAAACCTGCATGCCTGAGAGTTCACAAAAAAAGTTCTCAAAGGCATGCGAAGTCCACCAACCCGCAGTAGGCCAGCGTGGTGGACTAAGGATGGACTAATCATTATTATTCGATTGATAGAACTAAGATTTTTGTATGTGTTGAAGACATTGTAGAGATTTTTGGATGCGGTAGAGTCAATGGAGGGGAGCTATATCCATCACCCTTATAACCCGCAGTGTAGCATACTTCTTGTCAGCATGGTTGTCGAAGAAACTTTATTTGAGGACATTAGAATTCGAGACATAGTTCTTTCGAGTAGCAAGGATCTAGGATTTCAGAGAGGAGTTCCATACTCGATTTGTCTCTCAGGCCTACAGGTTTACTTACGATGTTTTCCTTCATCGTAACAACAGGTGATATTTAATTGTATAAAGCGCACATAACTTTTTTACAAAGTCATTGGTGCGTGCCACTGGGATTCGAACCCGGACCCCTCGATTCGAGGTCGAATTCTAAGCCACTGGACTATCACCGCTTACATGCTTTAAAGGCCTGTAGTGGTATTAAAATAGGTGCCTGAATCAATATAGATTTAAAAAATATTTCTAACTTGCATTGTTTAAATTTTAGTAGCGTCGCAAATCAAATATTACACAAGAATATCAATAATGGCAGTGTTTAACACCGGTCGTAGTACTAACAATAGTTTAAGCCTAGATAAAAGGTTTTAGCGTAGGCGTGAACCCAATACGAGTGTATTATCCAACCAGTTCAATAATCACAATAATATTTATATCGTATATCCATTTGTGCTTGCTTCCTGCTTTGGGCGGGTAATGCAGCGTGCTATTCTGTGCCGCTATTGAAATCGTCCTATACAATTTGAATGACATACATACAGTACGTCCAATTTTAACAATGAAGCCTATAGAGGACGATGGTCGAAGCCTTTTGTGATTGAGAGATATTAACGACGAATGGAGTAAAAAAATTGTATGCAAGTAATTTTCAGTATGGATTGAGTGGGGCGTGTCATTTCAGTGCGAATCAAATCAAGATGTTTTTTTTATATTTTAAATTTAAATTTTAAAATTCGAACATTACAAAAATGGCAATGACAACAAACGCAGCCCGTAAAGAACCGTTCGGTTGATGCGATTCTGAATAATTGAACTGTGGGTCAAACGGGCCCCGATGGTATCTCGAGGCATCTTATCTGCGTCATAAAATTAATTCTAACCAACGGCTCGCCACCTGTAGTCGCGGCGGACCTCATTGTGGCATTGTTTTGAACCAACGACTACAAAGCCAAATAGACGCCCCATGCTAGGCAAACGCTTCAGACAACACATTAGACTTAAAAGTCTCATCCACAGGATAACGAGCACGAAATCTATGCTAGTACCGACCACTCCTTGACCCGTGTACATCTTCGATCGGAACTAATTCGAATATGTCAGTAGGAACATGGCTGTTACACTATTACGAAACAAATGGGATATCGCGATTTTGAACTAACCAGTCACGATGCTTAATTTTTCTATTCCCCTCCCTCTCACCTAAACGCTTTGACTGAATTGTTCCTTTGTAGGAACTATGACATGCGATGTCTATTCGGTTTTGTGGACGTTCTCTGGAACAATATTTAAAGCTGATTCAATATTAAAATTTAAATCTCTACATCTGAGCGTCGTAAGCGGGCATTTTAGCATTTTTATTGGTAATCAGATAAACTCGCGCGCTTCGTCGTACAAACTTTGAACTTGTGTACATTATACTCGTTTCTGTCTTATGGCAATTGGTTTTTGATAAGTCAAAGGCCAGTACAGGTAAATAACACACTTTATGTTCAAGATAACATTATTATTACTAGATCTCTCAGTAGTTGAGTTTCGAAAGTATTCAAAACGCAGTTGGATAATTAGGAAACGAAATAAATAGTGCAAGAATCATATTTATAGTAACCACCGAGCAATGAGCACTATATCTTTAATTAAGACTCTTTACCATCGACAAGCAGAATAAACATCTTAGCATACTCGTAAAGTTGCACAAAATACTGCTATAACACTTACAGGACGTACACAAAGCGCTCGGGATAAAAATATCCCAACCCTTAATCGCGACGGAACCTGAATGCGTTACGTCAAATACTTTAATCTATGGGTACGACTATTCAACCATAAAAAACAATATCGCCTCCACTGACCGAACACGGGCCTTAATTACAAACCAGTATCGGAGCATCACTGAAAAAGTAACCCTACCACATCGTAATACAGTCATAAATGATTTGTAGTCGCCGGTCATATTAAGCTTTCTAAAAAAATTATAGGGATTGAGATGGAATGTGGACCACGCGTGAGATGGTACTAAGTAGAAATTTGTTGCGGCGAGTGTGAGCGTCAGACGTATGATTTGATTGTGTTTTTATTGGATCAAGAAGTGGCGAACGGGATTACGGGCCACTGGATTGTTGGATTGAAAATGAAAAGGATTTTGAATGGACGTTTCAACTCATCTAGGCGCGGTGGTGTGTGTGTGTTTGTTTGTAAAAAGCGATTAGGACACGTGTGTGCGGATGACGTCACTGCTATACAACGCTAAACTGCATACTTACGCAAACTCACACATAGCCCCACGCGCCACTAAGATGAGCTAAATCAACTATAGATTATGCATTCTAACAAATTATGCATTGCAGCCTTCGAAGCATTGCAATGGACAATGACGCTAAACATAGTCGGCGTACACGTTCACTTCTGTACTAAAAAAAGTGATAAGTTACGAAGTGAAAATCCCATATTACAGCAAGATCATTGGGGCTATCACTGAACATAATTGGGTAACCGCCATACCCGGCCATATAAGCCGACACTTACAACATAACATACAAAGAAGTCTGTGAAACAGCTATTAAACGTACTGAATGAATGTTTTGCGAACATTTGCAACTGTTAACATGTTGATGAAGTTTTTGTAAACATCTATCGGGCATATTGGGAGGTGGAATTGAAATTCTTAATCTTAGATGTATGTATTTGCGTATGAATTATGCAGCCTAGTGGTATAGGTAACATATCCCGATTGATTTGAGAGTTGATGAGCGTTAGGCGATTACCTATATCCTACCAGGTGGATTGATGACCTGATATGGACCGCGGGAAACCGTTGGATTCAGAGAGCCCAGGAGCGGGCGGAGTGGCGTCGATTAGGGGAGGCCCATGCCCAGCAGTGGACTACCAAGGGCTGAAAGGAAGGAAGGAAGGCGATTATCACGCAGTGTAGCGCGGGAATGCGTGATTTAGCGTTGTATGTACATATTTCCATTTGCTTATTTCGAGGCGGATTATATGGGTAGTAGGAGAAAGTATTCCTCCTCGAGAAAGCGCTACTAGTTCTAACGAAAAGGTTATTATGGAGAGATATGTTTTGAGACAATGATAACAATTAACAAAAGCAGTAGTATAACTCTACTAGTGAAAAGGTTATAAAGTATTTTTTGTTACTTTTTATACCCAAAGAATTTTATAGCTTATACGAAAAATCGGCAGTTAGCACAGGAACTACAACTATGTGAAATGTAAGTGGCCAGCCATTATGAAAGCAATTTATATGGGCCATTAACGAAATTGATATATCATAGAGAGCCGCTAGCGATACCATCTGATTGAATACCGGTGAGATTCGCGGTTCACGCCCAGTTCCTGCAATTAACCTACAAATAGCGTTAATTAATAAAAACCGATGTTAAGTTACCGTATATTAAATACAGTATCAATTTACGTACATGTGAAGAGGAGCGTTTAACTTTTCTGATTTGGCTTTATGAAATAAATATTTTTTTGTATATGTGCCGTTATTTCCTTTTTTTATTTATTTTACTCAGAGCAGTGTTATTTTACAATGTAGATATGCCATTTTTAGTATGAATCATTTATGTTGTACCTATTTTCAATTTTGTTTTGCATAAAGATATTTATTTCGTTCATGGCGGCGTTATTTTTAAGTGTCGAAATATTTTATAAGTAATTTTTTAAACCTAAATAGGCTGGAATACTCTCTAAAACAATATTTTAGGTTAACCTCTCTAGCCAAATAAAAGTTAACATAAAATGAGAGGCACTTAAATGTGGTGAAAAAAACAAAAAGACAAACAAACTGTATAGAACGTATTCTACGAATACATTATATTCCCAAATAACATTTCGGATTAAATAATGGACGAGGAAACGAATATATGGGTCGATCAACTATTCTTTGTACCTATCAATGTCCTCATAACAAAAAAATAGGAATCTCCAAAATATGCAACGCGTTTTAATATCTTATAACTGTACGGTGAAGCTAGAATATCTACTTTATATATCAAATATATAAATTTGACCGAATATAGCAATTTTTAATTTTTTAATAGTAACTTGGGGGACCTCATCACTCTCTCCATATAGAATCTCAGTGTCCCCACTATCTATGCTGTATATTTCTATTGCATTATTTCCGAATTTTTATATAGTAGCATAGCATTAACGAGTAATATTATTATTCTACAACACTTTTTCCTTTACTATTCAATAAATTAAAATATAAATATTAGTCATAATATATTTTTATTAATTCTACAAATCTTGTCCTCAACTTGTCACTAAAATCAATGTCCCTTAATTAACCATTCTTGTATTACGCGCATCAAGTCATAGATGGCTCTAGTTGTGGTTAATCGAAGCATCAACTAACTGGTCCTCGTGTGACATGATTTCGCTATTTTGATTTATTAGCCAATCACCGCTCATTGCCCACGTGTCTTGCGATAGCTAAGGTGTGTTTATTCGGTGTCCCCAAAGTTTCGACGAAAAAATTGGTAAGTACACTTTAATACAGTACAATAATTCTTATGGATTACTTTAACTACGTCTGTTTTTCATTTGTGATAACCGATTCTGTGTTATTCTTGAGAAAAAGGAATATTATTAACCTATAACCTATATAAGTCTCCTAAGTTACCGGTCCCTTAAGTTACTTTAAATGGTAACGCAAGAGACTTTCTGGTAACTCAGAAGAAATTTATCCTTGGAGTATTAGAAGTAAGAAAAATAAAAATCTATCGGAAAATATTCTCTACGTAGTACTTTATTTTCAATGCTGATGTTATAAAAAAGTTATATTTTTAAGTTAGGGTTTAAGAAATAATCTCCGAAACGGCTCATTCAATTTCAAGTTAATTAATAATTTGTAAGTTTATACCTATATAACATTATTTCTTAAGGACATAGGATTGTGCAAATTAGCTGAAGTTATTATATGTATTCATCTGTTAAGTCTGGAAAAATATGCTTCAGTGATATTCATACTTTTTCTTCCCACCCGGCCGAAGCCAGGGCCAGCCCTTCACATGTAATAAACAAAATAGTTCTTGTTACAGACACAAGATAAAGATGGCTCTTACACCGGCTGAAAAGCAAAAAAGATGCAGAGAAAAATTAAAAAAAGATCCGCGAAAATATGAAGAAGCTAAAAAAAAAACAAAGAGCACATTATCACAAAAACAAAAAACTAATCAAAGATTTATCTGCTAAGGAGAAAAGTAATGCACGAGTCATTTGGAAGATTCGGAAACGTGAACAACGCAGAAAAGAGTTTGAAAATGTAATTAATGATATACCTCCCGTATCTCCGGCACTGCAACAATTTGATAATGAACGAATTTTGCTCCGAAACCAAGGAACAGCCTCACCTACTGTGAGTTTCTCTAGTTCAACAAATAGTCCAAGTACAAGTAGAGCAAAGAGAGGAAGGAAAGCGGTAAGAAGAGAGAGGACTAAGTTATACAGAGAAAACCAAAAGCTTCAAACCGAAAACGAAAAACTAAAACTCAAGTATGAAAAATATAAGAAAAGGTTTTACCGAATTAAAAAGAAAGAGCAGGAAGAACTTAAGAACGAAAATTCATCAGACAAGAAATATAAAATTTTAACAAGCGCTATTAGTCAAAGATATAAGAATATTAAAAAAATGGCTGAAAAACGGTTATTTGAACGAATATTTGTTAGTTCTTTGGTGCATGAATCGAGAGTAAAGAAACAGTTATTGATAGCTTGAATTTAGTAGGAACAATGAGGTCAAGTTTAAAACCAAACAAAGCTAAGACTGATTTGCAAAACAAAATTAAAAATTTTTTTGGCCGTGACGATGTATCGAGGAACAGGAGCAGGAAAGAAAGAAACAGTCACCAAAGGTAAACTAAAAGTTCAGAAGAGATATCTTTTGGACACTATGAAGAATCTCTTTAAAACATTTAAGCAAGAAAATCCGGATATTACATGTTCTTATTTTTATTTCAGTAAGAATCGGCCCTGGTATATAAAAGTACATCAATTTGATATTGTTGGTTAATCAGGTCAAATTCATTATGTTACAGAATAATGGAAAGTTTTGTATTTTTTTTCAAATTATGATTTAAAAGGTTCATTAAGTCTGTAAGGTATTCATATTACTATTGTTAGTAAATAAACCAATTTGAGGATATTTGTCTTTTATGTTACCGAAATGTCTCTTAAGTTACTGATTTGTCCCAAAATGTTAAAAGGTTAATTACAATGCAATCAAAGGAAAAAGTGTTATTTTACATCAAAATTAATATTTAAGAGAATTGGCTCAGTAAGGACTACACACATCTTTAAAAGCTACTTTATTACATGAGTAATTTTAGATTTAGATAAAAAAATTACTTAACAAAACGTTAAAAGGTAACTTAAGAGACTCAATAAGATTGTTTGAATTTGTTATTATCTTAAGTCCTCATTCTATAACTAATTTGTTGAGTGTGTATTTCTTAGCACTACACAAAAAACTGATTTTCTAACAAAATGTACTTGTTTTATTCGAATGAAAATGATTTATCGACAAGTAACTCAGGGGACGTAAAATGTAGGGCTACAACATTTGAAATTGAAAAAAAACATGTTGTATTTTTAAAACTTGCATTGCTGATAGCTTGCTTTTAATTTTCAATAACCTTGCTATGAATTAGTCAAGTAGAATTTTCGATTGACGTACACTTTTTTTTTGTAATTTTTTTTTTCAATTGAGTTGTTTGGGTACAAAGAATAGTTGATTGACCCATATAGCCTTGTAGAAAAAAAATAACAAAAAAAATTATAAAAACATAAGCTTAAATTATTTCGTTGCCCTCCGTATAAATATTGTTTCAAAGCTAATTTGCATAGGCAATGGCATGTCACAAGTCCATTTTTGAAAACGGAATGTAGAATGGGCTCATATGTCATTTGACTTAGCCCATATTGCGAAGTTTTTTTTGTTTCTATTTTTTTTTTTGCTTTTATAGAAAATCTTACATTAAATATGCTAATGTTAAATTATGGTATGTTTGATGATCAGAAAGCAAAGCAATTAGAAAAATAATGAGAAATCAATGCCCACTAATTAAATATTACCTATATTACCTACTATCTAAAGTTGCCTCTCCACCGATGAAGAATTATGTGTTGTAAACAAAAAATGAATTTCAAATAGATCCGAATTAGAATTTAGTCTATCCGAAAGCCACGGACATTGCCTTGTACCTATTATAAAAGTTCCACTGTGTATTCAAGTATTTCAAGTATAAGTCATGCTAATAACTAAAATAAATTCTCATCTGAAGGTACATACTGAACTAACACGGTAGGCTAACACGCAAAGTATGCAATTTATTGGCATTTTCTTTTTAGAAAGTATGTGGAAAGGTACTAGTAATTGCGTGTGACGCAATTGTTCATAAATTATTAGAATTATTATTATTATAAATTATAAATATTCAAATTGTAAAGTTACAGACATTACAAAGCAACGGACTAAGGATAATAATCGATTATAGGTTTGCATCCTTCGAAAACGGAACCCAAAAACATTTTCTTCCAACGGACGATTCTAAGCCATACAATGCTCATTTAAGTCCAATATTTGCAAGGGCAATAAAATATGTAAATGTTCTGTGAGGTAGCCGTGTTATAGTTCCGAACGAGGTGCCGATAGGTTGATGACCTCATTAGCCAATAGCCACTTCAATTCCTACTACACCAATATACCTAATGCCTATATCTGAACTAGGGATGCGTCGAACCTCTGACAGCGATGTCGTAGTCAATTCCTCCTACACCAATATACCTAATGCCTATATCCGAACTAGGGATGCGTCGAACCTCTGACAGCGATGTTGTAGTCAATTCCTACTACACCAATATTACCTAATGCCTATATCCGAACTAGAGAAGCGACGAACCTCTGACAGCGATGTCGTAGTCAATTCCTACTACACCAATATACCTAATGCCTATATCCGAACTAGGGATGCGTCGAACCTCTGACAGCGATGTCGTAGTTAGAGGTTTTTTTTTTACTTGGACTTGCAAATATTTACCAAAATAGTTTTCTTCGAAACTATTATTATTTTTAGTAAAGGGTACATGACTAAGTCGAAAGTCCATAATTATATTTTTAAAAGTCTGATCCGCATTTGGGTTCCGATAAAATCACTTCCGTTACATCCCTAATCTAAGAGCATAAATACTAATAATACGTTACGAATAATTAATTTGCATAAATGCGTACCTTCTTACACATTTCTTTGATTTTAGCAATCAATGTTCATTTTTTATCGACAAATTTAAATATAATAATATATGAACGGAAAATTTGATTAAATAAAATTCAAAGCAACGTTTTCTTTGTTTCAAATTTGATTGTGTACCTACAAGATTATATTATCAAATGAGGTTATGTTTATTTCACCAGTCATGGAAGCCCTGAGTTGTAGGTACATGCGTTTTTTTTCTCAAATAAAAAAAATCTTAACATCAGACAAATCCAACCAACTGGCAAAAAAAGCAAAATAAAAAATAATAGTCTAGTTTTATTATAAGTAAAAAAAATATTTAAAAATATTTTATCATTACAAAAACACACTCCATTCACTCCATTCTGTTAAAGGTACTAGTAGTTGCCTCCTGGTAATCACAACTATTTCAATGAGCTTATAAAAACAAAACCAAAAGGCTTCTTAAATAACATTCACAGTAGAGTTTAAAGCTTTTGAAAATTATTTCTAATTTAAACATAATAATAATAAAAGTCGTGTTCAAAAAGACATAAAATATAAAATGCGCCGTAAATAAAATATGTCTCTCTCAAAGTACAAATTTCAAAAATAAAATTGTAAATAGTTAACTTTATATGTATTTGCCACCTGGTGCGATGTTTAATGTTATTATTTCATAATTTCAACCGCGGTCGTAACTTTTATTATCGCTACCCATCGTTTAAATGTACATAATTGTATCTAGTGTTAACAGAACTAATTTTAATAGTACATTACCGATCACAATGCTTTTGAACGAGGTTTTTTATGATTTAAATCAAAATTTCAAAATCAAAAGCTTTTTTTCATCATCAGGTACAATTGGCGTACACTTAATGATTGTCATACATTCGAATGAAGCTGTTCACAAAATTGACATCTAACTTCACTTGGTAAGTTCATTTGGTTTACAACTATGTATAAATTATTGTCAGTAACCCATTAATGAACCACTACAGGGTCGGGTCTCCTTCTCGTAATGGGAGGGATGTAGGCCTTAGTCCACCACGCTGGCCTACTGCCGGTTGGTGGACTTCACAGACCTTTGAGAACATTTTTTTTTGTGAACTCTCAGGCATGCAGGTTTCCTCACGATGTTTTCCTTCACCGTAACAGCAGGTGATATTTAATTTTATAAAGCGCACATAACTTTTTTACAAAGTCATTGGTGCGTGCCACTGGGATTCGAACCCGGACCCCACGATTCGAGGTCGAGTTCTAAGCCACTGGGCTATCACCGCACCGTATAAATTATACATTCATTTATTTATTTATATTGTGAGTGTGGTAGATAAAACTTAAAAAAAAATCGAAAAAGTATTTAAAAAGTCATGTAATTATGCAAAAACGCACTGTTATGACGACATACCATGCTGTTCATGTTAGTATCGACTCCGCAACTTGTTAAACAAGTTTATGCCTTATCTGGTCGACACAAAGTAACTAATCGCTTCACGCGTCAACGTACTCGTTCTAATCTCCTTGCATACATAATTTGGTGAGTTAGGGCTATTCCACACTAATGCAGTTTTAGCAATATTTTGCTATATATTAATATTTATATTTAGCTTGTTGCCATATTGGCTTGCCTACTTTGAGTATTGTGTATTGCGTAACATAGAGAAATTTTGAGCAAATCTCTCTCAATTAAGTACCCCCTTACAGATTGTAGATAAGGCCTGCATTGAAAAACCTCTGTGCCGTTTTTACTCGGCTGTGACGTAGGTGTCGGTACGAAAAAACGTTAGCTCGTATCCCGAACTCAATATCCAATACCGGCGCGCATCACATAAGTATTCTATAATACAAAAAAGGAGGTTAAAACTCCTAACTAACTTGTGTAATATACGGTACCTAATATTAGCAGATCAGATTATTTAAAAAACCAGTAGATACCGTTCGCTCGTAAAGGTTCGACTCCGGCGATATCAACATGTTCAAAATTAATGGTTCGATATTAAAATGAATCCGTTTCGTATTTTGCCACTGCAACTCGCGTCATAGTTGTAAAGAAAGCTACATCCACTCTGGCTGTCGTTGGCCTTGTCATTGGCTGACATAATCGACCGACTAACCAACACAACAAAATTTAAGCACAGGGACCTAATTCTGTATGACAATTCACACTCGTATCGCGGCAATGTCGTGTCCCGTGATAAATAGTCAAAAAAGCTTAAAAGTCATATATCGTGACTATCTTTTGTGTGTCTTATAGAATAGACATTAAGGTTCCTTGTCGTGCCGAGTTCATGAAATGACGTACGGTTTGATGACACACGATATTATCGGCACGAAATCTTTTGGGACTTACAGAATCAGGGCCCGGGGCTCTGTTTGGAACGGTAATTGAAATATGCACTGACATACGATAAAATGTATACAATGATGCTGTCGTACGAGCAACTATTGCGAGTGACATGCCAATTAGAACAAGGGGTCATAGTTGTAAAGAAACTTGTTGGCAACATTGTTTTTTCTAACGATATTATGAAAAACAGGCAAGGTTTAATTAGGTACTTAAGTTTCTTTAAGAAGATCCTTTAACGAGAAAGATAATTAGGTTTCATGCATAAACTTGTATAAATCGTTGCGTTTTATAGGAATAACTTTCATCGTGGTAATATAATTTAACCAATAATGGTTGAATGGTTCATTACACAATAACGATATAACTATAAATAAGGAACCATGCGCCTTAGCAAATATTTTAAATAGTTTTAAGATTGGAAGAATCCTTAGAGTTTCAAAGTAAAGTATAATAAAATAACCCACAATTTTATATATTGTTATATATAATAACTTTACATTATCTAACAATAAATACTTATATAAATTACCTTAATATATAAAAATAATTTTCCTTTCATTTTATCATACAGCCTTAGTTCTGTATCTAAGTTATTAAATTCTATTAAAATTGCATATGGTCGTCTGTGTACCTATTGTGATATATTAAAGAAGCCGATATTGTCTATCTCTCAAAATATTCCCTATCTATATATGAGACCGAACGCATAAAATACGAGTCTGCCCACTCAATACAAACGACTTACAAACAAGTATACCAAAGGGCCTTGCAAAGGCGCAAAACAAAGAAACATAAGGCCTATTCCAATAACAAAATGAAGTCCTTCATACATTTGTTTTTCTAGTCGAACCGGCGGACAACCGGCGTATAACGAACGGTACCGCGAGGAAAAACTAGACTACCAACCTTAGCAGGGCTGCCAACTTAGCATTCCAGTTTTGATCTCGTTTTAAATGATGGTAACACTGCATAAATTATGGAGGTACTGGTCTTTTCTTGGAACCTACATTGCTTTGAAAATGAATTCGTGGAATATTTAGGTTCGTAATTTTATTTTAGATTAGGAGAACATTAGATTTACTTCATTAATACCTTTATCATAGGGAAAAATAACAACATAAAAGATACCTAAACGTAAACATGAAAACAAATAGGTATAAAACTGTAATAGCAACGTACGTATTACACATTTAATTTTTTGTCCATTTTACTTATAGAGATAAAGTAAAAGTATTTTTTTTCATATTTTTACCTGTGTACAGTATTAACATTAGGGCAACCTGTGATGTTAGTGTTAAGGTTTAATTTGAATTTGAATAAATTTGAATTTAGTACAGATTGTTTTTGATGATTCCATAAAGGAAAAGGCAGTTTAAACTGAGTTTGATGTCTATCTATCTTATGTAGCCAAGTCAGGCGCGGAAATCTAGTATAATAATGAAGAGGTACTGGACCATTATTCTGCCAGCCATTATTATCATAATATCAGTTTTTGCGGCGGGCAACCCTAAGGCGAGTGCCCCCCGGAGCGATGTCTCGCTTCAAACTCTTTTTCCCGCCACTGATCATCCATTTGGAGAGTAGCGCAATGTTTATTTATGGCTGCTAAAGCTTTACGTCTATTAACAACAATCTTCAGGTTTGAACGATATTGATGCGTTTTTACTCGACTTTTTTCAGTCCCCGGTGATCCACCGCGACCAAGAAGGTGACGTTCGCTCGAAAACGTGATGCATTTTTAATTGTCTCGAGACTTTAAAAACTTTTTGCACCAATTCAATTTAAATCGATTTTATTTTCCTTAAACGGATTATAAACTTCGAGAATTCCGCTTAAACTATCCGCCTTGAACTCTTGTAACTCTACGTTTACTGCGCAAAACGTAGATCGTAACATCTCGATGATTTATCGTTTATTTTGACATTTATAACATTACAATAAATAAAAGCAACGCGTTAAATTCTGCATAAAAGAAAATAAAGAACTCGAAAGAATGAAAAGGCTACCAGAATCTTACAGGAGTCGATAATAAAACCCAAAAATAGATAAAAGAATACAATTGCCCAATTGCGAAGATTAATGATTTTTAAAGCTAGCAACATTATCCCTAATTCTCATTGACAGCTCGGGACTCTGAAGTGTCGTTTAGAATTATCTTATTTGGGTCACTTAAGAGCACAACGAACCCACTTTAATCCTTTTTATTTTTACATCAACAACCGGCTTATTTGCATATTATCAAGGCTACGATCTTAGAGGGAAGGGGCAAGATTTAGTGAAATATTTGTAAATGTTAAAGGATATCGACCCGGGATAGATTTTGATCAATCCACAGAAAGAATTCGCGGCATCCCGGCCATTCTGACGCGAACACGACAACAACCGATCGGCACATTCCCTTTCTAAATTCACCGGAGAGCCGAATTCACATTGAAAATATATATTCAAATTAATTAACGGAACTCCTTAATTATAAACGCTTACATGGAAATGCATAATCGATTTCTGACCACTATTCGGATCGTATAAATCAAGTTTTATGTTTTTATTTTGAGTTATATTATTTAACTGCCTCCGTTATTCCTGCGATGTATCGACGCAAGCGGAGGCAAAAGGACGACTCGGTCCCGCTAATTTCCCGACTAAGACGGAGAAATCGATCGCATGCAACATTTATGCAAGTACCTACTCGTTCGATTCTCGTTTTTTCATCGATTCGTTTTGTTTCATTATCTGTTGTGTGATTGTTGGTTGCGTCGGATCGATGCGAAATTTATGATTTAATTGCGGGTTGAGATTTTTTGGCGGGTGCAACGAACTGTGTGGTTTTCGGTTGCCGAGGTTGGTCCGTCGGTTCCCACTGCTCGGGCTAGTGAAGCGTGTAGTCACAGAAACCTGAGATCGGGTTACGATTACAAAACTAATGGACACCTCCATGAAATTAGTTAATGGTTTGGACTGGCCGTCGTTTCTATAATAACGCGTACTAATTTATGAACAATTCTCTGGGTACTGTAACGTAATACCTCACGTGAACCAATGTTCGGTGGGCTTCGCTCGTTTTGTTGCTCCGATATAATTACAAAATGGTACAAATAAAGGCTCTGTCGACGATGCTGCGTTATGTTATTGTAAATTGAAGTCTCTTCTCAATTTTCATTGTAGACAGAACGTGTAAGCTATAAAAGATTATAGATACCTACCTAAGTTGTTTTCTAGCATTTGCAAATTGCTTACTTGTATTCATTTAGCGATGTTTTAGGATCTTCATTGATACACATTATAGCACTTAAATCAAAGTTATAAAATAAAACAATAACGTTCTGTTAAAGACTAAGTAATTAAAATAAGAAAGCAAAATTCTGTTTTCTAGTACCTATCTACCCAATATGTTGGAATAATATACCAATTTATCAAACTGCATACATAAAAAAAATAAAACGATCAGTAATTGGCGTACAAACAAAGTGTTCCCAAGTTCCATATTCAAACTCTACTGTTCAAATTTCGAGCACAATGGCGGTTATTCAGACGCGAACTGAAATTATCAGTCTGCGACTCCACGGTTCTCAGCCACAGGCGCGCCATAAATAAAAGGAAAGCCAAAATCTATCAGCACATTACCACAGCGCATGACCAACATTATCGTAACACGATAGCCAACGCCCATAACTAACCCTGGGTTCTATCCCGTGATAAACCGGCCAAACTATATCGACTTGATACCGCATAGCGACTGACTTACGGGCCCTACGTCCCGCCGGGGCCGGATTACCCGATGGGCATGTGGGCATCACTAACATAGTTTTGTTTGGAGGATTTAGGTGATGTCTTTGATCAAAAATCTACTCCTATGTTTGTAGATGGTTTACTGGCTAGTAACTATCATAAACAGGTCTGCAGAAAACTTTAAGCCGAAAAAGTTAGCTATTGACTATTGAGTATTGATAAGTCGGTAACTTGATGTTGGCTATCGAAAGTAAATAGGTATGAAATTAGTGACATTAAAAGATCAGGTTTAACCTAGTAACCAGACCATAGTAAACGATATATTAAACAAAAAATTAGGAAGGTATCGACAGAGGATCGAACCCCAAAGGCTATAATTTATCCAAAGGATTAAAACTTTAAATACGTTTAACGTAATCATAAAAAAATTGCGTAAAATTATTTATGTATAGTTTATTAAATCGAAGCTTACTTACTTACTTAGCGCTTACTACCACACTCTACCTAACGCTACTCTCTTTACACTTTTTCTACTCTCAATGTAGGTATATTACCAGGTAGGTACTAATACAAATATACAATTTATTATCTTAATAAAGTCAAGCAAATTTAGAAGTGTTTATATAGGATACTTTATAGTTGCGACCAAAGTTGGGGAGTCCTATATTCAAAGTACAAATCCGGCGCTGTCTCGATAAATTCAGAATGCGATATGACTCTTCCTTTTTTTGGATAAGTCTCGGGTTTCAGTATTGGCGGCATATCGGCGAATTATGCCTGCCTTCCTAGCCATTTCATTCTACTTCAACGAAAGGTGTACAGAATTAATTTAATTTTAGTTTAATTATTATACATTGTAAGCGTTAAAAAGAAGACAAGCAAGGTATGGTATACCGTCGTTTTAATTGGTATATTAGGGTACTCAATTTACTTAAACATATGTAGTATGACTACTTGTAATATTATGTATTCTGTGGTATAACTTGAAAAGTTGTAAATGAATGTTGCCAGAATTTTTCTTTGATTAAATAATGATCTGTCTTTCATAGTTTTCACATTATGCATCATGCATGATTTCATCTTTGATGCATGCATTATACATCAAAGGTCACAGAATCTTTATATTTAAATTGAACTTTTGAATCAAAATAGAATTCGTCTACAGTTAATTTTTATTCTCTTGTCTTGTTTGCTATACAATCTTGGCACTACTTTTTAATGAATTTTTTTTTAAATTGCTTTTATAAAATAAAGTATAGTTTCTAAAAATCTGTTTCTGTATTAAATGACAATTTGTATTTAAATTTTTATAACTTTGTGTCTGAAATATTTTTAATCGCAAATTAAAATAAAAAAAGACATGCTAAGATTGTTTACCAAATAAGACCAGATAATAAAAATGGACTATAGACAACAATGTTCTAGAACTGACTAGGTACCTATCTACCTATGACATTTGCAATGTGTTGCAAAACAACAATAATTAAGTATAATGGTTTGAAAATTTATAATTCTAACTGCAGAATCTTGATTTCTTCGATATATTAATTTATCGACTTTGAACAAGTATCGATGGGAGTGATTGACATTGATGTATTTATTGCACTCGTGTAAGGAATCATTAATAAAGCTTTTATAATCTGTAAGTAATCTCTGACAATCTGTTTCCAACAAATCTGGCAACATTTGATGTTTGAACAAAAAGAGTAAGTATTCTTTTTTTATATATTGAAAGGACTAACAATTTTGGGGAAAGCAACTAACACACAATAAAATTCAGAATGTGCGTATTAAAATCTGAACCCCGTGGAAATTTATAATTGTGCAGGTGTTGGCCTAAAAATATTGGCCTCCATCATTTAAGTTCAGCAGCTAGACTATCTTCTTACTACATGAGTAAATCTCGTAAAGACCCTGAATTAATGATTATACCATTTTTTTCCATATTACTCGTAATGTGGGGATTATATCGATATATAAACAAAACATAACTCAAAAGTAAAAAATATTCCCATATTAATCTAAATCCCGTAATACTAAGAAATTTATAATTGTAGGCTTTTTCCGCCATAATTATTAATCCATTGACAGCTGGACTGCATGGATGAGAAAGATGTCGATGTATTTATTACGACCGTGTACTGCATTCCCAATGAGGCTCGGCTAAATCTGCGAGCACTTTAATTGCCAATTGTCAACCGTTGTCTTATAAACGTTGTAATGTACAAATACGACGTAACGTAAAATTCGCATTGGATTTAACAACTTAAAAACGATCAATAAAAAGTTAAAAAACTTTTATCACTTAATCTAATCTAGTGATGTATGGTTTTACAAGGTGGGGCGTAATAATTCCAATTCGCAACTTCTCTTTATGAAAATTTTATAGATCCCTATAAAAATACAAATCACACGCTAAATAATCTCCAAACATCCCATCAGCGAACAGTTATCCGGCGAACGAGACCGATTTGTATGATAGACACTTTTAGCGGGTCATAAACCACGCAGCGTTATGGAATTTTTAATTAATTCAATCTATAGTTATGCACATACCGCGATAAGCGAAATCAGCCTACGCTTAATTGGGCGACGCGTAAAATTGTGGCGCCATAATTGAAAATTTGATAGCGGCCATTTTGTTCTATCCTCTCCATAACACTAAACCGCGAGATGCTCATTTCTCGAGCCATTAAAACGGAATTAAAAAAACAATTCGAAAATAGGACAGGGTTGCCACCACAATTCTCATTAAGCGCGCACCGGCGAGTCGTTCGCAATCCATCATTACGTGCGGGTGAACGAAAACAGCCCTATAATTTCCCCACGCCCCGCGCCCCGCTTCGTCGTCCGTCTCGCTCGCACCCGCCCGCTTATGCTTTATTAAAAGAAGATGTTCCTACAAAATGAGTTTCGACGAAAAAACACCGGCGCAGCCGCGCTATACATTAGTACTGTTTGGTTGAAATTAAGTACATTTTTCGTTTCGGATTTACATGGAGATATAATTGCGTGACATAAACATGTTGGCTCTTTAAATCGCCAACGTAATGTAGCGAAATAACACAGCTACACCTTTAACAACTACAAACTACTGTCTAGAGCTGCATATATGCTCGTGAATAATTTTTTACTTTACCATACATGTCACGTATACCTATACCGAGATGGAAGATATAATTTAGCATTACGTACAATTTTAGATAATATCAAACTTCACACATTACCTACGTGGAACAATTTCATATTTTTTTCTATAGAATTCATCTTATTAATCGCTGGTAAAGATAAGAGCTGGCAACATCAGCTGCTGACGGACGACAGCCATTATAATTCTATCTATGCGATTAAACTATTTCACAATTCCAGTCATAATAAAAGCTCGAAGTATTAGAATAATCGATTGATGCTAGAATCGATATAAACTCGATACTTTTACATAAGTGGGCAGGTGTTAATTCCATACAAAACACGTTTGAAATGAAACTTGTGGTGATAGTCATTCACGTTGTTGTTATATTCTGAAGCGTGTTTTTGATGAAATGTAAAGCAACTATGTTATATTCTTATTATAAACACATTTTATGCAGAACAATTTTTATTACAAACAAGCAACTTGTCTATCTCTATTATATTTTTTTATGTTTATAATAACCATTGTTGTTTAAATTTTAATGAATAAAATCAACGGAAACGGTAAAACTCAATAAGAAAAATTAACCATGCCTTTCAGTGAAATAAATAAACCATTTTCAAAAGTATGCCTACTATACAATTTTTACAGTAAGAAAATTAAAAAGTGATAAACGTTTTAACAAATCTAATACAAAGGCATGGCAGCTAACTTTAGTTTTCAAGAACATTTAATAAATTAAAATTAATAAAAACCTAAGCCCGACTGAACACGCCTGTCAACTAAATCGTTACAATATCGTTTCGTACTTAAAGAATCCAGCCAATGACCTTAGCTGCGCTTCTCGACCGAGTGAATAAAGCCTAGCTAGCTTACCGAGCGATAAAAATATCTCCAACAGCCCACAGAATTAATAACATTAGCACCGAGCAATAAGAACCAATATCCTGCAGCAATATATAATGAATAGTTTCACATTAAGTTGATTCGCGCGTAATACCCAATCATATTATTCGATAAAGGAATTATTCGATTAATTTCGCTTCGGAAAATATCACGATAATTTTCGCCTTTTAATGGTAGCAACACTAATGCTCACCGGAGCGGATGAATAAGCAAAGTTGAGCGGAACGGTAATAATAAAACTTTCAGCATTATGTGTAGGTAGGTAACATTATTTCTGCAAGATAAATATAGGCATAATTTTGATGGTGGCATTATGGCTGATAGCTGAAAAGCTACCCAATTTTTGAGATGCTTCTATTATTTTAGTTTTCTTTAAGGTTATATAAATCGATTTGGATATCAATTGACGACCTTAAGCATTACTAATGTTGTTAATAGTCTCATGCCATTTTTTAATTAAAAATTTAATTTGCATAAATTTGCAGTATTTCATGCAATATGACCAGCATAATAATGGGCTATAGTGGCACGGAAACGAAATATGAAAATATTACTTTATCAACAACGATTAACCAGATTCCTATCAGTTACTTTATAATGATACTCCAGAAAGCAAGCATTTGCCATTTTAAGTAATGGCTGAGGGCTTAAAGCAGATTTAAAAAATGACGACTGGTTGACTGGCTCAGTAGACACTAGACAAACAACTTTTTAAACATGGCTGCCGACTTTCCCGCCTAAGAAACATTGACAGTGAGTGAGATGTGGGCTGCCACGTGCGAAAGTGAGGGAAAGAAACAGAAGAAATAATTAAAAAATTTAAATAATAATATTTAATTTAATACTTATATGGTGTTTCGGCAGGTAATAACAATTTTTTATCTACATTAAATGTGTTGACTACATATTTAAATTAATGGAGCCACAAAGTAATTGATTTGTGTTTTTACAATAAATTACAATTAGGTATGCATTATCTAAATCCCTTTTAAAAATCATACAAAAATAAACAAACAACAGATCTCTGCAAAGTTCCATTGATATAGATAGGAATTTTCCAGAGAAAAAATATATGAACGGTGCAATTAAAACCTCACTAACGTTAACGATTTAGACTTGAATCGTATCCTTTATTAAGTTTCCTTAAAGTTCCGCCTTATAAAATCGATCCTTGTTAACCGCAAAAGGAATAATACTCATTGGAAACGAACATAAAAGTATTTAAGGGTTATCTCGAAGACAAACTGTATGTAAACACTCTAATCATGTCATAAAATTTCAATTAAGGACATACTGATCTATTCAAACGAGTTCTACGACGTAAGCAAAAAGCACATGTGCTCATCTGTGGGAATGCATCAGGTAATGCAATCTTTTTGCCGGTTACATTATCCCTGTGCTCTTAAATGTAGTCGACGTCCACAGAAATAACTCGACCACAGCCACCCTGTGTGCTGGTGTTGCCAACAGGAATAAAACGAGCGCACCGATGCTTCGTGATCACTCGAATAGTAAGATTTTGAATTTTAAATCGATGTTTTTTTGCGTGTTGCGTCCAATGCATGGGTTTTGCATCTCAAACAGAAGTTATGTCCACTCCGTGATTTCACGTCTATATTTTCCGTTTCAGCTTTGATGGAGGTTTTGACATGCAAACGTTTTTATATGTACAACACAGTTACACACATAATTTTATTAAACGTTATGTACCTAGATATTATGCTATTTTGCCTACAAATATTTTGAAGGAAAATGAATTTTCACCATGTATAATTTTACTTATTTATTATTTGATAAATTTAATTCAATGGACCCAAAACGGTTATGTATATTGCATTGTTGATACTTAAGTAGCTACCTCCGTAGAAATAGTCACGATTTTCTTGAAATTATTAAAAATATTGAAATTTTTTACACAAATTGTAATAAAAATAAATACAAACGAATATATACATACACCCTTTAGTGTCGTTTTTGGTATAATTTTAAGCAATGTTAACATAAAGCATGTAATTACCGACTGTAAAAAGTTTTAGCCTCCGCATAATTGATGTTTTGCTCATTATTAATTCATAGTATTGCCGGCAATTTATATCGCGGAGCAAATACGATAATATACAGTATATTTACTTAAATGCTTATGTTAATGCCGAATTACTCGGATGGCATAAGAAATTTATTCGAAACGCAAAAAACAAACAAAGATATCAATAAGTTCTCATAGGCTTATTCAGATTCAGGGAGCACAAAATGCTCTATACTTATGTAAAATCATAATGTACTTTATGTTTGTACGTTGAATATCCTACTAACATTACTGTTGTTGTTGCGCTTTAAATTTATCGAAAATTTACTGGTAACTGGTATAAGTAAATTTTTACTCTTGGATTATCCTAAATGTGAAAGTTTGTGAGGATGGACGGATGAATGGACGGAAATTTGTTACTTTTTCACGCAAAAACGACTGAATAGATATGAATGAAATTTTCTATGTACGTAATTTATAACCTAGTTTAACATAATTATAGAATACTTTATATACCTCTCTGGACCAAGTTCTAAAATCGACGAAGCCGTAGTCTAGTACATCCCAAGCAACGAACCAAAGTCGCGGGCGTAAGGCTAGCAAATAAACGAGAGCCGAGCATAATCGATCAAGCGTACCGGGGACTTGAAACGGATTCATTTTATTGTACGAATACGTACGTAGAATTAACTCTTGTAAAGCGACGAATATTCATCGAGAATGACATTTTGTTTAATTGTTACATACGTGGCGTGGATAGCAGAAACCGGCGAAGAACGAGTCGGGCTCGGATAGCAAATGATCCGTAGATTATAAATAGCTGAGATATTTTACCTTAAGATATGTTTTCTTTATTAGTTTTGTAATTTTTTTTTCTTGTTTCTATTTTAATTTTATTTAAGTTATAAGTTGTTAATTGTTAAACTCCGGGTGAACAACGACACATTCAAAAATTACTCATTTTTCGTTGTAAAGCTTTAAAATGTATTGAATCAAGAACTGGCTCCTTGTATTTAGTGAATAGGTCACACTAGATACTATACACTGTACCTAATCCTCTTCCTTCCTTCCTCTCAGCCCTTAGCAGTTCTTTGCAGATTCTAAACCCTTACAATTCAACAGATTCCCGCTGTCTTCTTCAGTCCACCTAGTGAGTGGGCGGCCTGTACTCCTTTTACCTAGACTAAGGCCGATAAAGAAGTTAATCTTTTCTTCTGTGATGAAGAGTCACACTTTAAAAAGACGGAATTCTTCTTAAAGTTTTCACATGAATTAATTACGGAACCCCAGTTGCATGCGAGCCTTCGAAGCCTACATAAACTGCATTATACCTACCTGTATCATTGTGCGGTTTTTTCCCGCCCACATAGGTATACATATCTCGTTGAAAGAAAAGAGACTGTTGTGGCGACATTACTGTGACTGATCGACTTTATATCGCAAAAAAAGTATTGAAGTTGTTTAATCTACTTTTATTTACCTCCCTGTCAATGTCAGCGAGAAAACATTGTCGGTTATGAGAACGATATTATTTGGCTTTTAAACGCATACTGATTTGAAGATACCTTGACACCGAGATGACTAATTAATTAACCGACTTTGACTAAGGAAGAGGTTTTATGTTTTATCTTCGTTGTGAATAAAAAATACGTCACAAACGATTTTTGGATGCTTATTTCAAATTTAAAAATCGTCAATACGAGTACTTCAAAGGATTAATGAATGAAAGTCAGAAGTCATTTTTGAATCAATAGCGAATGTTCATACTTTATCTATGGTTTCTTTTACGTTGCTCGACCACTCCAGTCTCCAAGTATGAAATACATGGAAATAATTTGAAATTTTTAAATAAACATATTATGCAGTGCCGATTTGATATCACATAGTCTCTGTAACCCATTAAAAAACCTTTATCCAAGTATCCAACTTTAAAACAGAGCTGAAGATTTTTATAATCCTGAAAATATACTCTCACACCTAATAAATGTGTTGTTTACTTGCTTTACGACAGTTTAAGAGAGCGACGGTTCCCTCACTCAGTTCCTTACTCACGAATTTCACCTGATTCTAACCGACGGTCGCATGTTTGCTCCACTAAAGTTTTTCATCCCAGCGTGCGTCCACTCCCATTTCAAATGGTCTACACACGCCATTATATCTGTTATACGGCTGACTACTTTGCTTTAATCAGTCAGCCCCTAAAATACGCCGACATGGTACGATTTGTTTGCTGACACAGTAGCTTGCAGTCCCCCGCTGCGCCGGTGTGTCATTACCATATCGAGGGATGCCATCGATTCAAATACCCCTTTTATATTATGATAGCTAGCTGTGCCCGCGACTTCGTCTGCGTGGAATTCTAAAATAAAAGTAGTTAGACACGGACTTACCTAATCGACGTCACTCCGCCCGGTCCTGGACCCATTGAATCCAATGGTTTCCCACTGTTTTCAAGTCATCTGTCCAACTGATCAGAGGGCGGCCTGTACTCCTTTTGCCAAGACTGGGTCTGAGATTTAGGGGATTTAATACTCAATCGTGCTCAATCCTTAAAAAATGTTGTTACAAGTTGCAAGTGTTGTCAAGTGCATTGCTCACGAACCTACACACCGTAAACCGGTAATTATGTAATAAGAGAATCGTGGTAGATATATGTATAATGAACCTGAGCGAGTCATAGTTCGACGAGTCGTAGGTTACCTACCTCCAACCTTCAAAACCTCCAAAGATATTAGTATCTTTACTGCATCACTATAAGTCTATTCAAATAATTTTGTCTAGATTCCACGTTTATTTGCCGACTTCAAAAAAGGAGCTTATTTTATAACTCGGAATTACATTAAATACAATGAAAATGTTTATTGGATCAGATAACTGATAGCAAAGAATCAACCAAGTAGCAACGACAGTGCGTACGGTCGATGTTATCTCATTCAACAGATGATCAAAAGTGATCGCTCTAAGCATTCCATTCCGTCCTTGCGTCTCGTGTCGGGTGCGATAGGCCTGGCAACCCTGATGGCATTACGATATTGTCATTACCATATTGCATCGGGAATTTCGCGTGCGGCTACCGCAGACGCAGTAGGTACAAACTACCTCGCGTGTTCTTACCGGAGTTATGCGATGATAATACTTTCATTACTGTCAATATTGCGCTCGGGACGACCACTCAACGTCTGCATACGGAGCTAACGAAGTTTTTTTGCAAAACTTCTCAACAGAACTAGACACCTGACGTCCCCGTCGAGCATTCATCCCGATAATTAGCAAAACGTTCGTATCCGCGAGCGAGGTATCATATGCGGTACGTAACCGCATACTCAGTGGCGTAACCGCATCTGGGGCCCATGGCAAATTCAATGGATGGGGCCCCATTGTTATTTTTAATATTTGCCACCGCGGCTTTTCAATATTTATTATTACTGTTCTTAATTTTCATACCTTAAAAGGTGAATATGGATTGATCAAAATGCCCCATAAAATGAATAACTATAGCATATTCGTGGAAATAAATTATTTTCATTTTCAACACATAATAATATCTTAGGCATTTGACCGGCCGCCGGTTGCTTTATAGATACGTAAATTTCTGTCTTTCCAGTGTTAAAATTAGACATAACTTATCCATACTGGTATTGTTATTTTATTTTTTTAATTTTATTAAAGATACTATGTTACTTCTGGGTCTCAGACCTCTGGACCGGGGCCCCTGGAATTTTGCCACTCTATAGTTACGCCATACTCGTCGTAATAAAATGCGTTTACAATGGTTCAATAAGAAAAACGCATTAAGAAGTAGATGCCCACATAAAAGATCGCAATCAAAACGATCATTACTCACTTCAATCTTAAACGCTCGTGAGATCGAGACCTTAAACAGCTTGTCTACAAACTTATTTTTAATCTGTACTTAGTTGGTGAGGGTGCGTCATCAGGCTGTTCCATATAGAGCGGAATCGTCATGATTTTTTTAATTTACAAGGACTAGCTTTTAGAATGGATTCAGGTAAGAAATGCTTTACAACTATACATGTGTCTATATCAGTCTGCCCAGGTATTTATAGGTAGTTTAAAAAAATCCAATCGTAGTAGAAACCCTAAGAAATTACTTCTATAATAATCTAGATAGCAGCATTGCATGTTAAATAATGTTTGTGTATCATCTATCTTTATATTATTATAATCAATATAAAAATGAATCCCTGTTCGTTAGTCTCGCTTAAACTCGAGAACGGCTGGACCGATTTGTCTCATTCATGTTCGTATAAGTCCAAAAAAGGTTTATACGGTGAGAAAATCAGAAAAAATGCGATGAAAATAGTAGAATCTTCTATATTTTTCAGAACGAAGTGTGCCGGGACAGCTCGTCTCTACTAAAACAGTTTACTTCTTTTGTTTTCCACAACATGCGACAGTAATATAGAATGAAATAATAATTAGACAGATACTCTTTAAACAAATGGTTTATTAATTTAATCAACCCAAATTCTCATTCCCGGCCAGGAGGCCGTTTAATACCGCACCTTTAATACCTTTATTTAGTACCTATAAAATACATTGTTTTCGGAAACTACTCAATATTTTTGTCGTACACGAAGCTATGAAAAGACTATGAATATCATTACCGCTGCAAGATCTCTGATAAGGCACGAATTGATGATCTACTCTGCCAGAATCCTATTATCCTTGTACTTTGTTATACGTACGAGTACTTTATCGTCTGTCCGTCTGTTACCTTATTAATTGTGTTATGTTGTGGTAGTTTCTTTGTATTGGAATATTAACCTTCGTTAACAATCATACTTTTATGTTTCATGAGACCTAGATCTGAAGAGAAAATATGAAAGAAAGAAAGATATATTCCTTATAAGTTCTGACTTGAGGAATGAGAATTTATGTATTTATTCATTAAATTTTAGTATGGTGGAACCTCCTCACCCGTCTGAAGCAATGGTCTAGAATCAGATCGAGATGTGATTGCCGAAGAAGAAATTTGAGGTGGCCACTTCCTCTGGCATGCGACGGACACACTGCTTAAACACTGCTTTGGCTGTGTTTGAGGTTAAATGTGGCTGTCCATGGCATGTCCATTGGCAATTTAAATACCTATATTATAATAGCTTGTACGCTAGAGAAACTGCATCGGAATGTCATAATATCATTATGATATTCCGATGCAGTTATTATTAAATTGCTATTATTAAATGCTATTGATTAAATTGCCAAATATGTCATGAATTCATAATGAAACCATTATGGTACGATTATGACTCAATTGTAAAAGACCGAATTTATTAGGAAAATTGGTCGAAACAAGATAAAGAAATACTAAGTCATAATACGAAAATGAGTATAACCAGGTGCATTAACTGGTGCAAAATAAGACCTAAAGGTCGTGGGCGCATGTAATTATAACGTACCTCCGGACCAGGGCCATACATTGTGAGCAATCGACGATTCGCGTTTTTTCTTTTTTTTAGGGTTCCGCAGGGTTTAGAGGCCCATGAGTGGGAGGGATAACAAGCAATGTATTAGGGTTACACTATACAAAGTTACAGGGTAAGTCGACCTGTTTAAGGTGGTAGTATACCCTCTATTCAAAACCTTACCACTTTTGAGTAATGAGGAACGTCAGTAGGTTCGCAGAATCACTTGAAACTTCGTAAGAATGGTGCCTCAGTGTTACGAAATACAGCTGTTTTTGTTTCATTCAAAAATTCGAAATAGTTTTAAAGATATAGACATTTGAAGTTGAACAAAAATTCAAATGTCCGTGAAAGCGCGCGCTTTGCGTGTGACGTAGCTAGACTACGACCCGCCCACCTGCACCTCGCGGTACCTCGCGCGCTTGCCAGTTCGCCACGAACACACGTACTGATTGACTGATACGTACCGTGAGTAGGTAACGAGTTCGTCTCCCGACCGATTTTAGTAGTTAGGTATTATATTTTAAACATGGAAGAAGGCTTTCAAAAAGGACAAACAAATAACTTGCCTAGAGTTGACGGTTTAATGGTGGCTCGATATTTATCGAATAATGCTGATTTCGTTGCCGCTGAAATGCGAGGAGTAAAAATGAAAAAGTAAGTATAAATCCAATTTGTATATCACGTGATATTTATTTATTTCTTCCCATTTCACGCGTCACAATAATACTGTATGAGCAAATATGTACGTAAGTAAGTTTGTAGGTAAGTTATGTTCGAAACATAGTTAAGCACTGTACCTACTATGGTACCTCCCAAACTCTTTTCTCTAACAAAATGTAACCTAGTAACGATATGTATTAACACAAGATTTGACACCTATATTTACGATCTTATAAATTTTATTTTGGAACTTTGTCAGGGGTTCTAAACATTTCATAGAATAGTATAATTTTTTTAATCTGTGTTAAATTTAAGTAAACTACTTACCTATTTATTTATTTTTTTAGATCAGCGAGAGATAGTTATGGAGATGATGCAATAGGATATGTACAAGTAAAAAGACAAGGAGACATTTGCATCGTAAAGTGTAGAATCACACCGGAGCATCGAGTACGCACAAAACCTTACCACTGCTCTCTGGAGTGCAATGAAAAAGAGGACGAGGTTTTGTGCGTTACTTGTGATGATTGTGCCGCCAGTAAAGGTGGATGCAAACACACCATAGCTTTATTAATGTGGCTTCATCGTCGCACTGAGGAGCCGTCCCCGACAGATGTTAAATGCTACTGGAAGAAATCGAAGCTTGCGGGTGAGTAGTGTTTAGTAGTGAGTAGTACTGTAGTGTTTTATTTTATGGCTGTAATCAGATAAATTATTTTATGAACCCTGAAATACTTTCACCCCAATAAGATATTCTTTTCTTCATAGGTGTTGGTACTACGGAAAAATGGATAAAAGCCAAAGACTTTGGTTCCCAGCTTGAAAATGTTGGAGGCAACAGTAATGGGTTTTTTGAAAAACTAGTTCCAAAGCTTTTTGAACTAAATGTACAGTGCTCACTCGCTCAATATGTCACCGAAAAGCCGGAGGTACAGAAAATTTCTATGCATTACCTAATATGCGCATTCAAACAAAGTTCTGCTGATCGGGGCGTTGAAAATTTTATAAGATTTTGCCAAAATGAAATGACCGATTCAAGATGTCTTCTTGTAAAAGATGCCACTAAGGCTCAAGCTCAGTCTAATATGTGGTTCGAGATGCGTTACGGGCGCATTACGGCTTCAAAAATGCACGAAGCATCACAGTGCAAAACAAAGGACGGCTCGCTAGTAGAAACTATATTTGGAGCCTTAAAATTTAAGGAAACTGCAGCTATCAAGCGAGGGAAAATACTAGAGAGTGATGTTAGTAAAGTAGTTTCTGGAGTAAAAAAAATAAAAATTGAACAGTCTGGTCTTTATTTGAATAAAGAGTGGCCAATGCTTGGTGCGTCACCCGATGGTCTTACAAATGACTATGTTATTGAAATAAAGTGTCCTTACAAGGAGAAAACAATGAGAACGTACTATGAGAACGGTCAACTAGGAAAAAAATATTATGCTCAAATACAAGCACAAATGCACATGTCAGCAAGACAAAAAGGCCTGTTTTGTGTTGCTCACGTAGACTTTGAGTCCTCAAAAAAAGTTGATATATATGAAGTGCAGTACGATAAAGATTTTTGTAAAAATCTTTTTGAAAAATGCGCATTGTTTTGGAAAAACAATGTTTATGATAAATTAGTAGAATAATTTTTGTGAGTAATAAAATACAACTAATGTGTATTGTTTTAATAATCATTTAGGGTATAGATAAAAATAAATGTTTTGGTACTGTTATAAGCTTTTATTTTTTACCTTCAAAATAATAAAATGAATCAGATAGATAAAATTAGCCTTCACTTCAAATTAGCCACACGGGCATCAGACATACATATATACATTTCAGAAAAATCTTGGCTAAAAAGAGGACTTTGCAAGTTCACAATCCCACATGCTGTGGTAACTATATAGTCCAAAAGATCTATTTGCTTAGAGTCTACACATGCATGAGGGAGCATGAACCCAAATGTACGCAGACGACCTATAGCCCTTTCGACGTGTATTCTTATGGCAGCAATTTTTTTTGTTTCCATTACTTCTCGCTTCGTGGGTTTAACTTGAGCACTCACGCTAGGTGGTCTGATTAAACTGTGCCCATGCTTTTGTAATAAATGTGCTACATTTTTAAACCCTCTGTCCGCCAAAACAGCGGCACCCTTGGGTAACGTTTGCAGAAGTCCACAATCTTCAAACATTGCGGAATCTGATGTCCTCCCTCCATATCCTTCTGATATAAAATTTATAAAGCCATCGGGCGTGATAGATATCAAATATTTAAATGTATTGCAGCTTTTGTAATCAGACCACGTCAAAGCCTGTTTCACAGCATTGACGGGTTTTTCAATTTGGATCTCAAAGCAGTCAATAATGCTTTGCACTTGAGAATACCTTCTTCGAAAAGGAATCGGTAAATTTAGCAGTACATCTGTAGAAGGCGGGAAGTATATTATTGATTTCATCGAAGATGCTATATCTGGAATAGAACGCCTTATTACTGTTGAAATAGTACTTGCAGACAAACCAAAGTCCAAAGCAAGGATAGCGTTTGCTTGATGCAGGCGAACTTTCTTCAAAGTAATCATTATATTTCTTGTAGTACATTTCGTAGTTTCGCTCAAAAGGCTGATGCAAAAATAGCACTGTTTTGGTAGTCCTAAAAGAAGTTGTGGTTCCCTTGATATGCACAACAGAGCTGCTTTTTGCATATGGCTTTTAAATGTTTCCTGTTCCCATTCTGTATCTTCTGTCTCTGAAGATTTCAAATCTTTCTCTGGGTCGTATTGCGCACTCGTCAAAGAAGAAGCGTCTGGAAAACTGCAAATTGAAGTAGACTCTATTAATGCTGGATTAATGTTTAGCTTAGTATTTTTTTCCTTTTTGAAGATTTTTTCTTCGGTAATGGTTGCTTTATCCTCAACTTGACTTTTAATTTTGACTTGTACAGCTTTATGACGTTTAGACTTGTCCATGCACGGGTCAATTTCAAATCTCAGTGGGTCTTCTTCAATTTTGTTCTCTTCACCACACACAACGAATATTTCTTCAGGCGCATCTGGCGTCAAAGGTACGGGATCTTCATTAAATATTTTTTCAAAATATTTAATTCGGTTTCGCTTATCTACTGCAGACCTTTTTGCTTTCTCTTCTGTATTTTTCTGACATTGAAACTTGTGAGGAACTACTCCTTTTTTAAGTAGTTTTCTACCTCCAACCAATTTAAATTTTATGTAATTTTCCATGTCATTCTCAACCTGTAAAAAACAAGTAAAATAAAATATTAAAACTTATAAAGAATTCATTTATACGTATGTGCACATTTTTTTTGTTTTTCTATTACAAACGACGGATCTTCATGTATGTATTTGGATATCCAACACGTCAAAAAGTTATAATGATTCCATGTTATAAATATATATTATTAGGCAAAAAAAGAATTTAATTTATTAGCCAAACAAATATAGATACGAGTACATACAGCAATGTGCCGTCTCCAATGGAAATGTTCCCAGTAAGTTTCCAACGTTCCCAGGAGCATTCGTCCCAAGAGTATATTTTTTAAATTTCAAATCACGAGCACCATCAAACTCCCAAGTTTCGATTACTGGTAAATATTCAACCATTTTTTTTGCTGAGGGCAATACTCCCCGGAAACTCTTGGCACGGCACATTGCTATACATTCATGATTTTCAATACATAATATCATCAGGAATACGTCGATTTCCGAATTTAAATTTGTATTTTTAGGTATCTTTACCTTGCATACTTTTGTAGTAAAACATGCATTACTTACTAAAGGTTTAGAACCTCTGGAACGTTTACTTTTACTGAAGTAAAAATTTTTTTTTACTTACCGCTAAGCCAAACATTGAAATGCAATACCAAAGGTTTCAAACCCCTGACATAACCTATTAAAACATTACCTATGCGTATATTTTCTCATGTCATGTATCTACAAAATAAATATAACATGAATACCTATTACTTACATCAAAGTGATCTTCACAACAATAAACACCACTTTTGATGCTGGGCGGATTATCTCTTTTAATAGCTCGCATCCATTTTTTTCGCATTTTGAGCTCAAATGGCACTTTGAAAAACAACTTTTCTGGCGATCTGACTGTTGTCGACACACATTTCGGGACTATACACCATTTGTAAGGCTTTGAATTCGACATAATTATCTGTTGTTGTACCGTAATTGTTATTTTAAAGAAAAAATGCGTAGGAGCAGCGTGTCGCGTGCGTGCCGCGGCCGACGAACAGCAGGAACGGCAACAGGAACAGGGCAACAGCTGAGCGAGTCGGGGGCAGGCGGTGCGGCGCGAACCGATTCATACCTTATGACGTCACACAAGCGAGTGCGGTCGAGCGTTTCTAGGCTATTTAAGCCTACTTTATAACATTAATATCTCGAAAACTACTTATCGTATCGAAGTAATTCTTTCGATGACTTTTATCTTATTTTAAAGACTGTATGATAAAATAAAAAGTAAAAAACACTGTTGTTCTTCATTGGACATTTCAGTTTTCCTTTAAAAATGCCAGAATAAGTTAGAAATTATGTGTACTACCACTCTCCAAAGGTCACTCTTTCACTTTTACTTAAACTTTTAGGTGTGAAGATTGTCTTAATTTCTTTGGAGGTTCGGTATCACCCTTAAACAAAACATCGCCGGTTTTGCAAATTCGTTGCCATGGTTACTCATATAGCTATTAAACAAATGAACCCTTAATTTCTACATCCTTATTTTTAACCTTATTACGTATAATTTATTCAGTTAGTTCAGAACCCTTAATACAGAAATCCAATGCGTGCATGGAAAAATATTTTATTTTACCCAACCAATGAATTAAGCTGGAATAATCTCGTGAACGTATTTTATCTGTGGGTAATGTAATATGTAGACGCAAGATCATATCAATAATAACTGAGATGATCTTGTTTTTTTCTTTCAACATGGCGACTTATTTAAATATAAATGACCAATTACTTATATCTACGTCTTATCTAAAATTCGACAGGTTTCGAGACGAAACAATATGCTGACCCAAACAAAACTATTTTTGACTGTGTCACAATCCTGTTTGAGTGTAGTACATGTAGTAGTAAAAATAGTTTACTTAAGATATTGATAGTTATGCTGAATTTTCAGTCTTTTCTGGTAGCACTTTTTATGAAAATTTTTCGAACATTTTGAATTTCATTGTGAATTACGAGTAATCCACATCACAATTCTTCTCCAAGTTCCGTATTGAAATCTGTCAAAAAACATCAAAAGTGACTTGATAATTTAGGAAACGATTTCAACATGAAAATTTACGATAAATTTCGAAGTGCACGTCATCTGTCAAAAGTTCAACGACATGCCGACTTTTATTTCTGTTTACAGTTTAAAATTGAATTGACAATGGTGTCACATGGTCCCAAGTTGGTGATCGTTGTCAATTCGTTTGGTCACAATATCTGGGTGCGGTTCAGGTGCGCAATTGCTCTCTCGCTCGATAGTATCGCCACAATGCCCTGCGAAATTATTGTACATGACACGTTGATTGATTCTTTGAAAAATCTTCGAATATATGCACCTACTCAAAAAAGTATTGGTACTAAGGTAACATGTACTTATGGTAAGAAGTAATGTATTTTTTGTTTCGATCGGATGTCCTCTCACAATGAGAAGGATGTAGGCCTAACCCCGTGTCATAATTACCATGTCACATGCAAAAGTTGCTCGTACGACAACATTTCGTACATTTTGTCGCATGTTTGGATAGCTCCACACAGAGCCCTGTGCTTAAATTTTGTGTTGGTTGGTCGGTCTTAGTACACCACGCTGGTACAACTCGGGTTGGTGGACTCTATAATTTGTGACACACTGCAGTTCACCTATTCTCTGCACTTTTCTATAGCGCGGAATACCATGCCTTTGTTGAGACTGGTGTCGGTGCGGATAAACGTTAGCTATGAGAAAGACTCAGATCTGCTACCTCTTTCATTCCACTGCTTCCTGAACTTCAAAACACTAACCACTGATCTGAATAGTGTTAGCTAGTGTGCACATAAAATAAATAGGAAATACAGTTTTATTTACAACAGATTCAACTTTACTGCACGATTTTATGGACATCTCGTTTCTGTCTGTAATTTAAGACTCCGTTAAAGCGTCTTTTCATTAAAGTCGACGAGAAGGCATCAAACCATCAAACGAGGCTTAATGCATTTGCAAGATATAAAATGGTAAAATCAAAGACTTTTATATGACCAGATGGAGGGATACTGTACTAGAGTTAACGTAAAAGTGGGCTCAACTTTTTTCATCTTAAAAAAGGCCAGGGTGCTTTAGGAAAATATGTTGGTAGAGGTTGTTGTACATATGTATCCCTAAAAGTTGACCTACGTCGTAGTCGATTTTCAAAATCTGTGATTTTTTTAAAACAGTCAATTGTTACGGAATTGATCTGACAAATTATATATTTTAATTATTTCTCCTCCTTTCTAAGTTTAGGTGGGAACATTCTAATAGTTTTTGTAATTAACACGTTTATGGTTCACCGCTAGGCTCGCTTCGCTTCTTAACTAGAGACGGCTGAAACTGTTATCTGACCATCTACAACGTTTACAAACAGTCGTTAAAACAACCCCGTCATGGTTTGACGACTGCTATAACGCCCAGAAAGATAAGTTACTACGCCCTCATTCCACGTTCCTTATGGGTGGACCATAAGGAACGTAAGAAATTACACATTCTAGACTATTTTTACAATAACCTGTACTGAACCTCTTAACTATAGAGAGAAAACTGTAATAAAAAATCGGAAACAACATAACAAACAAACAAAAACAGAAAATATGAATTTGTAACGTGGGAACCCAACGAAACGCATAAATTGTAATCAACAAAAAGGTAACATGACGTAAATGGAGTGTAAATCATTCAAAATCATTCAGAACACGATAAAAACAATCGTTATAGTACATTGCTTTACTATTCTTCCATTAATTAATCTGTCGTAATGGATGCATTCGCGTGCGTTCACTTTTAAACGCATCTTGCAAATAATTTAACAGTGGGCGACATTAAAAGAGAAAACATATCGAAGTAGGTATCGAGAAGTAAACGGACCGATTGAATTTACATAATGAGTGTAAAATAAATATCATAAATAAGACTTTAGTTGCACATTCATGTTAATTTTACAAATACGAACGTTTAAATGCCAGTGCGCAGTCTGTTAAAAAGATTTAAAAAGTAAACTGTCAACGCTGTCAACACAACGCGGTACGGAGAGTAATATTTGAATTACGAATTTGGAACGTCTAGTCTTCTTTTGATTCGGCAAAAACTTGCGCGCAATAATGCCATCGGATTTTTTTCTGAGGCGATGTGAAACGCAGTGGTTTGTCTGCGTTCGGTTCATAAATCGGTTGACTTACATCATTAACAATCGCGTGACTGTGTACTATAAGAGAACGTGTCCTCGTGTGTTTACGGCTATTTAAGCTCTGCTAGACCAATTTATTGAAGAGCACTCACGTACAGATTAAGCAATTCGATGCTGGCTGCGATAATACAGGCAAAACTTGTCGCTCGTCAAATGATATGCCTACGCTAATGTCACACCTTTCAGAAAATTAGAGGGGGTATACGAGTACCTTAACACTTCCATTATATGCACTTCCCATGTAATCTTACATCAGCTAATTGTATGTCATTGCACATACACCCGCTACGTTTGGTTTTTCTAACGTTTGTTGTGTGTACGGCTCCTTAAAATCTTTAAAGGTTTTATTATTAAATCTTGCATACAGAGAAGCTTGCTCCACTTAATGAAATCTGTCTGTTTGGAACCGCATCGCAGCAAACGTAAAATTACGCGCCATTACATTTACGACTGCCCTTCCATAATTAGACTGCTAAATTTCATCCTTTCGGCGGCGAACGAATAAAATTTGTATGTAATTAACCCGACTATCATTCGAGATTAAATCTCGGACGTTTATAATGGCCACACTCTACACAATATCTAATCCTGTTTTTAATTATCTGTATTCAAGAAGCTAACGCAACATACAAGTTAGTGACGGTTTACAAAAATTCCGATTTGCACTCTGCTCGGCTCACGCACGCCGCACGCGATCAAGCGGTAACCATGGCAACGGAATCCAAGATGGCCGCCCTATCGTATCTTATCAGGTTATTGAAGATGCCCATTTTGTACCGCTACCGCGAGTAAGATGGATTTACGCGAATATTTTAATGAATAAGTTAACTTTGTACATTCTAAGCTACACCTTTTAGATTTGTCTTTGATATTTTGAAGAGTTGCTGTTGAACATACATTCTCACCTACGCGACTCTGCGAAAACAGCTGAATCTAAAAATCAATCAATCAATGTAGGTAACCCAATGAAAAAAGAAATCAAAGGAAATCTTAACTAGCAAAATATAATTTTAAACATCGCCCTATTTCTTCCACGATTTCTAAATTTAGTGATTCTAAATTATGAATTTGCACAGAATATAACAAAAACTCAAAGGGCGACCGCGTTTAGACGGAACAAATACTACTTTACACACAAATGTTGATCTTAGCAGGAATTCTAGCTCTACCGCCTTATATAGCCAAAACTCTACATGTGAGACATTTCTATTGGTGTGAACTCAGTGACAAAAAGTTTCGTTCTAAACGAATTGTTAATCAAAGTTTACTTTAATTGGAACAAAACACTATTCCTTTTTTTTCAAGACTTAGCATAATAGGACATAGTTTTATTAAATGATGGGACATATAAATATTAAATAGATCCTACTGCGTAAGAAATCCACACTTCTGAACAGAAACCAGCTGAAAACTAAACTGTAAAAAGAACTTTATAAATCATGGGATATTCATAAAATAATCAAATAAAAAATAATATTATGATTTAAGTATCGAAAACTTAAAAAAAAAATAGTTGCAAAACTATGTGTTACACTTTTTTATTCCTTTAATACCATAGATAACATTTAAATAACTTTTGCAAAACAACAATAAAGATATCACCATTCCCAACAACTATCTATTATTCCATAATATGTGTATAGTACACCAGTACTATTATTTAATCTGTGGTACGGGTATCATAAGGGTTAATGATCTATTTGTGTGTTATAACTGCACACACGCTTTAAAGCCTGTACCGCAATGCCTATCAGTTTTGCGATCATATAATCTGGTACTGGTATCTTTACATTGTGGCTGCAGTACAATACAAGTTGATAACGATGAATGAAAAGAATTAATGGATGCTTCTAAGAGGATTAAGATCTTATGACGTCATACAGTATTTGTTACTATGTTTTAAGCTATTGCATGTAATAGAATCTGAAAAAAATTTAGCAAGTTTTCCTAAATAGTGGATACATTGTAAATTACAATTTTTAAGAAAGAAAACATACAACATTCTAAACTTGCTTAACATTTTAAAAATAAGTAAACACGTAGATTTTATTGAACAAGGTAATGTTATTACCTATTTTACTTTTCGATCAAGCTATTAAGATTTATAAAAGCGATCAATAAAAATTCAAGTGTATGTAAACATTTTAAAAACTAAGTAAACTATAAAACTAATTGCAACAGTTGGGAATTGACATTTAAAACCAACGGTGGGTCGCTATAAAACCTACTCATAAATGCATCCAGCTTAAATACAAAAAGACGAAATTAAAAGCTAGACGTCCCAGCGCGGGAACTGATCAAATGGAGTTGAAGCGGCTCAAAATAGCGTAAAATAAAGCTCATTAGTATTTTCTTAAATAGTAGAGTCTCTAATATTTCAGAAAACTATTCCCATCTCCTCTACTAGACAATTACAAATCAGAATACTTCCTAAGTTAGAAAAAAGCGTACAAAAATGAAAAAGGGGCTTAATATTTTTTTAAATACAAAAAGACGAAATTATAAGCTATACGTCCTGGCGCGGGAACTGAACAAATGAAGTTTAAGCGGCTCAAAATAGCTTCGCGTTATTTGCGAAAGTAAAATAAAGCTCATTGGTGTAGATAATTCGACATATCGCAGTCGGGGCGAGTGTTCACATTAATTTCACGATCCGTCTCGGGCATCAGTGGGAAGCGCGTGTAGTACGAGTATACCGATAGGTTGGCAGTCGTATATGTCTAGTAAATACGTACCGCGTTGGAACTATTCAAAGCATATTTAAATAGGTAGTAATTTTGATGCTTGTTTAAAGAAATGAAAAAGTGGGTAAACATCTTGATTTAGGGTCAGATTCAGATAAGCTGTATGAACACTCAATATACTTAAAAGCCTATTTCAAAACTAAAGAGACTTGAGTTTACCCGAATGACTTTCGGGTAACACAATTACGGTAACTTAGAGCCAGAGCACCCGAATTAGGTATTCGACGAAAAATTGAATCCAAATTAATACAAAAGGAAGTTTCAACATAAGCAATGTTCTAAGGTGTTTTCTCAAAAGTTCAAAGTTACTCATATTGTCTGACATGTAAGCTTCGGACATTCGATGCCTACGAATACACGATCGTGTTTGACAGTTGAATGACAGAAGTGCTTAGTTGTAAGTTGTGAGGTTGTGAGGAACATTGTCATCTCGTCGAGTGCGGATGGCCGGGCGCAGAGTTTCAACGATAACATTGAACAAAAACAACATAATCCAATATATTATCGGTATTCGGCCAAAAAGCCGGTATCCAAATCAATACAAAAGGAAGTTTCAGCGTTTCGTTTAAAGTACTCGTATCTCAAAAGGGCAAAGTTACTCGAATTGACTGATATGTAAGAAAGCTTCGTTTGACAGTTGAATGACATAAGTGCTGAGTTATTAGTTGTGAGGGACATTGTCATCTCGTCGAGTGCGGACGGTCGGACAGACGGCGGAGGCGAGCCGCGCCGCGAGCGTCGTCACTGCGCGCGCACACTGTTTAATTTTCAATTTAGATCGCAATTTGCGATGCGCACACCGTACGCCCAAACTGGCATCACTCCACTCGATAGATTTATACCCTGCACTTATGACTATGTGCCTCATATCAGTGGAATATATTAAAAGGAATTAACTCGCGTAAGTTATGACCCACCGCCGGATTCGACCGATAAGTTTTAATGAAAATTGCGACGTTTTTTAGCAAATTCACCAGCGGGCGGGGCCCGAGATAAGAGGAATTGATCTGTCAAGAGTGACTAATTGTCCGGCCGCTTGATGTAGTTTGTTTTATATTAATTGCACACGGCCGAACAATATGTTTATTGGGCGATTCCGTCGATAATGTTTCTGTTGGCGTCACCTCTTATCGCGACCGAGATGCGAAACCAGACAAATTGCGGCTCGTATGCGCTTCAATGTATAAAATTCAGGCGATTTATTGAAAGTTTTTAGAGGATTTATTGGCGTTTACCGGCCACAATTCTAGACTGTCAGTGTTCGAGCTTAAAACAACAAGCAAAAAGATCTCGTAAAAATGCAACTCAATTTTATTAAAGCCTGAATCATCTTACAAGAACCAAAGCTTAGTACAGCCCTTAATTAAATCAGTTCTAAGTGTGCGCTTGTAAGCACCAACTCGCATATCAACGAGTGCACAATGCGAATGAGTCTAGCATAATTAGTCGACATTTGAATGCGGCCGGCTACTTGTTATTATAACGACCTAAATATCATTGCAATAGAAGAACTCCCCATTCCCACGGACTATAAATAACTGAACGATGATACATGAACGCTTTCAATTAATTTTTTTGCAATACTAAACATAACTGCTCTTGCCCGAAGACGTAAGAGTAATTAAATCAAATGCAGCAAATTAACAGCGGTCACGCTACATGAAAACTTTCACCGAATGAAACTGATTCTGATTTATCACGACTGTTAGTCCAAATTGATATTTTTTAATTGCCTAACAGCATCGCTGGTTCAAAGAACGCATATTAATTATGTTTGATGAAATATAAGCCGGCAAGGTGTAAGACAGTTAGAATTAACATCGCTTAAGGTCTTCGTCTAGCTTGCGGTTTGGAAATATAGTTCAATGGACATACGTGAACTCTAGATGATCACAAGGAATTTGGCAGATATCAAATTACGATTAACACGCTTCAAACTTATCTTCAATAATTTCAAGCTTAGTGCTGTCCCCATAAGTAATAAAGTATTCAAACATGCTAATAAAACTCACCTTTAAAATGCAGCTGCCGACGGCTTCATTCTCCGCCACCGTCACGTTGTAGAAGGACTGGTCGAAGATGGGCTCGTTGTCGTTCACATCCAACACTGTCACTAGCAACGTGGCCGTCGACGACAGCGGTGGGTTGCCGCGGTCGCTTGCCACCACCGTCAGCCGAGGCATAGGATTCGTCTCACAATCGACACGGGCCCGCGTCGTCACCAACCCCGAACGCTCATCGATTGAAAACCAATCCGACTGCGGCGTCGGTAGCAACGAATACCGAATATCTGAATTCTCCCCCTCATCCGCATCACTAGCTGACACCTGAATGACCGGCGTGCCTGGAGCAGCCGCTTCTGGAACGTTCGTTTTGTAAACGCTCTCCAAGAACACTGGCGGGTTATCATTCACATCGGTCACTCTGAGACTGATTATCCGCGACGCGTGCAAGGGAGGAGATCCCTTGTCAGTGGCCACTACGTTAAGGGTATAAGAGGAACGTGATTCTCTATCTAAAGGTAACGCAACTACTACTAAATAAATTATGTTATCGTGCGTCCGCAAATCAAAATGTCCGTCACCGCCACTCAACGTAACATTCACGTTAGAATATTCAGTTTTGGAGTCCGGATCGTGGACTGATATTCTAGCTACAAACTCGTCTAACTGCGCCGATTCAGATATTTTCGGTGTCGCATCGTCGCTTAGGAATATAACGTCAATCGTCGGTTGATTGTCGTTTACGTCTGTTACGCGTATGGACACGAATGCTGTGGTCTCCAGTGGCTGAGCGCCTTTATCCCTAGCAACGACGACCAGCTCATGCAAATCTTTGGTCTCAAAATCTAACGCTTTATTGACAGTAACCTCTCCCGTCTCTGGATCTATTTTAAACATGTTTTCTTTGTCACTCTGTCTCCTATTAATCGAATATTCGATGAGACCATTTTCACTCGCATCCGAGTCCGTGGCCGATACTTTCAAAACGGTCGTACCGACTGTTGCATTTTCCGGTATCATAGCCGAATATACGCTTTCAGCGAACACTGGAGGATTATCGTTTACATCTAGTATGGTAATATTTACAGTCATTGTGCCCCGCAACGGTGGGGTTCCTCCATCTAACGCTTCTATGACCAATTCGTAATGGTCTGTGGTTTCTCTGTCTAGGAACCCGTTGATCTGGAGGTCTAAGTACAGCACCCCGTCTCTTTCCCTATGCGAGGACAGTCTGAACGCATTGTCTGTGTTTCCCGAGATGATGTTATACCTCTGAGTGTTAAACACGCCCAGATCTTGGTCCTTCGCCGGGTTGAGTTTCCTCTTGACGTCCCTGGGGGTGTTTTCGGAGAATTCTACGTTCATGATCGGAGAGGGGAAGGTGGGTGCATTATCGTTTTCGTCGGAGACTCGCACAACTACGCGGATGTTGTCTCCGCTGGCGGGGATCGCGACTAGAGCGTAGTGGTCCCTGTTCTCCCGGTCGAGGGGGAGGCGGGTGCGGATCTCGCCGGTGTGGGGGTCGATCTTGAGGTCGTCGTTGACGGCGCTGCCGGGGACGGGCACGATGGTGTAGGGGGGCGCGGCGTCGGGCAGCTCGTCGCCGAGGTGGCCCACCAGGACGCCGGCGCGCGCGTTCTCGCGCACGGTGAACTCTCGCACGTGCTCGGCCGCCGCCGCAGCGACCAGCAGGACCAATGCGCGCCACATCGCGCCACTGTACATATCACCGCTCGCACATTGTCACTACACCTGGAATCGGAAAAAATCGGTTTAAGTTTTCGAAGATTTTGCCAAAGGTTTCACGATCAAATGGTATGTCAAACTTAAATAGACAAGGATTTTTATTTTCAAGGATAATAATTTCTTTAAATAAAATCAATTCTATCAGCATTTGCTACACCATGCAAGGGTTTTACCTGCATACTGAATAGTGAAATACTCATTGTATTGATAACTTTACACACTTTACAGTACATTATGTGAAAGTACAATCAATAAATGAAATGAAATGAATCAAATCATTTGGTATCAAATAATACATATGTATCATTGCACTGTTGTTCAATAGCATTAAGAAATCGGAGCTTGAAAAAAAATTATAAGCCAAGCATTTAGACGGACGCTAAACATCAAAAAGCTTTACCCAGGAGTTGTTTCTTAATAAAACTTCGCTTATCAACCACCGCTAATAAATACTTCAAAAACTTTCGAAATCATCTATCGTTTATGGCAGCGATAAAACTGTATGAAACTCGATATATGATATAACGATTACTAAACGGCTATCAAATGGTCAACGGGGCTGGGTTTGAATTATCTTGAGGCGTATTTTGTGGAGCCACTAAAAGCTCCAAATGAAGTCTGCTATGACCTTCATTAACACTCATTATGTCTCGGATACATCATAATATGTCAGGTTTCGGGTTTTCGGTGGAGAAAGTAAACTTTTATTGCGTATACTTTCTCCCGGTCCGCTTGTGTGACCAACAGCGAGCACCGATGACATGTCAAAGTTAAAAATAAGAACGTCAAAATCATATTCAAAGTTTTCGTTACCCTCAAAACCCTTTTGGTTTAATATATTTATTTCCTTAACTTTACCTTAAATTAACTTTTTAATTTTCTTATTAACGTGAGTTCATTATTTAAAGTTAAAGTTTAAATTAAAGTGTTGAGAAATTTTATTTATTGAATATTTTAATGAATTGCAGAATACAAAATGCTTTCGGTTTTTACACCTTTAGTTCTGTGATCTATCTTGTCGTAAATTTAAATAAACATTTTATTTTTACAACTAGCTGATTAGGCAGACTTCGCTCTCCCAATTATTTTGACTATTATCCAAACTTTTTTATGCATGTTATTTACATATAAATCTTCCTCTTAAATCACTCTATCTATAAAAAACCGCATCAAAATCCATTGGGTAGTTTTAAAGATCTAAGCATACATGTAACAGCGGGAAGCGACTTTGTTTTATACTATGTTAGTGATAGTCATTATAAATGTTATATCCGGGCTTTTTAAGCGCGTAAGTAGCATTAAAATCGTATACAATGTAGCACATACCTAACATTACTACCCATAACGTCACTTAACGGCGTAAAACATAACCTACACTGTACCTGACACTACTGGAGTTAAATTACAGCTACCAGCATGCAGGGACATCACATTAGCACTAAATTCAACTTCCTCTTTATTACATATAGAAAAGAAACAAACAATTGTACAGACCTGCTGGGGAACGAGTCTACTTTTACAATTGAGTCAAAATGGCATCATAATGGTTACATTATGACTTCTTAATGAACATATTTGATATTTTTGTTCCTACTGTTTAAATGGAGTAAAATATTTCGATGGAGTTTCAATGGAGTGCCATCGCCATTATATTTGAAATACTTTGGACATCGGACATTGTGGATTGTTTTCACAATGACGTAATAATGGCAAATTTGTACATCATCATAGTAACATCAGGTAACGTGCATGGCCGTCTACCGCTTATTTATAATTAAAAAACACAAGTGCTTAAGGAGTTTCGATTCCCAGCGGATTAAAATTAATTAATAAGATTAAAATTTCGGTTTCCACTTTTCTTTTAAGTGAAATTAGAGACTCGTGAACCATGTATTTAATGCGTAATTAAGAATAATGTGAATAAGAGATATTAACATACCACGAAACAATGGGCGTTAAATAGAAACTTTTTGCGTCGTTTCTCTGGTTTAAGACTAAATCACACATTACGGAAAGTGTGTCAATATCATCTCACTTGTCTCAATGGGACAATTTATACATTTTCTATGCCTTCTTAATCCTAAAGCCAGGTCTCCACCGAAGATTGCCAACTTTGTGTGTTGTCAAAACGTGTTGGAGACAAAAGCATCAGTAATTACCTTGCTTTTGTCTAATCTTACCCAAGTAAGTCTTGACCGAAGAAAAATTGCCAACTTTTATGTTGTCAACATCTGTTGGAAACACAGAAGTTGACAACATTTTTAGTGGAAACACATCTTAATGTGGGAAGACAGTGCTTTAATAACTAACTAGACTTTTCCCGCGGATAAAAAGTGTCCTGTATGTTAATCCAGGTTATAAACTATCTGCATACCAAATTTCATCTAAATCTGTTTAGCCGTTTTTGAAGAGTAACAAACTTCATACATCCATCCAAACAAACTTTCGCATTTATAAAAGTACAGTATTAGGACTAATTAGTGAATACTTAGGTATAGTATACTTCTAAATATTCTTCCACTAATGTCATAATTCAATTACTACTTCTACTAACTAACTACGCTACTCTAAACTATCAACGAGCCTATCAAATGTAAACTTAAGCACAATTCAGACCTCTTTAAACACTTCACCAGTGAACATCTATGATTAGTTAGCCTATACGCTTGTTAGCTTCTTGATAAACATACAACAATGTTTCAATAGATAAGTGTCATTACATCACTGCAATTAATCACTTTTTTAAATGGATCTTAATAAAAACGATCTACGAATCGAACGTAAAAAGATATTGCACAATGAGTTCAAGTGTTCTTCGATAATAGTTTATTATGAAAGCTTATTAGGTACGTATTATTTGAAAGCTTTGAAATAAAAAGTACTCAATAGCGGTTTAATTGCACTTATATAAATTTATGATTACAGTTATTACAGTATCTAATATAAGAACGATTATGATCAATTAGTTGAAACATATATATAATAACTAAACAAATTGTTTTTTTTTAATGTATACCTATAAGTACTAGGAAACTAAGTTATAACTCAATTGTATTTATAATTTTCAAACATGTAATTGTGTGCTTATAATAGACTTATTTCATTCAAATGCCTCTATATTATTTAATACAATGTATAGAATAATCTTTCTTCTTTATTTTCACTTAAATAATAATTATAGAAATATGCAGACTTTTTATGCTTTTACACTTTTTATTCACAATTATTATATTAAAACGTATAATAAACGCTTAGTTTTTATCATAAATTGAACAAGGACAATGACATTAAATCATAAAATGACGCTTGTATCCATCCCGTATGAAAATCCATAATAGTGTTGTTATATAAATTGTAAGTTTTTGCCAATTTCAAAAGCTCTACACAACCGTCCCAAGCTGGAAACCGGGAATGCCGTTGATTGGTCGGCAATAACTCACTTGGCACGTCAGGTGACCGGTTCGCTCTCGTTACGTGGATTAGAGTTAGATTCGACCAACGTATGTTCTTGTACACTGCACACATGACTATTTTTGTGCTTATTTTCAATATTCTATCCGTAAACGTCTCGCGCATTTTTACATTTTTGTACTTTTTAATTGCAATTTATGGTGAATCCTTTTGGTATCCGTACATCGGATTTTTAAACTATAATCAACATGATTTATATCAATTGCATTATTATCAATATGTATGGTAGGTACGAGTATTTTAAGGTAAAGATTTTGAGTTTTGACAAAATTCAAAACCAAGCACCCAAAAACTGTCTCCAAGCTGGAAACCAGGAATGCCGTTGATTGGTCGGCAATAACTCACGTGGCACGTCAGAGGACCGGTTCGCTCTTGTTATGTGGATTAGAGTTAGATTCGACCAAAGTATGTTCTTGTACAAATGAACACTGCATATCAATTTTCAATATTGCTAAAACGGTAACACTTTTTTACATTATGTTCACTTACTCACTTAGTTGGAACCGTATAAGAAATTCCCAAAGATCAGATATTTGTTCCATAGCTCCTAGATAGACTTCATTTTATAAACTGATTTATGTGCCTAATATTTTTTATGATAATAGTTTTTAATATCAAATCAAACAATATTTTAAATTTGCACTAAAACTCGTTTTTCCTGCATGTCATAACGAAAAGTAGATTATAGAACAAAGTTAAAAGAACATTGGTTTGGTTTGGTACTTCCCAAAGTCGTTTCTAAATCTTTAAGCATCGCTCCTAAATAAGTACCTACTTACATTCGCGCAGGTAATATTTCACCCGTCGTTCAATTGTCTGTTAGTAAAAAAAATATCTACTTTGGCTGCAGGTAAACTTTTATCGAAGGTCCACCATGTCATAGAAGTGATAAGATAATTCTAACAATTTTAATGCTTATATTTAGATTATGTTACTTATTTTATACTCCAATTAACAATTATACTGATATTTTAAAATTGAAAAAGTTTGCGAGAAAGTGTCTCGCAAAAAAGGCTGAACGTATTTGTTATTAATTTGACTTACTGGTAATTTATAATCTGTATTAATTAAAATATGGGTTACTTTTTATTTATCTGTGACCCAAACTCCACGCGGATGAAGTCGCGATTGTAATAAATAATTTATTTTATTTTATATTCATTCATGTAAGAATTTGTGAGCAATAAATCTAACAAATTATTTATTCATCTTCTTAATTAATTTATTAAGGTCTAGAAATGGAATAGTTCCTTGTATTTAAATAAAATTCTTCTTAAACAACTTTATATAAAACATAAATTACGTTGTAACATTTTATCATAATATTACTATCTAATAAATATTATTTTGAAATAAATGAACGTGCTTGAAATAGCTTTACAAATTAAAAGGTATCATCAAGAATCCACACGGATCAATTTTCAAAGTAATAGTTTTAACTCGAGCAAAAACAATAAATATTTACAATAATTAAAAATAAAAATTCTTTTAGATAGGCATTAACATATTCAAAGTATTATTTTGAAACTTGTCATCCGATTTCTGAAGTAGAAAATTAACCAAAACCTATATTTTGTTTACTTTGTTTAACACGGGCAAAGACGTCGGCATATCTACTGTTCTAATTTATATTTTGTTTCCAATTGGACCTTAAAATATTTATCATTTAGTTAATGAACATTCATTTGTGCTCCCAAGTACAAAAAAGTTCAATTCGCTTAGTTTCCGTGTAAACCTGTACGAAGCTATTCTAGATCATAAAATTGAAATTTTATTGACGCGGCCGCAGCCGAGGACCAGAGGCGCGCATTAACCAGAATTAAAGCTTCTCCTTGATTATTTTAAGAAATATTTAGTATGCAAAACTCAGAAATGGACTTATTTTTCTGAATTCTTCGTTTGTCGGTGCCCGTATTTATTGTACAACTTGAAAGGAACACATCGCATCCGTGCATTTATTGCAGTCTGTGAATGTTTGCGATGTCGCCAGCGTTGAAAATATATTTGCCTTTTGTTATAATTTTGCGATAAAATTTTTGAAATTAACCAAAATTAATTAGTTGCAATTTACATGGCGAATCAGTGTATAATTTAAGGGTAGGAACACGGGCTCATTTATCCTAATTTTGTTTTAAAAACCTTTCGGAGCTAAAGTCAGAGACACCATAATTAAATTGTTATATGGGCCCCTAAAAAGCGCTACAAAACACGAAATAAAAAGCGGCGAGGTGTGTTCTTAGGTAACAAATACCGAAATTGTTGGCTGCGGCCGCGGGCCCCAAAGACTCGGGGCTGCTAAACGAATTAGCGTCAAAAATCCTGCGCATGCGTCGCGTCGGACCCCGCTAACGATTCCAAATTTAACGTCGACGCAAACTATGCGCGGACGAATGAGTTATTGTGCGAAAGGGTCCACGCCAGACACTTCTACCACATACAATATGCTTATAATATAACTCATCGACACCCACACCGTACTATAATATACGAAGTGGAAGTAGGCAAGAACATGATTAAGAAACCATATACTAAGGAACTTAGCGCAGTAATAAATACTCATTTATTTTTGGTTTTAACGAAGTTTAACGTTTTAGAAACGGTACAGAGGTTGCGAAGAAAGACAAGTTAATACTGCTGAACATTTACTGAAACTCCTAATCTATCTTGGGGATATAAAAATACAACGAATGGTTTACATTAAATGAATTTACAAAATGTATATATGAAATATCAGCTTCTATCTAAATTTATTAACATAAAGATAAAAGTTACAAAGTAACACAAAGTAATTCTACAAATTTTACTCGTAAAATTCTGCAGTGATGATCGATAATTAAAATTGCAATAACACTTAATTAAGGTAAGCGACAAAGTATTACAAAATTACTTTGGAGTTAAATCAAGTTTTCTAATTAAAAACCGGGGAATAGTAATATAAAATAGTAATCAAAATGCAAAATTTTCTTTTAAGGTACGTAATTAAAAATACATCAACTTTACCGCATATGGAATAAACTTAAAACGGGCAATTTTAAAGGCATCGGAAGCCTTTATCGAATTAAATTTATACGGTCTACCCAAGATTGAGGTTATTTGCAGGGGAAAAGAACCCGGTAATATTGTAGACTTTGTAGATTGTTTAACATGACATTAGAAACTGATTTTAACAAGCGATGACTATTTATAACGCAGTAAATATTTTTTATTAAAAGAAGAAAGACTGAAATACTTTAACTAGTAAAATAGTTGTAAATTACACACTGTGTTGATGTTAGAATTATAAAATAGCTTAAAATTATCGGTTCTTTTATTAAAAATATAATTATTTATTACTATAGAAAACATTAACTTACGACAACAAAATTAAAAGAGAGACTTTTATTTTCAATTGCATATTAGATTTCACTTTTGTAAAATTTTCATACAACCTACCCTTATAAAATAGTTTTACAGAAAATTCTTGTTCCGCTTAATAAAACTTTATGCAAAAAGAGATACTTTTAGGTTTATTTGTATCAGAAATATAGTTTTAAATATTCCCGCAATTGTCTAAGAGTTTTTACTTTTTTAGATTTATTAATAAACGTTTGTTGCAAACCGAATCAAATCTCCATCAAGTGAATTAACCAGCAAATTTTACAATAAATATTCCCACAATTGAATCTCAGAATATCTCGCAGCACTACTAAGGTTTGCTATTTGATTTCAAGAAAGCTTTCGAGGCAGCGTGGAAGGGTAAAAGGTAAAAAAGTGTCTGTATGCATCCGAGCCCTGCTTAGCATTGAATATGATTGTTATCGATCGCTTGTACTGCGCGGGTATCAACACTCGGCTCTGGGGCCCTCGTGACTGAAGACATAACGTATTTATACTTTTAGGATAATCTACTGTGTAGGTAGAGCCAACTCACCAGGTAGGTACCGCCACCCTCTTTACATTTGTGTCGGTTGTGGAGGTGTTTATTTTTAAATTATTTAAAATAATTGAAAACTCTACGTGTATCTCTACACAGTCTAAAATAAAGCCGCTCCACGCCGTACTTACACTTACGTCCTTAAAATTACGGAACGAATTATCAATTAACAGAACAAATCAAGAGGAACGTTTAATATATTAATACATGCATATTTTAATAAATAAAATCTGAAATATATAATTATATTAAGGCTTTGGCGGAATGAGTCTTGGAAGTCTAAAAAATAGAACACAGAGATGCTAATGGATCAGTCTTAAATGTATTTTTGGATTTCTAACTTTAAAATAATAATATTATTTTACTTTTTAGTTGTGGTTTTAACTATTAATTATTTTAAAAGTTAGTATGTAATTTTAGTAGGTATCTGTATTTATGCATTGATCATTATCATCATTGATCATTAAGTGTGCGCAAATTGTACCTAATAATGAATAACAGCTTTTGACTTAATTTATCTATCTTAAAGTAGCGAGCACGTTAAACGAAGGAAATTAAATCAGTTATATTCAGAATTAGTATTTTAATTATAAAGCATAAATGGTAAGCAATATGTGTAATTAAAAAGAGAATTTATTGAAAAAGCTCCTTTTGATGAGAAAACTTAATCAGCTCAACTATAAAACTGAAATAAATTGGAATCTGCTAGATTTATGTCATTTTTATTATTGAATTAAAAAGTTTAGCTATAGTTAGAAATTAAATGGGTTTTAATACAATTTTTAATCCGTAATTTGATTTTAAAGTCATTTGTATATGTATTTCTTACATGATTTTTTATTTTGCTTTGAAATTGCGAGGTTGTTGGTTTAAGTCACTATTTAAATCAATTATTATGTATTTAAATATACGGTATGATTACGGCATCTATGAATATAACTATAATTCTGGTACAAATAGAGCTACTTACACTCCATAGGTTTCAAATAGTACATTCTTTTGAAATAGTATGATGGTATTGAGAGATTGCTTCGATTCTGTTACTAAAATGTTATTCAGGAAATTGCTTTTGTCTAAGCATAACTATTTGTGGGATTTAACGGAATCATCCGGTGCTGAATTGTTGGCAAGTTTCAAGTAACAAGAGTTCCTGTTATATTATTATTTAGGACCTGCTATTATGTATATAAGTATTATACATAGGTATAGATAATAATATTATATAGACTAAACATGTAGAGTTAGTTTTCACAAACATTACGCTTTTTGTTAAAGTGTTTATCTACATATTATTTTCAATAAAACATATGTAATAAGTTTAGTTATCATTAATAAATGTATGCGTGGATTTTTTAAATTCTTGCATCTCTATTTTATATTTGTTTGAATATGTGATATTGTATAGAAATTACATAAATTGTCATATTAAAATAGCAACAATTTACTTCCTCTCGCCGTCGGCGTCGGGTCATATGCAAAATGAGATAAATTCAAAAAGTCATGCCAATGCAATGTTTATTGATATTAAAACATTTTCTCTCAAAATATGAATTGTCAATTGAGGTTTTAAATTCTGTGATGATATAATAATTAATGGATTTCAATATAAATTAATATTTTTGATGGTGATTACTATATTTTTATGATTAATGGCGTGTCAATTTAATTAACTTTTAAAATTTTTATTTTTAGAATAAAATTAACACTGTTGAATTTTTTGGAGCGTTAATACTTTAATATGATTATGTACAAAGCATTTAATATTAAGTATCGTGCACCGGTGTTTACTTCAATAACTTGTAAATGTAAATGGTTCCAATTTATATGTAAATTATAGCATACTTTAGCGTACAATATATTAATTATTATTTTTAATACGTCATTTTCATCATCCAGTTTTCTTTACATCGAGTTTTTTTATTTACTTACTTTTCGATAATATTATATAGATTACTATTTAGACAAATAACTATTCATTTACATATTTTAACTCGCATAATCTATTTCAGTGGTGTAAAAGACTTCAACGCGTTAATTCTCTAACGTTTCAACACAGAACTCTACAAGCCGCTTGAATTTCCTTCTTTCTTTTGATTTTTAGATACATTGAATTTCTTGTGTTCCTGAAATGTTTATACTTAAGATTTTGTAGAGTTTTAAGTATCTCATAACTAGTCAACCTTTAGTTATTATGTTTGTAGTCAAACATGGTTTAGTTAGTTGTAATACCGGCTAGTGGGAGTTTTTGTGATTCCGAGTATTAAGTGCGTAATTCCCAGTACCTTCAGATTCCTACAGCTACCTTCCTGGAATCGTTCAATTTAAACGTGTGCAGCATTTTTAGTGCGTGAATCTAATAGAATAGGAAATAAACTTTTCTACATACAATCATGCTTTAAAAGGGCCTACGACTGTAAAGATATCCGTTTAGCACATACAAGTAAGTTTTAACTGAACCTTAAGCTTTTATAATATGGTAATGACTCTACCAATACCATTAATGACTTTAACATGGAGATTGTAAATTGTCCGCTATGTTTAATTTCTTAATGCCAAAGAACTCTACATGATAGTATTTTTCTCATAATTAGCAGTGGTTAATAATTTACACTTCGGACGTATATTTCACATAAAAGTTTAATATCAAGAAGCAACTAATGTATAAACGGACTAGTCCAGGACAAGTTTCCTTGCGAAGACAGCACGAAACAGTTTTCAAGAGCTAGACGACCAATTAAGACGCACATTTACAAGCGAATTGCTAAACAAACTTGCATATAGAGAAAAGACGAGAGCTCGCGATTGGTATCTAAAGCTGAGCGTTCGCCTTCTAACCAACAGAACCCACCTCCTGAATCCTTAACACACAATTTCGTTCACCATAATCAATTCTGGGTTTTTAAATGAGAATATTCACTACAACACTCGTACACTGCACTGCAATCCGGACTAAAGCACTGGTATTGCAAACACTAAAGTTGGACAGTTTTCACTTGGAGTAAAACGTGTTTTTTCGGAGCGGCGCGAGACACGACCGATCGCGCCGGGGGTTCGGAAGGCACTGGAGACGCTGGTCGCCCCCCTCCCCTGCAAACAGGTTGTGGACTTGTGGTCGCATACCGTTTGAGCGCCAATTTCGAGGCTCCCTCCATAGGGACGCCGCCACTTGATCCGAGGATAAGGTAATGATAAAAGATAAAGCCTACAATTATTTATACTCGGCGCGTTATCAATCGCGTCATTTTCGGGTTACGCTCTTTATGTAAGTGTAACGACTCTATTACACTTTTATGCATTCGAAATGATATTTGATTTTTATACCGCAACTTATATTTGCTGATTAAATATTCAGTTGTAATGAATAAGGAATAGATTTAATGTTTGTCCAAAGTATCATACATAATTATGCTTGTATGTAGAGTTCAGTAACACTATGTAGAGTTTAGTAATACTGTAGTACAGTGCCTAAACTCTATATTTTAATAATGAATTAAGGTAAATACTAGAGATAATTCCATTATCCTTTATAAATAATGAGTACTTAAGCCTCTAAAGTTAATTGAAAAATACAAGTGACATAAACTTCTTAGTTTAAACACACATTATAAATATCAGCATTAAAATCAGGCCCTTTCAACCCAAAGGTAACTTAGAGAGCCTTTAACGACTTTAATAAGAAAGGGCATTGCTCTAACAAACAGGCTGTTATTTAACTAACAAGTTGATTATGTCAGGCCATAATGTCACCGCTAGACTCTACTTACGGAGATGTGTTCCACTGCAGTCTCTACAGTCTACGACTCTACGTGGTGTATGAATTGTTATGTTTTAAATTTTATCAAAAATTGGTCAGAGCATGGTGGAATATTATAAAGCTTAATTAAATTTAATGATTAAAACGATTTTGTTCATTAAATGTTTGATGATAAAGAAATAACAAAAATATTAAAGGTAATTTTTTTTACATTTTTATAACTTTTTATCATAAATCCAAGGAATTTAGACCAATAAAAATAAGTAGTTAATTTTTATCCCAAAATAATAAATTTAAATATTTTTAGCTGGCAGCTGGCCCGGGGTATCTCACCCCACCCTCTTAATCCGTCGTAAAGCAGCATGTTCTTCATGTCTTAAGTTTCGGCTGCTGATGCTTTTTGAAGCGAATATATTAGTTGTCATGAGTAGCAAAGCACTCAAGCACTCGCATACAACCTCAGATAGGATATCTTCTCTAATTGAGATTGGAAGTGGGTTTCAGTGACCACTTAACATCAGGTGGCATGCATGCCCGTTTGTTACTCAATTACTATTAAAAAAATCCGCTCTACCTAATAGAGATTAGGTAGATCATCCAGCTAGTAGAGACTAGCTCTGAGGATAAAAAATCGCTGCGAAAAGTTACAAGCAGTGCCCGGCCTGAGTGGAACGCGCTCATAGTGATGGGTCGTCTTGCAAAAGACTTCGACGCGCGATCGTTTTTCCGGTACATAGAGCTCAGTCGCCTCAATTTGTCCTTTTGTTATTTCATCTCTGTAGCTTTTATTGTTACGCTATTATCTAATAAAATGTTTTATATTCATTCAAACACTGTTGCAAATATGCGTATAACAACAAAGTTAACATGAGTAAATAATATGTGCGTTGATGTGATATAAATTGTATTCTATTCACAGTTTTTCTTACAATATTACTCCTATGAAAATATTAGTTTAAATATTGCTGCGTTTAAATCTCTTTTTCTGACAAAATTATAAAGATACACCAATTATTTTTATTTGAAAAACAAAGTATGGTCAAAAATTGGTACTTAATACCTATTTAATATTATCTTATAATATTACCCTACAATAAAACATATTTAGAATATTTATATCAAGCAATGTCATTATCTTTTTTCTTTCTTATTTAATTAAACTGTAATTCAAAAGTTTTTATTCATAAGATCTAAGTTTAAAAATAAACCTCAGTTTAAAGGCAGAAGCATCTGAGCTTCTAACATTACTCACATAAAACTTATATGGACTCTACATTTCTTAATGAAACGTTATTTTAATATGAAACGACAACACAAAGATTATGCAAGTGTGAATTCTTAAAAGGGAAGACGTCGCAGCTTAAATAAGGAAACTGGGATGATAGAGATGTGTGTCTAACTGTACGCTGTTTCGACAGAGCTGCCATTCAAATTTACATGTTCTCCGTTTATTTGTACCTTAAAAACAATATTCTACTTGCAAATGTAGAGCTATATATTTATATAACTTTTGACCACGTGCATTTTGAGATTTGATCAGAAACATGTGAGGCTTTACTGGCTGTAGAGCTGTTAAGTAGGTTATTTGTACATGAGCCATATAACCTCGCCGGGGTAGATATCTTACCGCCACCCTTATATCCCAGTGAAGCAGCATGTTCTTCGTTTGTGAAGAGAAGAGATTCTTTATTTGAGACGACCATCTTAGTTCTCATGAGATATAATCATAATTATAACGTGTCAATAGACAAACTTGTATAGAATCTCGTGCTTATTCTATGTCTTGCCCATGGAGGTGACACCATGAATTGATATCCGGTGACATGTCATGTCAGTACCCATTAATGACCCACTACAGGGTCGGGTCTCCTCTCATAATGAGAAGGATGTAGGCCTTTGTCCACCACGCTGGCCTACTGCGGGTTGGTGGACTTCGCATGCCTTTGAGAATTTAGTGCTTCTGGTATGGCACAAGTTTTGTAGAAGGTGTAGATATTAAAAATGGCAAAATATTATTTACAGTTTGTATATTTACACAGTAATTATGTACACAGAAGTATTTACAATAGGAATCACTATAAATTCATAGAATTAAAGAATCTATACAAGATTATTAAAATATCGAACTGAATGAAAAATCTTTGAATAATGACTCGCTTGTTATTCCGTCTCTAGGCAACGCGCTGCTCGCGGTTGTGCACTAGAGACGGACGGATGGCTATGGTATCGATGCGATGCGATATTTACAATGATCGATGAATGATCGATAATGTAGCTGAATTATGGAATATGAAGTATGGCTACAAGAACATTTTTTTTTTGTGAACTCTCAGGCATGCAGGTTTCCTCACGATGTTTTCCTTCACAGTAACAGCAGGTGATATTTAATTTCATAAATCGCACATATCTTTTATTACAAAGTCATTGGTGCGTGCCACTGGGATTCGAACCCGGATCCCTCGATTCGAGGTCGAATTCTAAGCTACTGGGCTATCAATCCGTAGACAACCTCTTATCAATTTAAGCCCTATTTCAACAAATTAACGTGTTAAAAGTAACGCACTCACATTAACAACAAAATTTTCTAAAATAATAAGGTTATTAATTTATTTATTTGTACAATTTGTTAACAGTTTACACGAAATATATATTTTAAATATACTTTGACTAAATATATGTACAAAAATTGAAAACATACAAAATCTATCACAGTTTCATTAAATGGAATGTAGATTACATAAGTAATACATACGTACAAACGTAATACATTTATCACACCATTCCTCCAATGTTTAATTACTTTGCAAATATCCTTGCAACAAAGACACATACGGTGTTACATTGACAGAGACACCTAGGCCTCTCGGTGTTGTGTTTCGTTGTCCACACTCTCCACTAGGCTAGGGCTTCCAATAAAATTACCGAAATCTCGGTTCTCCGGGATTGGATTCCTGAAAAAAAAGTAAGCATCATTTTTTAATTTTAGGGGTTGCGGGAGTCTAGAAGAGATATTTATCGAAGAGAATTAAGATTTAAATTATGAATTCCGCGGGATATGGGTATTTGCAGTACTGAAAATTCCGGGATACACGAACATTTCGCATTTGTCTTTTCATTGTCCCTGTGCTAACCAAACTCTTATTTGATATTTATTAATCTCTATTAATTAATAATACAGATTTCCTTCAAATATAAAACTAAAGATAAGATTATTTTAAAGAAGCAAATTAAGCAGCAGTGACAGCCCAGTGGTCAAGTGTCTTATTCGAGAAGCCCGGGTTTGATTAGCAATTGTTCTAACGGTGAAACATGTCATACAAACTCTCAATAGAAGAGTTATATAAATAATTATAGAAGACCTGACGTTGCAGTGAGTCCCAAATTCATTGCAGACAGAAAAGCTAATTGCGATACATGCCAGAATTCCGCGGGATTTATCACTTTGATTCTCACAAAAAAACGGGATTACAGACAGCCTGCGGGATACCAAGCCCTACTCTCAACATTGTCAACAATATTAACTGCAAATAGTTTGAAGCACACTCGGGTATTACGGGTGAGCAACAAAAGAGTTTTATAACTTAACGACCGAGTATAGACCGTTGTAACTTTGTAAAACTTAACCAACATAGAGTGTTGTGTTTGCAGAAACCGCACGTAAAACCTGAATAGAAAGAAATAAAATTATTACGAGTATATTGGTAGTGGCGTTTTGGAATAAAATTAGCAAATGAGACAGACCCCTGGAGAGCATACATTAAGTCCTGCCATATTTATTTATATATATCCTATTACCATTGAAAATTTTAATATGAAATCTTGTGGGGATGGATGGATGTTTGTACTCTTTTAAGCAAAAGGCGCTAAGTGGTTTTAGATGAAATTTGGCATACAGGCAGTTTATAACTATGATTCACAAATAGAATACTTTTTATCACTCTGAATCTCCTCTGCGTCTTACAAAACATCGTGGTACTCGTATGTCTGTGTACCCATCAATCTCTTCTCATAGTGAGAGGGATGCAGGCCTTAGTCCACCATGCTGGGCTTATGCGGGTTAGTGGACTTCACATGCCTTTGAAAACATTTTGTTTGTTAACTTGCACCTCACGATGTTTTCTTTTACCGTTACAGCAAGTAATATTTCGTTTTGTTTAACGCACATAAATTTTTTTAAGAAAGTTATTAGTGTGCTTTATTGCGGCGATTCGAACCCGGACCCTTCGAGTACGAAGCCGAAGAAGGCTTTCCCATCGGGTCATAAAATTAAGAACCCAATTTTACAGTACTGTCGCCTTCACAGATAGACATAACATTCAAAATACAACGTTTCTGAAGTTCAGTCACATTTTACTTCTACGCCATTCATGCTCTAGTCCAACAAATGGCGTAACCCATCCTAAATAACAGGCAGAGAAACGTTTCCCTACAGTTATGGCCCTACAATCATGTTTGAACTTTGGAGCAACTTTTCCTGCTGTTAATACGAATATGCAATGCAACACAAAGCCTACATAAATTGCTAATAGGGACAGCTTGTTGTATGTAACTTCTAACATCTATCTTCGGATGTCGTTACATAACTAGGAAGTGGTTAGCCCATCCTAGAAGACCGTGTAGTAAATCCGTTTCAATGGAAATATACTCAAATGTATATTTTCAAATATATTATTACTAGAGATGCGCCGAATAGTGGTTTCACCGAATAACCGAATACCTACCGAATACTATTCGATTTAGGTACTTAACTAGTTGTCATCGAACAATAGTACTCATTGACGTCGCTAAGAGACATTGACGGATTAAAAGCAATGTTTGTCATTTTTCTATATCGATCTAGGACGGTCAGTCGAGCTGTAATCAATCTTAAAAATATTTTTAAAAATACGACTGGCCTACGCAGTTCTTCACATATTAGCACAGAATAAAAATATAAAAGTAGTTGTCTGAAATGTAAGAAACCAATCCCAAGATAAAAACAATCGTAGGCAACCCTAGTATCTAAAATACGACCCAACAACTGCTGTCAAAAATAACTATGTACCTACATTTGCAATAGTTGACATGTAAGAATTACGTGATAATCAACTATTATAATACAATGATTATTGAAAGTATGGCATACAATTTAGGATATGCAATAAAATGATAACATTCCACCACCATACATTTGCGCCGTTAAATATTTAATTTGTCACATGAGGCGTCAAAAAAAGACAAAAGTAGGGAGCAAATGTGAATGAAAAGTAAAATCTTCGAATTTGTAAAGCATTATCAAATTACCTGCAAATAAAGTGTGCGAGGTGTGAAATGTACAAGTTATTTGTGAGGACCTCAGCACACACCCTGTTTTAAGATTTTGTGTCGATATTTCGAATAATTGATAAAGTGACGCATCGAGTACCTTTTAGTATTTATCATACATTGACTTAATATAGGTGTGTATACATTATATTTTTTCAGAATAAAATGAAATAAAATTAGCAAAATAATTCCGTGAAAAAAGAAACAACAAAGTCTGCTTTGACCCTAAACGCGTTTAGTGCTCCGTTCCTTTTCGTCAGCCAATAAGTTTTCAATTTTATGGCATTCAGTTGGTGTTGGGAGTGGGCAATGCGTTTTGCTTGTACGTATCCTGATATCGTTTTCAGGGTAGCTATACTCGTTTATCCTATATAAGGTGTTGTCCGTAGCGGGTGACGGCGAATTCTGTTAGAACATTAAACGGATAATTTGCAGCTAAAATAGGTGAGCTTGTAGGGATTTAGTTCTCTGTAACATTCGCTAGCGATTTAGTTCTCTGTAACTTTCGTGTGGGAAAAGTACTGGAGGGATTTAGCACACTACCACGGTGTTGCCAACTGACTGCAATATTTTTTATGACCCACTGTGTTGGAAACATAAACTCCAACATACAACCTATTTTTTATATCGTATAATTAAAAGTAATAATTTAAATTCGAATGTCATGGAATAGTGTTTTGTGCATTCTATTGTTTCATTCAATCGCCATCACTTCTCTTTTATACAATGTCTTTATAATATTATATAAAAGTTCTTCAAAATTAAAGTTGTGCTAAGTGCAATCCGCGTTCCGCTGGACCTCTTAACCCTACACACCACCAGCATTATCATCATCATTTTTGGTCCTTTTCACCGTGTGTGTGTGGGTTCTGCGGAGTGATCAATAGTATAATATTAATAGTAGGTATTAATATTATACTATTATACTATTATTTATATTATACTATTATTAGAGTGATTAATAGTTGTCTCATCCTCTGATGTGAGTCTTGGTTGAGTAACTTCTAGGACTCTTACTAGAACTTACTCAACCAAGTTGTTTCGATGCGTACCTATAATGGGTTTTTCTTAGCTTTATTCAATTACTTGCATACTATAGGAAGAATACCTAATAGCTCGCCCGGGCAGGTACCTAACCACTACCCTCGAATCCGCCGTGACGCTGGTTCTTAATGTCTTGTCTTTCGATTGGGAAGGCTTGGTTGCCGTATACTCAATTTGAGACAAAAATCATTTTGTTTACTCTGAACATCCTGAAAGGCGATTTAAATTTCAATAAAAATCGTCAAGTGTACCTATTTAAAATAAGATAAACCGGTACCTACTTATTTATAATAGAATTTAAGAGTTAACTCGAATTCTATAAAATGCACATTGTTACAGTAGTTTATAGAATGATTTATTACCTACTTATATATAGGACTCCAAGGCGATCTAAACAATCTAAAACTTTGAATGACATAACGTGATTCAGTTCTTATCTCCAATAGAACGCATTTATCATTCATCCTCTCGCCTATTGCCTATTTGGAATACCTCAAGGTTAGGTTCCTTGCCATTAATTGATCAGCACTTGAATAATATCTTAATAGATCAGATAACATAATATTGATTGTGCCGAAAATTTTGCCTAAAAAATTATAGTTGATCTGCGTTTAGATATTAGGTTTCTGAGTAGGTGGTAATAAAAACAGTTAGAGCTTTAACGTAAAAGGATTTGGCGCAATTTTTTTTTTATTTTAGCGATTCTCTTAAAGTGCATTTAATAAAGTTTAATGTTTTATTTTTGTATTCATGTATCGTAAATTCTTGGTACTCGACTCTGTTCAACCTATGATCTTTTCTACATATTAGGTTTTGAAAATGCCCTGATCTTGTACCAACCTACGCCCACCGCATCAATGTGTGGCACGAAAGAATACCACCAATGGGGATGTTTCATTCCCAATTAATTTCTAAATGTAATTCTGCTCACGACTATCTCAAAATCTAACCCACCTTCCAACATATCTAAGAAAAATTTCTCAGCACAAAACCAATAAAAGAGTAGTCAGTTGACTCGAAAAAACTATGGTGTCATCCCGTGCATTCGCAATACAAAATGTGTGAAGTGTTAAGACATTTCATTAAAAGTATCTCAATTGACTCTCGAGTCCACATCCCAAATCCCAATTCTCAACGCGGGCTTGATAACTTTCTGCACCGACCACAAAAATGTAATGTCCACACAGTTCCAATTCCCACAGCGGCGTGCATTACCCCACATTTTGGTTAACGTAGATGGATCAGCCTCCTTCTTGCTCACGACTCCAAAAGCACGTCAACCGCACCCATAGAAAAAGGAAGGGAATAGAATGGCAGTCTCACTACCATTATGAATGTGAAGGTTTGTGAGGATCGATGTTTGTTACTGTTTGACGCAAAAACGGCGGAGCAGGTTTGGAATTTGGATGACATTTGGTAAACTGAAAGTTTATAGCCTGGATTAACGTGTAGGATACCAAATTCTTCAATCCACGCAGACGAAGTTGCAGGTATAAGCTAATAGGATTTTAAATGTGAAAGTTTGTGAGCCATCTTTCAGGCAAAAACGGCTGAACAGATTTGTATGAAATTTGGTATGCGCGTTTATTGCGTAACTTTGATTAACATGTGGACTTTTTAACCCTTTCTGGGCCAAACCCTTCGATCCACGCGGATGAAGTTGCAGGCATAAGCTAGTACTATTATAAATGTGAAGGATTATAAGTTTGTGAGGATGGATGGATGGATGGACGACGTTCGTTACTCGTCCACACAAATTCGGCTAGAGCTACGCCTGCCCCGCCCACATACCCGTTCTATCTACTTCCTATTTCCATGACCGCACCAATCTCGCATCTAAATAGTTTCTCACATTAACGACCGGAGCAATATTAGTAATTCGAGAAACGAACCCATTTCGCCCTATAATGATGTCACATATCCGTAAGTTATTAAGGAACGTTGGGTAGAAAAATATAACATCGTACGTATGCTCCTATATACTTGTACATTACGTCAGTCAATCTTATTATTTTGTGTTTTATAGCGTAAGTTGACATTTACACCAGTTTATCTGTTTTGTCTGTTATTATACCGCGGCTTGGCATGCCTGTGTTCATTCTGGTGTTGGTACGGAAATACGATAATCGTAGCTCGAACTCAACGTGCTTTTCCCGCGGTATCGTGCCCGTTTCTATAATACGAAAAAGGAACAAAACACTATCTTAGGTTAAGCGGCTGCATAGCTTTGCTACAAGGAATTTACAAAAATATGAACACACATACGAGTCCCTGTCAGGACCCAGAAATGTATTTAAATTGTTCACTTCACATTTGAAGCGAGATATGAGGGCGACGGTAGCTACCTAAAACGTACTACAGGTGGGTAATTTGCTCTGGGAAATTCCCCTATAAACTTTGATCTTACTATGTGCGTTTGACTATTATGAGACTCAAAATACACTACTACTTACGCCATCTATTGACACATGAGGGCAATAGGATTGTAATTTGCTGTCTTCTCTGTAACCCATTGATAATTCACTGTAGGGTCCGTCTACTCTCATAATTAGAAGGATGTAGGCCTTTGTCCACCATGCTGGCCTAATGCTGGTTGGTAGACTTCACATGCCTTTGAGAACATTTTTTTGTGAACTCTCCGGCACTCAGGTTTCCTCACAATGTTTTCCTCCACAGCAAGTGATATTTAATTTTATAAAACACACAAATTTTTAAGATACCTAGTTATTGGTGCATGCCACTGGGATTTGAACTCTGACCCCTCAAGTAGGAGACTGAGTTCTTAAGCACTGGGTGGACTATCACCGCTTAAAAGTTATTCATAAGGCACTGATTGATATTCTCATGAAAACTACTTTTGTAAATAAAAACTGTAATCTATTAAATAAAAGATTGTGTATTTCATTATTTTAATTGTGTTTATTAAAATGAATATTATCAAATTATAATAGAAAGTAAGTAAATATAATTTAAGGTACAGGAGTGGACTGTTACAAATAGTATGATACAAAATTTAATATTTGAAGTGTCTGTATAACTTACAACAATATGTTTAAAACATGAAGTTTATTTACCTAAATGTGTACATACATACAAAGTTTAATAGATTTTTTATAAAATTAAAATTCTGAAATAAGATTAAAAAATTAAAATGTATCTTAAACTAATACAAATAATGTGTTTACTCCATAGGTTATACATATACCCACTTGCTCACTAAATTGTGAATTTTTGCTGAACCTATGTGAACATAATTTTAAGAATGACACTTTTACAATCAATGTTGACGACAGAGGGCCCTGGGTTCGATTCCCAGCAGAGACTTTCATAGCAGATTTGAATGGTGAATTTGAATTTCTGTTTCTGGTCTGGGTGTGTGTGTTCTTGTCTTGTGTGTGTCCATGGCACCCACGACACAGAGAAGCCTAGTGTGGGGCTGTGCATGTGAAGCATTCTTTAAATTAAATTATTTAAATGTAGAGCCAAAAGCCCAAAGCTCACAGAATTTACCTTTTATTGATTGAAGTGTGGACTACAGATAACATATTTTAACTACGAATTCTTACAATCAGTCACTCAGATGTTATCCAAGATTCTGTATTCTATATACAAATCACACATATTATGCAGAATCTTGGATAAAAAAGTAAATCATTCATCAAACACAAGAATTCAAGAGTCTAAATGGAGAGTACTTACAAATACTGACAATAAAACTATAAATTATAACAGCTTACAAATTAAATGGTATATTTGGCCAGTACTCCGGTTGGTCCCTATCACACTGATTGATAAAATCACATGTCACTGAGGTCTCTAAAGCCATTATCCTTTCCCAATTATCACCGTAAAGTTGTATAAACCTAGTTTTCTTTTCCTCTGAACTCTCAACCACGATTTCCTGTGTTTGTGCTGCATTGTTTTCAGCTTCTATCTTTGCTTTTAATCGTTCTTTCTCCCTTTTCGCGTCTTCTTTATACTTCGCGTTTTGTCTTAAAAACTCAATGAATTCCTCACTCACTTCGAAGTCCCCTTCTTGTTCTTCTTCGTATTCGGATTCTTCACTATTATCTTCAGGTTCTGATTCGTCTGCCTCAACAGCTGTGGGCTCGGTGGTAGGTTTCAAATAATTCTGCCTAATGGTATCGTGCAACACCCTGTTTTCATATTCCAGCGCCTTAGCCCTAGCTTTCCAATATGCTACTTGATGTTTCAACTGCCAAGTCGTGGCCTCGGTATATGTTTGCGCCCAAGAAGACATTGCTGTGGCTAAATTTGATGGATTTTGACAGATACCTTTACTTTGTTTTGCTTTTTTATCACACTGAGGGTAAGACTTCTTTTTACGCTTTCTGCTTCTTTTGGTGGGTACATTTCTCGTTACATTTTTAGGTTTATTGCAAAACATGCTCGCTGAGAGTTGACGTAATAGTGTTCGCTCTTTCTTTTTGTTTGTTACCAGTTGCGTTATTTTGACATTGACATTTAACAGTTGACAGATTGTCATTGTATTGTATTATCTGTGGTCCTTCTAGGGATTTTCCTAGTTCTTGTCCCAGTTTTGTACTAGAATGGGACAACAAAGTATAATTCAATCTAGTAGTCCCCTAGTATCTCCCCTAGTATTTAACACAACCACAGAAATACAATGTGCATTTAAAAATAATGTACTTTAATAAAGAACTAGATTGTTGTCTTCATTTATTTTTTTGCTAAAAACGTAAAAGGTATACAAGTTTGTCTTAATAATTATTATTGTTTTTTGTGTCTATGGGTCAATTAAGACCACAGATTGTTCAGCTGTCCCCATCATGCTGTAATGCATGATTTCTTCAAGTGCAATAAATAATAATTAGTCTGTACTAAAATAAAACTGTCAATGTCAACCATCAAGTGTCAGACTGACACTAATAAATTTAATCAATATTTATTTTTAATATTTGTTGATTTGTTTGTTTACGTGATAAAAAGTAATTAAAAGATAATGAATTACAAAGACCGATGCAGAACATGCTTAGGAAGATGTAAAGAAATGAGACACATCCAAACCGTTATTTTAATAGCCGGCACTGAAGTTCGGTTAACAGATATTTTAGAGAAATTTTACAATTACAAAGTAAACTTTGCACATTTAGTTGAACATCTTTTTAATAATTATATTCGCGATATCATGTAAAATTATTCAACATTTCATTGCAGATCCCGCCAGAGGACCAATTTCCTGAATACATATGCATAAATTGTGTTCACCAATTAACAATCACATATTCATTTAATAAGCTAATAGGAATCAGTGCCAAAAAATTAGCAAAGAGCTGCGCCATCGTCGACTCCACTAGTGACAATAACGATTATAATTTTGATACTGAAGATCATAAACCGCTGAATGAGTTTAGTAGAACACACTCTATCAACCAACATTCAAAAAGGATAGAGGAATCTCAAATTTTATTCTGTGTAGAATGTAAAGCAGATTTTCAGTCCACAAAATCTCTAAATGAACATTGCCTAAACAATCACCCTGTCAAGTCAACAACTGGGCGAGATTGTGACTACTGTAATGAAAAGTTTGAAGACTTCAGATCCCTTGTGCTACACAGGAAACTGCACATTAAACCATATTTGTGCGAGAATTGCTGGGAAGGGTTTTACAGTCCAGCAGAATTAGACTCCCATACCTGTGAACCAAACCGGAACAAGGACAAAAGTAAGACAGAGAAGGTCCTACGGCAATGTGACCAATGTGGCAAGTCTTACCCGCCCGGGTACATCAAGATACACATGCTGACACACAGTAACGAATTGGCATACAGCTGTAAATATTGTCCAAAGAAATTCAAGGTCCCTGGCAGCCTGAACTCTCATGTTCTGTGGAATCATAAAAGAACACGAAACCATAAATGTGAAGTCTGCAATGCCACATTCATATCCTCTAGTGCCCGTAGTTCCCACATCCGCAAAAACCATTTGAAAGAAAAGAAGTATGGTTGTGAGAGCTGTGGGAAGCGATTCTTCTCCAAATCGGAGCTTCAGCGACACTCCTTGACTCACACTGGGGTGAAGAACTTCCACTGCCATATGTGTGACAAATCTTATCAGACCAGATATGGACTGAATGTCCATTTGAAGTCACATGCCCAGATGACAAACATGTAAATTATTTATAATAATTAAAATGTCTATTGAAGTCACATGCCCAGATGACAAACATGTAAACCTGTAATTTATTTTTCTTTTGTATACTAAACACCAGCCTTTAATATTATTAATATTAATAAATTACTCTCTTATTTATGGTTTGTTATAATGAGAGTAATAAAAATATTTTATGTGTGTAAGAAATTAATTTTAATTTTGTTATGTTAACTTAACCTTAGAATATTCAGTCATATCACACGAAATAAGTACAAAATAATATTATGATCTCATTTTCTTAAGTTGTATAGATATTTTTGTATATTAAACCTACTTACGTGCAATTGTATTCAATTTTTTATTGATTAGTTTTGTTTATAAACCACTGACGGACAGGTCCAATTACATACAGTTGATTATGAATAGCTTTACTATTGTTTAGTTGCCAAGATAGCCATATTAATTATGTTGAAATCACATATTTTGCCTGTTAACCAAACTGTAAGCTACCCATATATTATTCAACGACTAACAAACCAATCCTTTTAGGTTGGGACCCATTTCCCTCCTTTAGGTATGCAAATTAAAAAAACATTTCAAAAGTAATAAATTTAATTCAATACTCAAATACAAACATATAAACAACCGAATATACTGAAGTATTAACCAATGATAAACAATGTAACTTATTTGCAATTAATTTCGGATGGACCACATTGTATAGTCAAGGTATTTCAGTGTGGAACAAGCCTTAGTTTCGTAAAGGTTATTTTATAATACTTGACTAAGGGGTGTCTATTAACTAATTATTATCAGTTTTTTACAATATAAAATAGCAAGGGTGCAATTTCTAAAGGTGTGAAGTAGCGGCGGCAGGCTGACGTACATGGAACATTGAACAAAATTGAAGCAATGTCTAAGATAATAAGTGACATTGCTTATTCAGAGGTCTTTCCACTCAAAGGCAAGCTGATTTTACAGCGTTTAATAAAAGTGGTCATAGTGTGAAGAACTCTAGTACTACAAATTTTTAGATGATATAAATTTACAAAACATTTGTTTGACGGAATGAAAAATTAATTAATTCAATTAATGATAGCAGCACCATAAGATTTAATTGCAGCAACATTTAAAGACACCACTCAGTTGGAAATACAATTAAGGTCAAGAGAATCGAGACTTAGCCTAAAACCTAGTTGATACTAGGCTAGTATTTTAGTCAAGTTGCGAGTATATTAAGAGACTAAACATAATTATACAAACTATGAAAATTTAGTCAGACCTCAATTACTCACCACTTGAGTACAACACTAGGCCAGGGTGAACTAGGCTGAATATTCATAATTTGAATTGACAATACCACTAAAATATTTCTAATCAAGTATCATATTATTATAAAAATATTCCTAAAATTTACTTCTGAATGAAAAGGCAAGTCTACAGAAAACACTTATCACAATTTTTTATACATCTTTTGCATGTCTAATATTACATTCCTATCACAATTTTAATATTGTTATGTACATGAATTTAATAATTATTAATCAAATTTCAAACAATAATAATATTGTAACATTCATAAATAGTAGGAAACTCGTAAACAATATTGAGGAACTTTTTTTGTTTCATGAGAGATGGATAACAATGGATATTAGTGATGTGAATGTCCTTTAATTTTTAGATTATTTTACATTTTGTTAATATATTCTCTAACTGATCAAAGATCACATCCATAGTACACTTCAAATAGTGCCTAAAGGAGTCTCCCTCAAAGTGTTGCCCGTGATATTGTAAATAAAATAACAATTAGTGTCAGAAGTGCCTGAATAGGCTATCTAGGTAGCCTGTTTGCCTGTTTGCTTTGAAATAAAAAAACGGTACGAAAGTTCTCTGCGAGCCTGAACTTTTTAATTCTGAGGCACAATGCTGTCTGCATGGAATATGAACTTCATCAAATGGTTTGAGCTCTACAAAAATATCTTATAATTGCATACATGCATATAATTGTAATTTGTGTTTCAACAGTTAAAAATTTATTGGTACATTATATAAATAGATTAAACATAAAATTCCCACGTTTGAAGATTAACATAACTTAAACTTTACATAAAACAAAAGTTAAAACGCTCCTACAACTCCGTAACCTAAAAATAATGCGTAAATAGATTATTTTGTACCATTTTGAAAACTATAATAGAGAATACTTAATAATAATAGAAGATCGCTTTGTATTATTTTATGATACAAACAAACAATAACATTACAAACTCTGGGGCAGATAAAATGAAGATTATTATTTATCAAATTGAAATGGTTTTCTGTAAGTTGATATTAAATGCACAAATTCCAAGAAATCTTTTTAGAGGCATGTCAATCAACTATAATTTTATGACACGTTTAGATTAGTTTCGAGTTTACAAAGTTAAGCTTTTCTATACAAACTCACATAGGTTATATTGCTCAACTAACAGCATTTCTTTACAATCAGCTCTAAAGCTTTCAAACAATAATAATTATGCAACTAATTTCTTCACCTTATCTTCAGTTTATACATTTGGTTTTTACATTTAGCCAGAAACATAGCAACCAATAATATGATCCCCGCTAGTCGCTACTACTATCAAACAAGTTGTGTTCGCGCGCCTACTAAAAGTTCACGCGCAATCAAGCAATCTAATGAAATGGACGTTTGTAAAGTGACAGGAGACCCCCCCCCCTCTACGCTAGTAAACGTGTGCACATGTGCTCCCATTGTTTTATTCAAAATTAATCCTTTTGTGGCAAAAACACAATTATCTTTGCCACCGAGTGTCCTGCTAAAGAGAAGTTGTATTTTGACGAATCGAAAATATTTGTTTATAATGTTTTTGATTATCATTTCGACGTTAATGTTAAAAGGTACCAGCGCATTCGATATTTGCGGGGGTTGTAGGTACTTTGTGAAACATGTATAAAAATATAAAATGTATCACTCCATCCAGGCTGTGGCCTGTAACTATTTAATAACCAACGAGGTGCTAGGCTAGCAGCGCCCAAACTGTTGTCGTCACGACAGATATCTCAATGCCGTTATATTCGAGTGTAACCTGTAAGAAAAGCATACGTATAAAATGTTATATATATAACAATAATGTGAACTGGGTAGGACGGGTATCCGAAACACGTATAGCACTGCTGCTGCTGAATAATTCATACTTCCTTTTAAAAGAGTGCTGGGAGTTTTTTCTGCTCGCTTTTTTCTCCCAGTCTATGTTTTATCAGGGCCCTGTTATTATTGGATACAATAGTTGTCGTTAAACCTTGTCAGAGGCATCGTGGGAGTTTGGCCACTGATACTTCTATACTGAGATGCTGTTACTACACAGACATGAATTGTGTACACATACTCATAATTAAAATTTTTATCCATAAAATATTACTTTTGACACTAGTGTCAATAGTAAATTTCTCAAATTAGATATGATTATTGTTAGCTGGACATTCTATAAATTTTAAATCATATTCGCATATAAATTTTATATTAGTAGTCAAACAAAAACATATTATTATTAGCAGAATAGATAGTACATTACTATGTTACAGACAAACAAATAAGTTAGCAGTCTCTACTATTTCTGGAGAAAATGCCATTCAGTATTAAGTTCGCCTATCGTAATAAATACGCAATAAAGGATAAATATCATTACATTGTGACCAGAAAAGAAAGAAGCAAAATTAGTGAATAAACGTCAGGACATAATGATTTGAAGAACTTTCTGAGAGTTTATAACTTATAAGATAAACTATATAATGCTTAAAAGAAAAACTTCTGAAACTACACAATGCCTTTATTTTATAATTTGGTTTACTAATAGTGAAGGCTTTATATAAAATAATCTACAGTACAATGCACACATACGTTAGCGACGTCGTGCTACAGAAATTAAATATCACCTGCTGTTACGGTGAAGGAAAACATCGTGAGGAAACGTGCATGCCTCCAAAGTGAAGTCCACCAACCCGCAGGCCAGCGTGGTGGACGGCGGCCTACATCCCTCTCATTGTGAGAGGAGACCCGACCCGCCAGTGGGTCATTAATGGGTTACTGACAATTCTTAATAGGTTTACATCATTCCGGGCCAAGCTCATTCCACTTCAAAACCACTCTCAATGCAACAAATGTAACAAATCCTTCCACAGCACATCTACACTACAACATTACAACACTACCTGATATAATATCATCCACATTATATCCAAACAATGTTATCTACTACATGCCGTTTTTTAGTTCCTGTCCAATTTGGTAAACAATATAACACTACTTTTTTTGAAAAAAAAAATTGCTTAAAAAAATTAAATAACTTTTTTGAAAAAAAAAAATTGCTTAAAAAATTAAATAACTTTTTTGAAAAAAAAATTGCTTAAAAAATTAAATTACAGTTACTTTAAAAAAAATTTTTTCAAGATTAAATGACAATTTGTTTTTAAATATTTCTAATTACGTGCCTGCGTTATTTTTTATCGCATATAAAAAAATAATTAAAAAAAATTAAACCAACATCAAAAAAGTATGAAATAACATTTGTTACATACTTTTGGCTTACTATTTACTGAGTGTTTTTGTCCACACATTTTGGTATTTTGTTTGGAAATTGGTATTCTTGTTTGGAAGCCGTAATATACCAACATTATGTAAAAATTGTGCAATTCTGAGTCATATATGTGTCGAATTAAAAACCTCCCTTTTTCAAGTCCGTAATAAAAAGACACACTAAGATTGTTCACCAAATATGACAAGTGTAAAAGTTGGACTCTACAACACTACAAGACCGTACACATGTGATCTACAACTACATGTACACATGTGATCTACAACTACATGTACACATGTGATCTACAACTACATCTACGGTACAATGCATACATACGTTAGCGACGTCGTGCCTCAGAAATTCATATCTAATCCTATCTGATACATAACTTCCTCAATGTCCGCTCCGTTCACTCCGTTCCCTTGTTCCGTTTCCTTATCCGTACCGTTTGCTGTACCAGAGGACGTGGTGGGCTCCGGGGCCGGGACCGTGGGCCCAACGGTGGGCAAACCCAGGATTATCCTGATCTGGTCGGTGAGGTGGGGTGCTGACACTATCTGGTGGTATATTCCCTCGGCTGTGCTCAGTATTTTGTCCACGTCCAGGCACATGGATAGGTCGTTTACATGCTGTGAAGAGAAACATACGTATAATTTAAGGAAAATTGTTATATCAATATCTCGCATCTGGTACTAATAACAACACCTTTATGGAAGAAAGGCACACATTTTTTTTTAATAGAGATTGATTATGTATTTATTTGTGAGTGGATGGCAATTGGAACAATATTGACACACATTATAGCGGAACACATGTGTGTTCCTTTATTGGACCTAGTCATACTGCACTATAGACTAAGTTTTATTTACTTTTAAAAGAGTACCGGGAGTTTCTTTCCGCCTGCTTTTTTCTCCCAGTCCACGTTGTGTCTTACCCGTGATAAAAGTCAAAAAAGGCTTAAAAGTCAAATATCGTGACAATCTATTGTGTGCCTTATAGAATAGTCGTTAAGGTTCCTTGTCGTGCCGAGTTCATGAAATGACGTACGGTTTCATGTCACACGATATCGGCACGACATCTGAATGGTCATACAGTATCGGGGCCCAGAGAGCACAGCCGTTAAAATAATAACAATGGACGTTATAAACAATCATTTACTTTCAATATTTCAGTGAAGCCGTAATCCTTGTTGATGATAGCGTCCGTCTCCAGGTCGAGTATCGCGACACAGATCAGCAGGTGGAAGTTCGCACAGGGCAGCCCCGTCCAAAGAACTTCCCATAACCTGGAAATAGATTAAATTTATAACTTGTTAAATTTAATTCGACTACAGTTTAACAATAGAAAAATAAACAGAAACATTACTGTTAAGTAATCTTGTTTTATATCACTTTTAAATTCCATCTAGATTGCTCTAGCATAAACAAATCACCAGAAGCCATCATTCCCATCTCCACTCTGCCGGGAATCGAACCCAGGACCCTCTGTGTAACTGGTACGATTTAATTTCAAAGTTATCTGTCTACATAATATGTTTGCTGTCCTCGCTTATTGACTGATGTTGGGCTAGAGAGTCGCCTCTATATGAGCAATTACCGTTCTGAACGCTGTGATGGCTTCTGTACCCTCATACTGCTCTAGTGTTTCACAGAATGGTGGATTGAATAGAAATACCAGATTACCAATATAGGCAATAAGGCAGGCAGTGCCTACCTTTACGCCAGCCCCTGGCTTTTAGCCTCGCTTTACATATTATTTTTCTTATTATTTGACAAGGAAATCACGACCAATCGTTTTAATAGGTCAAACGAAAATTTAGATGTGCCTATGACTAGCTAGATCCTCAGTGCCTGCCTCCAATGCACGCCACTGAATCTGGAATCTGGATCAATAATAGGCTCGTTTCCACTAAGAATAAATCGGCTGGCATAGGGTTTCTAATGATCAATCATGTTAGGTAGTAACCCCAAATAAACACTTTTCATTAAAATAATTAAAGATTATTAAAGACCAATATTTACGGAAAATAACATCAGCAAAATTGGCCATATAATCACGTGACATTAAAATGATTGAACAAAAATCAAAGCGTGACGTCACGCCTCGCGAAACATCATGACGTTCTGTCATTTTCGTATACAGTGAACAGCTATTAATTGTTTCACGAGGCGTGACATCATTCAAGACGCCATGACAGTCTTGGCCTTTTTCGATGTCAATTTGGAGTTAACTAAAAACGCAAAATTCTTAAGTAAAATGGCTTAATAATATATTTTTGGGATAAAATACCTAGATACCAAGCTATATTTTTCAAGTCACTGCCAAATGTTGTCAACCTATTATAATATATTCCTGACCTCATGATGTCCGCGAAGGAGAACTCCCGCTTGAACCAGACCAGCAGCCACCGGAAGCAGAAGTACATGTTGGCGGAGTCCTTGGCCGCCAGGTGCCGCGCCAGCGCCGGCGCCGCGAAGCCCAGCAGCAGCTGCAGGTGCTGCAGCTGCTGCTTCATGCCCGCCTGGTCCATGTCGAAGTTGGGCGCCTGGGGTGGTGTGAGACAAGGCCTCGGTCAGTTTAGACTAGTGTTGATGAGGATTCCTCTTCCTCTTCCTCTTAATGAGGAAGTTACGGTTTTCGGTATTCTCACATCCCCTTGCGCTTCCTCTTAGGGGCCGTCCGTTAATCACGTGAGGCTTGAAAGGGGGGGAGGGGTTTGACAAAAATCACTAAATGTCACAAAGGAGTAGGGGGTGTAGTAAGATATCACGTGTATTTATTTTTTCATAATTTTTTTAAATCGAAAATCTGCGTGTTGTGTGACCTTGACTCACATTATCATCGTCCTTAATTTCAGAATAAAATAATATTATGCTTTATACCTGTATTTTAGATAATATTCTAAAAACATTAAGATTTTTTGTAGATACTAAAAATACACGTGATGTTGGGTGGGGGTGGGGGGGTAGTCTTAAACCTCACCATGTATCACCAAGGGGGAGGGGGGGTTAAAAATGATTAAAAAAGATCATGTGAAGTTGAAAAATTGAAAAATTCCTCTTCCTCTTCCGCTTCCTCTTATAAGGAATTTAGTGTCACGAGGATTCCCTAGCCAGCCACACAACCCTAAATTTTCACCCATCTATCACCAACCCCAATTTTTTAATAGTCATTTCAGCAATTTAATCATTTTTCATCCCGCTCGATAACTCAGCTAGTAGTACAATAAATTACTCACTATCCTCTCCATGAACCCGACGAAGCACCAAAAGCTGTCCACTTCATTCCCCAACAGCAGCAGCAGCGGCGCCAACACGTCGCTCATCCCTTGCACATACCCCAAATCGAAGTTGTACATGACGTATGTCATTAGAATGTCTTGCAACACCATCAAATTGGGATTATTGTCGCCCGCATAGAACGGGTGTGTCCGATCGGTCCGATTCACATCCTTCTCCACCAGACTCTTCCTGTCCCTGTATTCGGAGAAGCGCGCCTCCTGGCCCTCGGTCATGGACCGCCACTGGAGCTTCATGGAGAAGTATTCCTCGGTTTTCCGCTTGTGGTGCGCTCGCAGCTGAGAATGGCTCATGCTCCACGGGTAGTAGTCGAGTAGGTACTTCCATACTGAGTGCCGTATTGAGTGTGCGATTCCCTGCGGATCAAAAGTACATTACGATACGCGTGACCCAAGAAGCCTATTATTTTACGGCGTGAACTTAACGCCGTGCAATAATAGACAACTTTGGTCACAAGTATCGTATACTATTTTATAGCAAGTGTGACGTAAACCCGCCCCGGACTGGAGCGGGGGGAAAGAGAAATGGGCAACTTAGATCACGGTGCTGTAAAATATTTTAAATTAACTCGGAAAAGAAAACAATATTTTGCTACAATATTTTATGTTGTTTTCAAATCCGTGAGTGACCCACTGCGGGGTTGGGTCTTCCCTCACAATGAGAAGGGTGTTAGCTAAGACCTACAGTCCACCATAGGTCTACCACACTGGCCTAATGCAGGTCGGCGGACTTCACAGGACTTTGGAATGTTAAGGTAAAGTGTCAGGCAAGCATGTTTCCTCACAATGTTTTCCTTCACCATTACAGCAGGTGATATTTTTACAAAGCGAACACAACTTTTTTTTAAGAAAGTCATTGTTAAAAAATGTTTACAAAAACTTACAGATAGTTTAAGAAAAAAGTCACTGTGAGCCACTGGAATTCATATTTCTGACTAGAATCCCTCGAGTCAAAGAGGCCGGATGCTTAACCCATGAGGCTAACACCGCTTTCAAAATTTTAACAGAATTTAAAACATTAACCCTATACATTAATATTATAACTAACATTAACAAAGATATATTATGTATTTCAGCAATATCTGTGCCTTAAATTTGAGAATTATCCCAAGGAATTCATTGGACAGAAATTTTCAGCACACTTCCTGTCTTATTTCACAGCTACTTGTTAGTAACACACACAAAGACACTCACACCTCTGAATATGAGTTGTTTGACCCCCTCCACTTCTGTCACTCTCCCCTCCGTGTCCTGTAAACCATCCCATTTCTCCGTTGACAGTGGATGGCCTCTGGAAAAAAACATACATTTTCTATTTGTTTGCAACTATTAATTAATTAGTGTAAAAGGATGTAGGCCTTAGTCCACCACGCTGCCCTAATGCGGGTCGGTGGACTTCAATTTTCTATTTAATAATGACTTTGGTGTTAGGTACCTGACATTTAGTGATATGATATGACATCAATAAATATTATGACACGCTTGACACCTAATAATGTTTCCGAAAGGATTTCTTACGATCTCTCTGAAGTGATAAAGCTGTTGAATTGAAGTTTGGGTAACTGGCAACCACGCCTCAATCAAATGTCAGAAAGAACTTGGACTCTGGCCTACGACTTACAATAATCAAAGGGCATAAATAGGCATAGACAAAATTTCATTGAGGAAACCCCATATAGGAGTCTTCACTCCCATTCATTTGAAACGGCTGCCATATGAATTTTGTATAAAAGTTTTACGTGGGTCCACGTGATAATTTCGATTTCTCTGGACCCGTTCTATAGAGGATGAATATTTCATAATATTTGAGGTATTTGACAGTTTAAACATATTACTAGTGTGTTAAATTATAGCTAGTTCGATACCAAACACACTGTATTTTGTTCTGAGAAGTACTACTCCGGGTTTTGTGGCTATTATACGGGTTTCGGTACATAACAAACTAACAGTCTCACCTGGGTATACATGGTCTTGGTGGCAATGTAGGCTTCACACTGATCACTTCGTACTCATCGCTCCTACTAACAGTGGTGGTGACTTCCAACGCGCTCATGCTCTTTGTCAGCAAGTCAGCCACTTCCTCAGAAACATCCCGTTTGCCATTCACCATTGCTTCATTGCCGTAGTAAACTGTTGTTTACAAAGACTGTATAGACCATTTTTATTCTCTTGCCATATTAATTGATGATAATGATTGATTAAAAAATAATGCAGACATAATATTATAAAAATTTTATAACAAATGGTCATTTAATACAGAAACTATAATTTATTTCTTAAAGCAATTTAAAACTTTTTTTCCATAAAAAGTAGTGCCAAGATTGTTTACCAAATAAAGAGAATAAAAATGAACTGTAGTTATTTCGTTTGATATTCAATTTTCTAATTATATGTATATTGGCTGATCTATTCAGTACCTGGCTGCAATATATGGCCCACTGCTGGGGACGGATCTCCCACTACAAAGGGGAGTATACTCTACCATCGCGGATTGGTGGAGAAATCCATCCAATCCACGTCGAATGTTTTCGTACCGCCAATAGGGGCTCAGACAAGGTTTGACGACTGCTATCTTTGCAGCACGGAAGCGCGCATTTAATTGGTTAAATTATTAACTAGCGGTCACCCATCCAGGTACTGACCGCGCCCGACGTTGCTTAACTTTTTCGATCGCTTGCGACCTACTCAAGCAGCTGAACTATGCGCGCTTCGCGTATAGTACGTAAGTTTAACAAAATTTAGTTTTTATGTTGTTTGCTATTCAGTGTTCTAATTATATCAGCTGGTCTATTCAGTAATTTGATAAGGGTATGCTAGATTGTCAGATGGCCTTAAGTTGGAACTTTCAAACCACAAAATGCCTTATGTTAGCTTATCGTTCGGTTAGCACAAACGAAATATACCTACCTAAACTATTTCACAAATAAAGTTATTTTTCGAAATGAAACTCACAGAATCAGTGCATTAAGAGTGGGCGCATGCATTTAGGTCGGACACTCATGAATGTTTAACATCTCTTTAATTTCTTGCCACTTTAGCTAAATTTTATTATCGTGAGTAATTGTGACCTAAATTTTCACATTTATTCTCGACAGCTCTTCAACTCGCAAAAATCGCCGTTTAAATTTTGTATTTCGTTCGAAGCTGTTTTTTGCATTTAGTTTTTTCGCGCCTCTAACAACATGGTATTAAGTAATCTTGCCATTGATAACTACACATTTTTAAAAACCTAAATGACAACACGAAACATGCAGAATCTTAACCTTTTTTAAACTTTTGGAATAAAATATTTTTAAAAAATACGAAACACTGTTTTCGCTAGGATAAAACAAATGTACTGAAATCTGAGCATTATGTTACTACCCTCACAATTTAAAATAAATAATCCTAACGTTACTAGCAATGTTTCACAGATAATGAAAGGATTAGTTGTCAATCTTTTATCTGTGGAAGAAAAAAAAACTAGACTATTCACTCTAAAGTGATTTCATTTCAACAGGCTTTTGAATTTTAAATATTATGTAGGATTTTAATACTAATTATAAGTATCATATTTTGTTTTAAAATATATAATGATTCAAGTGTTGTTTTAGTTTACACATGCTAGTCTCATACGCTGATAATAATTTCATTTCAGAGATTCTTCACTTTGAGTTATGCAACTACTTTTGCTGTTTGCATAAAACATAGATATTTTACAGAGTATGGATTTGAATAGTAAAAAATAAAAATCTCCATAATGAAACATTCAATAAAGTGACTGACTTTATAAAGGCACTCACCAATATCGGTTAACTTTGAAAACGCTTCCATAGTCGTTTCATAAGGCCTCTGTTTGAAATTAGACACCAGATTCCAAACAACGTCTGTTGTGTTCTCTGTGAAGATATCAAGTTCCGCAAAGGATCTGTTCAGCACTTGGGTTTCAATGTTGGGTTCTACGACCAAATAGGTGTTCCTATCGTGTCGAGCTTTGGCAGTTTTGACGTGATTCTTTAGATATGCGACAAAGATTTCTGCGTTCCCGTGTTGGAAGTAAAATGTGTTCTGCCAGACTCCGGGTTTGGTGGAAAACTGCATCTGTTGGTTGTTGCGTGTTACCCTGAAGGTTTTGAGGTCGCTAAGGGGGATTTTGATGATCCTGGCGCGAGCTGTGGCATAGTCCGACGTTATGTTACCGCTCAGTGTGCGTTGACGACGGCCTGTGAAAATGCACATTTTTTTCTATTTCACATTTGATTAAAAATATTAAAAAAAAAACTATTGGACACTGCCGGATATTGATGGCGCCTCAAAAAAGTAGTACCAGAAAAATAATTATTTATTAAAATTTCCAAATCCATACAATAGTGACCTAGACAAAACAAAATATTACAAAATAATTTAGATAAACTTAACATGCACTATATTATTTAAAGGAAAGTATCTCTTAAAACGGATTTGTTAAGGAAAAAAATCATTTTAATTCAAGGATATTTAAATTTCTTATAGGAAAAGCCTCAAGGACTTTAAAACATCTCTACAGAGTCAGAATGACTTTGCTTTATAAGCAAACATAGGGAAATCCCTTGGCACATTTTACTTACCTTTTGGCCAAATGTGGATCATTCATCTAATGTAAGGCTACCATTCACATAGCAGAGGAACCTATGTTGATGATGACTAGTTTTTACAGAATAATGAAGCCACTAGCATAAATAAGGACAAATATAGCTGCTAATATAATTTCTACATTTTGCATTAGAAAATAAAGCCCAATATTCATTGTAAACATTTGTGCAACCATCACTGGTGGAAGATGTTATTTTTTTTTAATAAATGTTCCCAACAAACAAATGCCTTAACATACATTATGGTGTGACGAGAAAAATGTGGGAAAGCAAAAAAAAAACACTAACCAATGGTATTAACGACTGCCCACTCCTGGTCTTGGGTGTCTGAGTCAATGGTGATGAGGTCGTTTGGTCTCCACTCAATGCACTTGGAGCTGTCTGGGTTCTGGACAATGCACAGCATGCCGATTGAGTTGAGGTCTGCGATTGGCCAGCCGACGCTGGCCTTGAGCAGGACTCCATCTTGAGTGAAGAGATCCTTGAGGGATAGAGGACTGAATGAGCAAATCGGAATTTAGTTTTGTTTCCCAGCTTATAGCTAATCGTTTTCAAGGTATAAATAAATAAAATAAATAATGCGTCACACTAGGATTCCCTGTGTCGTGGGCGCCATGGACACACACAAGACAAGAACACAACACACCCAGACCAGAAACAGAAATTCAAATTCATCATTCAAATCTCTGCTCTGCTGGGAATTGCACCCAGGACCTGTTGGGTCTTCAAACGGGTAGTATGTCAGGTCTATGTCGAGTTGAGTTCAACATGAGAAATAGATTAAAATTTAAGGGTGCATTTTTTACATATTCAGTACAAGTGGCAAGTTAGTATGACTAAGTTGTACATGCAACACGGAACGCATAGTCTGAGCGCTTCCATAGTACTCCTATGGTCACTGTTAGGATTAAATTCATATGAAAATGCATTCAAACAGTTCTCAACCATTATGTGTATTTGTGTAGATCTAATTCAACCACAACATTGTCACTTTTGAAGTCTAAGTAACAAAATACCTTTTAATAATTGACTTACTTAATCATAATAGTAAGTAATAGTAGATAACTATAATGACTATAAACTTTACTTTCTACTACAATTCTAAGGAATGTAGGTATTGATTTTGATTCTCTTTCATTTCTCAAAAAAAAACGTTATTCTGATTATCTAATACTATAATCCCCATAGATTAGAGTAACAAAGTAATATCAAAACAAAAAAAGATTCTAACAAATTATATTTAGTATTTGTATAGATACGAAGTGTGATAATCTAAAGATAAGCTATCGAGACTTAGAAGCGAAAGGAACAAAACATTTAATGAGATGAATCATCATTTATCTCGCATCCTTTGCCATGTTTTCATCTCATTTTCAAGCATTTTCAATATGTACAATGCAGGCAATTTTAGCCGAATAATCGTACTCAGAACCACATCTTAATAAAGTAATTCATTGTCAGGACATAAAAACTATAAATACTCTTCGAAATATGTGACGCAATTTCAGATTTGAAAATAAGCTAAAACACTACGTATGATGCTACTGCAAAGCCTAAATTGAAACCAAGGTCGCATTCATTCTGTAGAGAATAAAAACCAAAGAGTACAATAGCATACTTAACACTTTTTTATAATCACCTTGCACTGTTCGGGTATATCCTCTACGGAACTCGACGACATCGTTATTCAGCGCACCACAGTTCGAAGTTCTCAATATCTTTTCAAATCACCATGTGCGTCGCGTTCAATTCACAACACAACACGTAAAATTTCCAAACATTGCTACAGCGAAATTTTGTACACAAGTAAAAGGTAAACAAAGTAATTTCATTCACGACACGAATAGATAGGCCATCCAGCGAGCCAGTCTCAGCCATCCAATGAAAAAAACATTGCTAGGGATGGCATAGAATGTTTTTGGTACATTTATTTAAAACAGGTACATCGTGCCTTTTGTATTATAATTTTGATAGATAATAGTTCACATTACAAGAACTGTCGATATTTTAATAATTGATTTACGATAATTTTATTAGATTTCATGATTATAACAATGAGATGGTGTAATAACCATAGAGGGCTAATAAACCATGCGTCTATGACAGGTTTTATTTGACAAGTGTCAATCTTTGTATTGACATCATTGCGTGTGTTGTTATTAATGTCGTTGTCAATTTGTCGTTGTCATATCATAACTTCATAAGTGTCACGTAATGTCACAATTGTCACAGCGTTGCTTGCTGTGCATCTATCTGTGCGTTATGCTGATTATTTTGTTTGATTGAGGAGCTGGAAATTGGAATCGTTGTATTGTAAACACAACGATAAATAAAGAATAATTCGGCTGGTTGTAACTAATATATCCGTCAAAATACAGTCCTACGAAGCGCTCGTAGCAGCCATGACCAACCTCGACGTGAGTGTCATGCTGCTTTATTTTGCTATGTTGTTGCTCTAAATAAAAATTGTGTGCTAATGTTGTCTCAATCTACAGCAGTATTTAATGGAGACTGCTTTAAATGCTCTCTGATTCATTAAAGTGCATTTAATTGATAATAAACAGTGAAATTCAATGGGTTTAGGATTAACTCAATGTGTTATTGTTATTTACCTATGTCTTTGGAGAATAAGTGTTATATGTGGAATAAATTTCGCCAAATACTTGGTGTACAGATGCAGCCTTCTGTGATAAAGCAATTATGTTTGTGGTTTGAAGAAAAATCACAAAACTGTAATACATACATAATTAAGCTTATGAGGAAAAAGTAATTTTATGGACAGGTTTGGTGTTACTTTCACTATAGTAAACTTGCTTAGTTTTCTCTTTTAATACGATTTTAGTAGGCCTGGAAAAGAAATGTTATGTACCTTTTAAAATAACTGTAATCATAACTCATTTCACACATATTGTTTACTTTATAATGGAAAGGCAGGTTACACTTAAAACTCTTATTACACCACCATACAACGGCATTAAATAGAAAGAAGTTGTAAAAGCAGAAAAAAGTTCTTTTGGTTTCTAAAGAACTTTTTAAAGTTTTAAATGTTTGATTAAGTACTAAAATTCACTTATTTGAATTTCAGCACAACAATCACAGTAGCACAGACACAAGCTCTGGATCAACATCGGACTCCAGCAGCAGCGGCAGCTCCTCCACCAGCTCCGGGTCGGGGTCCAGTAGCTCGGACTCTGAATCTTCAACATCTGACATCCCTCAAGTGGTCGCTACTATAGACCCTCCCCTTCCAACCGCTCCACCTCCACCCCCACTCCTAGATATTAAATCCCCGAAAACTCCCAAATCCCCCAAATCTCCAAAGTCCCCCAAATGCTCACCTAAACCCCCAGTTGAGGATCCCCCAAAGAAGGATGAACCCAAACCTCGGAGATCGTCCAAAACTAAGATTTCGTCTTCCAGTGATGATGATTCTCCTAAAGTAGTCAGCCCAAAAACCCTGCCTCCTAGAAGGAGGTGCTCAACTAAATCCAAAGTCACAGCCTCTCTACTGGTTAAAGCGAAACCAGCACCAAGAACCCCATCAGGAGACAAGAACAAGGCTATTTCCAAAACGGTTCCCAAATCCAGTCAGAGCAAAAGTGACACATTAAAAAAGAAGAGTATCTTTTCGCCAGACAACAGTTCAGAGTCAGAAAGTGAGAGCAAAGGGAGTAACAAATCGTCAAAGGCCAGTCCCAAAGCGTCACCGAGAAATAGAAGGTCATTAAGAAAGTCCAGTGAAGAAAAAGATAGCCCACCATCCCCTTTAACTCCTGTACTGAATGACGATTCAAATGGATCTAAGGAGAACATCAAGCGCAGAGCGAGCAGGTCTAATGGACCTCCACCGAAGAAAATTCTGGAAGAGAAGAGTGCATCGTCGTGTTCATCTAGCCAGTCATCTATTGAGTCTGTGTCATCGGAAACTGACAGTGACCATGCGCCGAAGAAAGAGGAACTCACAAATGGACATGCAAAATCACCATTGCCAGCAAGCAAGGTAAGCTTAAGGCCTGTTTAGACTATAATACTTTTAACACGAGTGGTTTAAGGTGCAAGTTGGTAGCAGGCGACGTGTCTGCAGTCATGATTTCGAACGCGACTGCAGACGGCAACAGTAAGTTATCGACACTACTGATACGCGGCGTTGCGTAGCTAGCTTCGTGTCGCTAACTAAGGAGGGAATTTCATAGAAATACATAGAAACCAGTAGTGTCGCTGGCTACACGTCGCCCGCTGCTGCTTCATGTCTTGTATGTACTTGTACCTTTGTACCTTGTAACTTGTACCTTTACTCGTTTTCATGTGTGACACACTCGTTTTTTAAGTGTACCACTCATATTCACACATAGACAATAGGTGTTTCAAATGTGTGCACCAATAAAAGTGTTGTAGTAGTATTAAAAGCTTTAGTGTGAAGTAGTTTCTGCCATTCATTTACAACCCACTGCTACGTTGGTCTCCGCTAACATTGAAAGTCCTTCACACAGGCCTGTTATAGGTGTCTGGACTTCATATCCCTTAAAGAATATTATGGAGAAGTCTTGAGCATGCATGCCAAGACATTGTGAGGGATCACAATGTTTTCCTTCACGTTTACAGCAGGATAGAACCCAAGGGTATGTTACTATATGGTAGTATACGGGCAGGCATACTTAATATTATCCTTATTATGCTTCCATCATAACCTGCTTCTAAGTAGAAATCATTTTTATTCTCTTATCTTATTTGGCAATCTTGGCGCTACTTTTTATTGAAAAAAAGTTTTGAAAAAATTTTATTTTCTAGAAATCTGTTTCTGTAGGTATTAAAGGACAATTTGTTTTGAAATTTTTATAATTTTGTGTCTGCACTATTTTTTAATTTTATTACATAACACAGCCTAATGATAGTAAGAACAAGTAACTTTAATTATTGTTTACTTCCAGGTATTGTTATCAATTCCTAACAAAACCTTTTTTGTCTCTTCCAGCAAGACACGATATCAATATCCACGACATCCACCACAACAACGAAGAGCGACTCCAGTGGGTCGACTGCAGCCAACGGTGCGATCCCGCGCAAGATCACGCGCTCTCGCTTCCCGCGGGCGTCGCGTATGGCCGCCGCTAGAGCACACACCGATACCGACTCGGATGCGGACGACAAGTGTAATGGGAAAGTGTGAGTAAAATATTATAAACAAGATGACCCGGCAGACTTGCTAAATAAAGGTCTCTAATAGACAGGATTTGTAATATTACAGACAGCAAATATCTCGAAAAATGTGCAATTAATCCCCATCCTATACGGAATTCCTCTCTGTGTCTGCACTATCCCTCATCAGACCCTGATCTGGTCAATGATGGACTGAACTTGTAAAGGTTATATTATGTGCACCGCAGATTTGTGAATCATTTTCAAATTCTAATATATGTGTAAGCCATGTGACAAATTTAATAATCAATGCTATCACATTCACCAATCTTTACAGTATCTGCAATATATCTGGTCACTAAAAAATATTTTTTCTGGATTCCAGTAAAGAAACCAAGAAACCGCCGACCAAAAGCCGACCAGTGTTACAGCCGATAGCGGAGCCAGACATCCCCCTGCCACCTTCAGAACAATGCTGCCCTGTCAGAGACTGTGATTCCAGTGGACATCTAGGTATGTACTCGTATATATACGAGTGTGTGGCAAAACCATTATATGCGATCAACGCGATAATACCTGACCCAATGTGAAATAAATTATTAATTGAATGGATATGACTGTTTTTGTGGCCATTCATCTTAGATATCTGTTGCAGCAATTTATGCTTACTTAGTACTGGACTTAATGCTAAAAGCATTTTCCGCCAGTCTGCCTTTGGGCAAAGCGGAAAGATTTTATATATTATGTCAAAGTTATCATATTCATTAATTAGCCCTTCATAAATTCCTAAATTAACTAAACTTCAACAACACGATTCAAACCGTTAACGTGATTGCCTGTTTCCATGTGTAAAGTAATGTATCGTGTCAGGCGGCAAGGCGGAACGCCACTTCACGTGGGACGCGTGCCCGCTGTACCACAACGTGACGGCCGCGTGGTGCGTCGCAGCGGCCGAGGAGCGGCAGGCGGCCGCAGCCGCACGCCGCAGGGCCCTCGCCGCACTGCAGCAGCGGCCGAGAGCCATGCCCACTATCGAGCAGCGAGCCTACCAGCTGAAAGTCAAGGTGAGATCCGTGGAGAATAGAGCTAAGGAGGAACATCTGTGTACATGAAAAAGTGTCCGTCGAAATGCACCAAACTAGGGTGGCGCCACTTTAGCGCGAGGTATAAATTTTAAAGGAAGCGCCAAATTTGGAATGTCTGAAAATAATAACTCTTTAAGTTTATATTTAATTTTATAAAAAAAAAAAAAAAAGAAAAAGAAAAAGAAAAAAAAAAAAAAAAGAGATAAGGAGACGTATAGGGATGGCCAAAACTGCAATGTCCCAGCTACATAAGATATGGAGAGACCGTAACATCACGCGAAGAACCAAAACCAAATTGGTGACTTCGCTAGTCTTCTCCATATTCAGTTACGGAGCGGAGACCTGGACAATGAAAAAGGCCGACAGAGACCGAATAGACGCCTTTGAAATGTGGACCTGGAGGAAAATGCTACAGATTCCATGGACCGCCTTTCGCACCAACGCGTCTATTCTGAGAGAGCTCAACATCAAAACCAGGCTTTCTACTATATGCCTTCGTAGGGTGCTGGAATTCTTTGGACATATTGCTCGCAAAGAGGGTCACAATCTTGAACAGCTGATGGTGACAGGCAAGGTAGACGGCAAACGTCCCAGAGGACGCAGTCCAACAAGATGGTCGGACCAAATACGATCTTCTCTGAACATCAACTTCCACAACGCCCTTCACGAAGCTAAGAATCGCAGCAGATGGAGGGAAATCGTACGAGTGAAATTGATGCAGCGGGGGAGTCACGACCCTCAGCAATGAGGAAAACGACGCGAGGAGGAGGAGGAAGTTTATATTTACTACATTATTTTGTACTACGCAAGTCGTTAAAATTTTCAAAATTAACTACTTTAGTCGACAATAATAATTTTTAAACTCGGCGTACTTCAATTCGTTGCTACATTCATACCATACCTCCGTCTACACCAGCGCCATTCTGGAAGGTTTTGGAACTATTGTTTATAGCGGGACACTTTTTTAAATTTTCTACTATGTGAGATAACACTCCTTCTATCTATGCTCCTTGGTGAGATCACTAGAGCTATGGCCACTCCCGCCACTTGTCACGAGATGGCGCCACGGATATCCTGAATCACGCTACCGAACTTTTCTACATCATTGTCATACTGCAAAACTTGGTCATGGATGATGTGATCGGAGCTTGGGCCGGATTCTGTACGACCATTCACACTCATATCGCGGCAATGTCGTGTCTTACCCGTGATAAAAAGTCAAAAAAGGCTTAAAAGTCAAATATCGTGACAATCTATTGTGTGCCTTATAGAATAGACATTTAAGATACCTTGTCGTGCCGAGTTCATGAACTGACGTACGGACAGCATTGACTGCTGAACATTCACCGACTCCCACTCTGGGGGCGTTCTGTGGTGAGTTCCGCCCCTCGTTGAAGTTTCCTATACTACTGGCTTTTTATACAAAACTCAGTATTCTATTCATTTTTAATATTAAGTAACTGTATAGATATTGTGGATATTCCTATTGAAGCATTGTGCTCCAGATACATATAGGATGTCTATCACACCAAATAAATATACAGTTAACCAGCCTATGACCAATACCGTCTTTACCATAACTCGGGGCCAGTGCCCAGGGCCCCCACCCTCAGAGGGCCCCGAACGACCGACAATTTAATATCAAAATATAATGCTCGGGCGCATTACACTTTTCTCGTTGCACGAACGTTGATTATTTTCAGATTTATTCAAATCAATACATTTATATGAATAATTTGAGTGATTCGAACACACAACAACAAAAATTTGTATAATTCGCTTTATTTACATTCCATAAGGGCCCCGAATTCTTGTGTGCCCAAAGGCCCCAGCATAGTCTAAGATGGCCCTGCCTATGACAGGTAAGCTTACAGTAAATATATATAATATTAGTTACTAATATATAACATTAGTTCTTCGTCACAACATAGATGGCGCTGTAACTAATAATCCATTTATTGTTCTACGTTCCCAGGACATGCGGTCAAAATGGAAAGGCAGCCAGGAGCTGAGGTCGATGCCCTCGAGCGAGGACGTGGGGGAGGAGAGGGAGCCCATCCTCGAGGGGTTCGCGCCGGACTACGACCTGAGGCTGTTCCGCGACGCGCAGGCGCTGGCGGCCGTCAAGATCGAGGAGGAACTCGGCGACATCTCAACGGATAAGGGCACCAGGTAAACACTGTCAGAGGCTAATGGCAGATAATTATTTATTCGCTTAAAAACATGACTTTGACTCTACACACTATCGTCAGCAAAAAAAATCCGCAATATGTTAAGCTGCTTAAAACATTTGTTTATTTATTATAAAAACCTGTTACATCGATAGTTTCTAAATTTAAATAATTTGTGTACACACGACTCAATTGAGGCACAGCAATTTTACAATTATTACAATTTCAGTTTCAATTACCTCACTTACTAAAGCGTTACTAAAGCGCCAAAACACAAACTTTACACCTTTCGCGGAATATTCATAAGATTTCATATTCATAATTATTATTATTCCTAATATGAATAAACGCTTTATATCATTGTGTAGTGCTGCTTCTCACGAGTTCAATGGTGTAAAAAACATAATTTAGAAACGGTATTGTATATCTTTGGCACGCTCCGTTCCGCCAAATATAGAAATTGCTACTGTTTTCATAGCATAATTTAACATTTCCTCACGGTATAAACCTTCCTCGGAGTTAACCACCAAAACTAAAACGAGCAAAATCGGTCTAGCCTTTCTCGCGTTTTAGCAGGACTAACGAACAGAAATACATTTTTTACTATGTAGATTTATTCACATGTGCGTCCCTCATCCTCTCATCCCCTCAACAGATACGTAGTGATGGGCAAGTACATGATGGAGGTGTGGTACCAGTCGCCGTACCCCGGCGACGCGGCCCGGGTGCCCCGACTGTTCGTGTGCGAGTTCTGCCTCAACCACCACAAGTCGCGAGCGGCGTCCGACAGACACAAGGCCAAGTGTGTCTGGCGACATCCGCCGGGAGATGAGGTTGGTGCTAGTCAAAGTTGGATTTAGAGATTTTTCTTTTAGGTTTTTTGTCTATGTAGGTGGTCTGTTACATGGGTTGTCTGAAATATCAGCGGTGTTTGGCGTCTGGTAACAATAAAGCACCACAAGTCTAGAGCGGCATCGGACAGACACACGGCCAAGTGTGTTTGGTTGTAAATGTTTATTTAGTCTATTCTAATGTTGTCTGTTCTAATTGTTAACACTACATGCCAAGTAGTGTATATGAAGTAATCAAATTTAAATAAAAAGAAGCGATCGTATTTAAAGGGTTTAATTTAATGTAATTAAGTTGTTATGAATTTAATGTGTTAGTTTTATTTACTTTATATTTGCATTACTAAAAATGGTAAATATAAATTGATCTAAATAATTTGTAACAACTTTATACCTGTATTTGTGCAAATAAACGTTTGTCTTTGTCTTTTGTCTTTGTCTTTTGTCTTTGTCTTAGTTTTGAAAAGAGGCGGTAATGCGGCTAGGGTGTCTCAATCAGTTCGTCAATCTATGGATACATATGTATGTAGAGTATGAGGTCCATGTGGACCTCACAACTTTTTGAGGTGCAAGAACTGAGTTGCGAGACTTGGGTTTTTTACAGGTTATATTTTTGATGGCATGCCTCAATTTGTTTATATTTTATTTCGCTCTCTCCGCTCAGCTATACTTCAGTGGGATTGAGACCATAGGCTTGTGCAGCGGACTAAATACTTTTGGCAAAGGGAGATCTCCCACCAGGCGAGAGGAGAGGCCGTTCTCCGATTGCGTCCTATCCGAGTTTTGTATAATTGCTAGCGATGTAGAAACCTTATAGCGTGATACAGGATTGCGGTGTCATCTCTCGGACGTCGCCACATACTAATCCATTGAGAGGTGGCGTGAGCCTACAGTGGACTCCTTATTGGTTGAAGACCATCACCCGTTCATGACCAACTATGTGTGTTGTCCCACAATTTTAACATGATTTTTCTTCTCCACCAGGTGTACAGGAAAGACAACCTGAGCGTGTGGCAAGTGGACGGGCGGAAGCACAAGCAGTACTGCCAGCAGCTGTGTCTGCTGGCGAAGTTCTTCCTCGACCACAAGACGCTGTACTACGACGTGGAGCCGTTCCTCTTCTACGTCATGACCAGCGCCGACGACGACGGCTGCCATATTGTCGGCTACTTCAGCAAGGTGAGCCATTTTTTTAGCCGAGTTAACAAACAAGCATACAACCTTTCTTAGTCCATGGACACCCACTTGCAATTTCATATAGGACAGAAATCCTATCAGAGAATATATATATAAAAAATCCATTTACTTTTCATGATCATTTGCTATCCGGCTCGACAGGGCCGGATTTAGAAGTCTGGAAGCCTCGGGGCAACAAAGGAGTGGAGGTCCCTTGGTCCCAAATTATTTTCCAAATAAAATCAACAATTTTTTTCAGTCGAGTTTTCGAATAAATAATAATAATAAATTAAAAGTGCTTATCAGGGCCATTTGATATTTTGATATTTTACTGATTGCCTAATTGATGAGAACAAAATATTTATTCTAATTTCTGTTAATATTTAATGTAATCATGGTTGTACAAAGTACTGTAGGTAAAGGTAAAACACAAAAAAAAAATATGAAAGGAAAAGTTGTATACTAGTGTACTAGTCTTAATTTAAATTTTTTTCCCAAGTCTATTGTGGGGGCCCTTCTTTTGTGGAGGCCCCGGGGCTGTAGCCCTGGTTGCCCTCCCCTAAATCCGGCCCTGCGGCTCGAAGGACCAATTCATTTATAGGAATCTATTTATCGCCCTTTTTATTTTCCATAGCAATAACCGTTGATTTTACATCGCATTGCTGATATTTATATGCGTTGTGTACTCGGGACTTGATTAATAATGAAGCCACTCCAACTGTTTGCTCTTCCCTGTTGACGAACGATCTGGTTGTAAGTGCTTCGTTAAACAATCAGGTGGATTTTTACATATCTGTAATTCATTACACGGTATTTCATTTACCATCCGTTTGCTTATCTGTTTCGAAATTTCATTTTTGTGAAAAATACTTTTTTTTTAATTCTATTCGCACACAATCATCGACGGACACTGGTCTAGAATATGAAAATAATGCATTTGATTATAACCCCGCAAATTGCTAATGCGCTGTAACCTTGTCACTCTAACATAATATTGTGAAGTATTCAAAAACAAAAAATAAGAGGGTTTGTAACAAATTTTTTCATATTGGCGATAATACGAACAGGCCGCTAGGTTATACGTATATAGCATGTAATGGTATTTATTGGTATTTATTAAAAGCCATTCATTTGATTGAAATCTCAGTTGATCGTTAACCACGGTTGAACTATCTTATTCCATATTATTAGCCATAACCCCATTACTTTAATGAGTGAAGAGGAATATTCTCGTTAATGAAGCGAACGATTTAAAGTTGGATTTCCGAGTGGCTAATACAAGAAAGCATGTAGTTCACCCTATCCTCCAATCACCATGAAGAATATAAAAAAGCTGCAATAACTAAATGCTTTAACTACGAGTATGGTAAAAATACTATTGCCTCAATGAGTCAAACAGAAATATTTTTCTCGTTTGTGAATTATTATTTATTTCACAATATTAGGTACTATTATCATACGATACTAGGTTTATATGCAGATAAATGAGGCACGACCTCAGAATAAGTACCTAATGTATCCTCTTACAATAATCGGTAGGGGACATCAATACCTGATCAAAAGGAGATCTAATGCCTTTTTTCATCTCACGCTCGTTTTCTCTATACAAATAAGATACAAAAAGCTATTTATTGGGTAGCTCGTTTGATTTGTCATGTTGATACCGAGATCAGTACGAACAGCGTGGCGTGCTTTAAAAATTACGTCAGCCCAACATAGTACTGTAACATAACATGATCACTCCAAACGCAACGCATGAGTACAGGCGTGGCGAGGTCTCTCGTACTACACCATTCAGTCGTCGCATCAGCTGTGAGGTCGTCGACCTCCTCCCCGCTGACACGCCCCCGAAATCCACCCCCCAGCAACCCCCGTCGGCGGCCTATGTATAGATTTGCGACGAGACGGCCGTCTAGCCGCCGACGTGTGTTTGAAGTCATTTTTAGGAACGCAATTACGATATTTGTATAGGAACTGTTACTGTGTCCGTATGGTTTCGTTATAATCCTACTTGGCTCAGGTTGGAGGTATAGGTTTTCATGGATTAAGAGTATGATGAGTAAAAAAATGGTGAAGCTTAAAATGCCGTGTCATAAAAATGTGAAATTATGTGGTAGAAATGATCAAATTTGAAACATTTGAATAAGTTAATCAAACATTTGCTATGTAAAATTTATTTATCTTTGTAACTTGCTTAAATATCCTTGCTCTAGACACCCCTAAACATTCTTATCTACTCATTTTCTGTTTGATTTGCTTTCATTGTTTCAATCACAGACAATTACAATGCTACTGGACCTGTAATACCACCTTGTGGTACACCAAAAATGATGTTTGTATCGTATGTATCTAAACGATTGTTGCAGCTATTTCAATTACGCGCCTGTCAGGGGTTCGATTTTAATCGCGATCCACCCGCGCCTGTGGAATCATTGGTTTTTTGCCAATTGGGAAATGGCATTATTTGCTTTGGGGGTGTCTAGTGCAGATAGATACTATTAGCTATCAAAAGGCTCAGTCTGTTCGGGTTGAATGAGTAAATTGTCGGTTTTGTCGCTACACGTGACAAATGTGAAGCTGTGTCTTTGAAAGCTTTTGTGGTTATTGTTAGTCTTTTACAGAGAAGAGAAACATTTTGTTATTTAACTTTTGACATAATATACGTGATATTATGTCAAAAGTTTTACAATGATGTAAGTCTTTTGCCTTTCGATTTGGTCGTAAAGTGTGTACGGTAAAGAAGAATCATTATCCTAGAGATCTTTTGCAGACATTTCACTTTACCGTAACATTAAGTTCTTTGTGACTTTTTATACAGTCGGCGTACAATAAGTAAGATTGTTGTTCGTGAATTGCCTAACAAAGCCTAAGGTTCCTTGTGTAACGATTAAAAAGTCATCATTGTGAAGTATTTTCCGCCCCTCTTGTAAAGGGTTACCGCTGATATTGAAAGCAGGGGCGGCTTATTTCGCTACGTCCATTATGATGTTTCGACTACCCTCAATTCCTTTCAATTGTGTTTTGTTTTTGGTTGGTTTTTTCTTATTATTGGCGACGACTTCTTGTAAGGATTTAAGAATGTACGTTCTGATTAGGTATTGTTATTTGTTTTTATGTTCTTGTTATTCTATTTCAAACACATCTCTCATATTTTATTTATTTATTTCCAGTAAAGTATATTTTAACTCAGTGTTAAATTATTTTTTACTCAAATTTTACTTTTCTAAGTCGAATTATTTAGCAAACTTAAACTGTTTCGTGCTTTTAGTCACTGTTTTTAACCCTCTAATTCATTATTACGTGCTTCTACTACTTAAAAACTAAATTATTTTAGTGGAGTTTGTGAGAAATGACAAAAACATCATGTTTTTGAGCCAATTAGCGTGCAAAAACTTTATATCACCATTGGTATTGATTATTTTCTGGTATAGCTGTAATAATCTCATCCCATATTAAATCCGTTTTGCTTTTCTTCAATTTCCTCTTCACTGAACCTTTTACTCGCAGACGACAGACAAATAATAAAGTTTATATGATCACCTAAACCCAAACAAGCGGGGTTCAGCAGACGTCTAGCCAGGAGCCCGCCGGGTCAACGACCTCGCTCTTTCCCAAACTGAACACTAACTTTTCCCGCATAGGGCTGCCCAAAAAATGGGTTGTATCGATGTATAGCATCGTAACTGTGTCGTATTCCCTTGTATCGGACGCGAAAATATCGCTTCCCTTTGCATTTTCACTGATTTTCAAATTGTGTTGTTTTTAATGAAAACGCAGAAAAATACACACATATACACAATACACAAATTTTTTTATTCTTATTTATAATTAAGAATAATAAAATTTTCACTAGCACTATTTGTCATCCTTTCGCTATAGTGTAATAGGAATTTTCAAATAATAAAAGTAAAAAATTATCGTAGACTGATAGGATACGAAATATTTAAATTATACGATCCATCAAAACGTATCGTATGCTCAAAAAATCGATATATCGTATTGTGCTGTATCGATATTTCGATACATCGTATCCCTATTCCCTCAGTCCGCCTCATATTAAATAAGAATGGCCCTCCAGAACCTTATTATCGATGGATTCTTCCTTTTCCCAGCTTATTTGTAAGATGTCCTTAAGGTATCCGAACCCAGACATCATTATCGGGAGGTAAGGGCCTCATAATGGAACGGTGCGGAATTCAATTGGAAAACATTTTGATTGGAAATAAAAGCATTGTTAACAAGAAGCGTATTGAAATTGGGCTTAAAAAATGTCCTGTAAATTCAAATACAAATCGATACAATTCCCTAAGTTTTTCAGTTTCCTATTGTCCCAATACCTGGAGGTATTGGCATTGGTAAGGTATAGAAAAGGCAGTGTTTTCAAAATCATTTCAAGTGTTTCAATCGTCACCGTCGTCTAATCATCACGGAAAATTATCATAATAAATATGAGAGACTCGCGCGTCTCTTACCTCCACGAAAATACATCAAACCAGGTATTTTCTACGCTCTCTCTTTTTATATCCATGACTATCCATACTAACAGTGTATTGTTCCGTTAATCATTGTAGACGCCTATAGTGCTGACGCCACGAATACACCAGTGGGTCCTGATAGTGTAACCTCAACTTGATCATCAGATATAATATGACACTCATATTAGAGTCTCGGAGGAAAAAACTCTCGACACATTTTTAATTCATTTAGGTATTTATTTATACGCGTGTCGCTCGTACAGCCGAAGATAATAATCAAAGATATTATGAATGTACGGGCACTCTGTAACACGTAACATCTTTCTCATGTAACAGTCAACAATAAACGTATTCTTTTCTTCTCTTTTCTGAAACAGCATTTTCAATCACTTAGATATCGGATTTACCTGAAACCGGGTACCACACTGTCATATAATATTAGGCTCGCAGGTATCGCGGCGGGTCATCGACCGCTGCGCCGATCTGTCGCTGTATGTGGGTACACTGGGTAGCGGTGTCGGGCGTCTCGTCTGGCATTGTTTACACCATAGAACGAGGAAGTGAATTGAACGGCAATAGTAATATATTTGTTGTGATTTGAGCTGTCCCCTGTAGCTGTCAGCTAGCGGCATTAACGACTCCCTTTCACGCTGAGAGTGTCAGAATTAGGTAATATACTCTCAGCTGGGCAAAATCTAGGCTAGGCCTGCAAGTTCTATGTACTTTCTATTTCTATGGTTTACAACCAAGACTTACATGACTAATGAGGTGTGAACTATAAAAGAGAAAAAACCAAATATGCCGTTGCAGACGCTTGCATTAATAATTTCTGTTTTACATTACTCTGACTGTACCATTACGTAGGTACTACAGTACAATTACACGAAGAGAACCTGTAATGTGGAGATTAAAACTCACAATGTCAGTTAGTGCTTCATTAAACCCTCAGCTGTACTGTAAACCATAGTTCATATCGCATAGTAACCGCATGAAAGAACCCTACTACGCCGTAGGCCATCTACGCGCAGTCACGTTTTTACGTCGAGACCGTAGCACGAGAGCTACGCCGTAGACAGCGAACGTAAGGGTCGGTTCATATCTAACGGCAAATGTGTCGCGTATAATCGGTCGCGTGAAGCCCGTCGAGCGTACAATGTCCGGTCCGTTTCCGTCAAAGAATTGACCACTCGATATTGTTTACTAAAACAATATCACATTCAATGGATGCGCCCAGTGTCGTCGTTTCTTCGATCTTGTTCAAAATCTTCTCAAAAAGGGCTTCAATATTCAATGGGCTTCTTTTTAAAATTATCACACTGCACAACCACTCTGTAGATTCTGAACGCAGAAACTAATTAAGACGTGTAATGTGGAATTATTATAATTACAAATATTTGACCGAATAAACGCAGCCGATGATACGCTCGGCGCATTTAAGTCAGATGTGTACCGACCCTAAATGAATGTGGCTACTGGTATAAATGTCAGTAATAGCAACCTTAAGATAAAGCTGACAGAATTCAAACTTGCTTGCGGAAAAGTCTAGAAGGTCTAAAAAGTCTAAAAGTTATAGGTAGGTACTTACATTTTAATATCTCCCCGCCGACGGACACTTCTAAAATACAATAATACAGAAAGACATCCGCTAACTTTCCAAAAGTTTTCGATCGGAAGTTTTTCTTAGATGCAAGCAGCAGTGAAGGGAAAGTTTAAGTGTATTGTCTAAGATTGGAGAATGCACCGCAGTTGACGGGTGGCGCCGCCGAGTGCCGGCTGCCTGATTCTAAAACCAAAACTCTTAAATTAAAATAAGTCAATAAGTTTTTTTTTCTTTTTTAACCATTTAAATTTTAATTTATTCATCGCTAGGAGGATTCATCGGTGGACAGAACATTGCGTTTTTTTTGACGATATGAAATTGTATTGGACTTCCACATATGCTCCATCGAATATTCCACTTTTGCTCCACATATTATGCTTGAAAATTCAAGATGTGCTCCACACTTTTTTCAAAATTCCAAATGTGCTCCACATATATGTATTCCTAAATTCCACACGTGCTCTACATGAAATCCCAAATTCCTCATGTTTCTTTCGCCAGGTAAATTTGATTTCGTTTTCCACACATAACATTTTGCTTATGTACTCTACACATAATCAAACATGTCACCTGTGCTCATACGAGTACGATCGAGCCTCTGGGAACAACTAGTAATTGATAAATTAAGAAAAATCTCAATTAAATCTCGATAAAAGCTTACAGCTATATAGAAACCTTATTGCAAGGTGAAATGAGGAGGGATGGTTCAGTAATTAATTAGTCTAGCAAGTTTTGTATAAACCGGCTAACGAAAAGTATTTATGTACAGAACTTAGTTTACGCAAATATTTGAGTTCTTCAACAATGATCTGGTAAACGGACGAAGCAGTGAGAGATATGATTAATTTGGAAGAGTTTCCAAACTTATAACAGGGATTTTGACTGGTCCGTGGCTGATAAATTATGTTTTCTCTAATTTTTTTATTACACTTCAAATAAATCTGAAAGCTTTTAAACTAGAAATTTAATGTTTGCCTAAAAATTGCTTATTGCCTGTATTTTGGTGTACATAAATAAAATGTAATGTTGCAATTGTAGTTGAAGTTGTCGAATCGAAAACCAAGGATTCGCTTTATCAATCTAAAAGTTATTCGGTGCCTATTCTTTTACGGTAAACTATGTTTGAAGCTCGAAACAATAAAGCACAATCAGTGTGCGTTTTCGAAATGAAATCCCGAGTGAATATTACCAGCCAACTCGTCACTTAATCACATCCGCAGTTGTAGGCAGCGCGGATGTAAACATAACGCGGATGTCTAGACTGCCCGAGCCGATGCCACCGCGATACACACACCTTTATGTGACGTACAGTCGAAGTGGACATTGTTTTATACAGTGTTTGTTGCCAATGTTTTTTTTATTTGAATTGATAAAGAGTCAATTCGGGTAACATTGAATCTTTATCGAGAAGTTAAACCACAGTCTATACAAATAAATTATTTTTGTCGTCAAAAGTATTTGATAGTAAAAGCCATAATATGACAAAAATGAGTCGAAAAAAACATCACTAAAGTCAGTAATAAAGAAAGATTTTCCGTAAACAATATCTATAAGTGGGTAAAAGGTATCCAAAAATAGACAAAGTTATGCGTCTTGATTGTACTAATTAAAAAAAAATAGACACATATGTTTTTACAATTTTGTTCAAAAAGCTGGAGGAAATTTAGTTTCACTGTACCAGTACCTTATGGTAGTCAGCATAAGTCGTGAACACAATGTTTATTGGTTGGATTGACATTGATAACATTTGTGATACGACTGATTGATGACATTTTGACATTGATTGCGCTGCGATTCACGCGATTGGTTCAGCGCGATTTTTGCTGTACATTGGCCGAAAGTTTAACTGACTGATTTCATCTTTGCTCACGACTCATAAAGGTACTATATAACTATCCCTACCCATATATATTCATTAGGGGTCTGCGACAGACGATCTGACCCCGGGCGGAGACAGGGGCTCCGAATTGAAATGTGTTGTACTGCCTATAGCCTGCATACCTACATATCTGTTGCTTTTACTTGAGTGTTGAAAGTTTTGGGTCGGAAATTGTCTGAATCCTGCAAAAAAATGAGCGGTCCCTAATCTTTTGGAAAGTAAGAGGACTTTTCTCCGGTTGAAAAGGAAACTGTAGCGTATTTGCTATTAAACATCTATGGTTTTTTGATTAGCTGTTCAAAGTTTTAATTTGTAGCTTCGAAAAATGACTCAAATAACTACTTAAACATTTTTTGATCAAAACTTTAGAGAAAAAGTAACAGAAAATAAAGTGACAATTCAGTTACATTTCCTTCATGTATCTTTTAAATTCAGTAGACATTAATTCAACGCTTAATTATTATTATTTGAATGCACGGCTTTTCATAAAGCCTTACTATTTCCTAACCTATTATAATATTGTTTGAGACAATTCAAATTATATTTTTAATCGAAGCAATTTTGAAATTCCATAAATGTTTTATCACTGTAATAAGTAATTACAGTATACAATATATTCACGGGCACATGATACCTCCCCTAACGAGGGTTGCAACGTCCCCGTCGCAGACGTCTAGACGCGGCGCGGACGCCTCGTTAAACCAATAAACGTGACGTCATCGTCAGCGCGCTGGAGATCTCCACCGCGAGCCCGCGACACGGCACTGACTGGACGTGCTTTGTCAGCTTAATGACTGCTTCCACTGTTAGTTCTAGTGCATAAATTTACTTTATCAACTGGAATATTTCGAGTTCTGTGTTATGGCCGATTGGTTTTCGCAACTGAGCTTTTCATGACGACCCAAGTGGCGCAGTGGTTAAGACACCGGAGCAGAGATTGGAATGATGAATTTGAATTTCTGTTTCTGGTGTGGGTGTGTTGTGTTCTTGTCTTGTGTGTGTCCATGGCGCCCATGACACAGGGAATCCTAGTGTGGGGCTATGAGTGTGAAGCGGTACTATTACTACTATTACTATTACTGTTACTAATATTTAACACCTATAACTCCAGTCTACATATCAGCCATTGGAAGTCCACTGCTAGACATAGGCCTCTTTATATCGATGCTACTCCACTCCTGGCACCTCTGAAGTCAGTGGTTAACTGCTCTCGACCTTTAATCGTCAGTCCACCAAGTCAGAGGGAGGCTTGTACTCTTTTATGATGAGGAGGCCACCATTTAAGGGGCTTTTTCCCGATATTAGCCCCTTTTCCCCCAATTTAGCCAAGTCTCGGAGTAAAATTGCTCTACAAAGCTCACAGTCACCCCGCCGCGAATGTAAACACCGCTCGATGTCTAGACGGTACACGGTAACGCAATAAGTGTAGGTACACGTTGTGCGCACAGAGGCTTCGCTACGCCACGGGCTACGCCGGCGTTGGGGCACACTGGGGGCAGGTGGTTGACCTCGGGGGTCGATTGATTGCGAATTGGGGATACATGGGCTATACATAATATTCTAAAAGTTACGTTACTTTGTGGTGTGATATAATAGTCAATTATAATATTGTGCTTTAATCAAATGAAATGTTACTGAATGTAAAATGATTGAAAATGAAATTAATACGATTTGTAAAAGTCATCGGTCATCACGTCATTAAAATCATTTAAATGTTCACATGAAATTGCTAATACATAGCTCCAAATAAGATAATGAACCCAAATCATGCAAACGATACTTTTGATTACAATTTTATTCATTTTATTTTTCCCCTTGCAACGCGTGATGTCCTGGGTTCGAATATCAGCGGAACAGAAATGCAAATGATGACTTTAAATTTCAGTTTGTGGTCTGGGTCTATCCATAGGATCCACGAAACAGGCAATACTAGTGTGAAGCTACGAGTGTGAAACTTTGTTTTATTTTAAATTCTGAAATTGTTCTGAAATTGAAGATTAAGTGAACATTGGAGAAATCCCCCTCCCTCGTGGATGTAAACACCGCTCAGACGTCTAGACGCGACATGCTAACGCAATAAATGTTATACTATAAACAAGTCTCACAGCAGCCCTTTGACGGCTGGCGGTCTACCCCGAGGGCACACCGGTTGATTCTCAATGGCCAGTCCTTATTCGAACGATACACACTTTGACGCTCTTGCTCAGACAATGAATTAGGTACTAAAAGCGGCGCGCATTGTCTAGTATTATCATAAAGATCAATCTTCTATGAAAACCATATCTCACACTCCTTTTCGTCATTCCTTTTCTTCATACATAAATACAACGGTTTTTTCTTCTATTAATATATGTATAATGATGTACAAATGGTAGACTTAGAGGCTGTCGCGAGGGCAAATTCCCGCAGACGTCTAGACGAATCAATTTTTGTTGATTAGGTATGCGTAGGTATGAAGGGTCGCCTCAGAGTTAAGAGGCGTCTATAGGGTTGGGTAGGGTTTCAAATCCCGTCGCGGAAGAATGCGAAAGTGTGCTCGTAGCCCCGACTACAAGCGGCAGAGTGTGGAATAGGTACCGTGGGGTATTAGCCGATAGGAGTCCGGCATAACCCTCTGTCGGCCCCGATCCGATATAGGGCATCCATGATGGATTTCCCCACGTAAAAAAAAGGGTCTCAAATCCGACAGTTTGGTACTGTACTGGTACTGATCCCGCGGGATAAAGGGAACAGGCTAGAAGACACAACGACAAATCTAATCTTTTGTTTAAATATGCGTGCCTGAAAAGGTGATGATTATGGATCATAATGTGTTTGAATATTTTTTACTAACCCATCGTACGAATTTATCAAACGTTTTTTATTTATTTCCATACGTGACCGTTTTGCAGAGATTTAAAACTTAAGTTTTTACTTTATTTTATAATTTTCGAGAATTCCATGCTTTATATTCACTTATTTCTGTTAGTAATTAATTAATTGGTTGGATTCATCAAATTTTTTATGAAAGTCAAATGATGATTTTTTCATTGTTTTCTTTACCCATGTTATTGAAAGTAATATTTCGCTATTTGGGAGCTTATATTTAAAGGAATCCCGTGGGATTGGCAATATTCAGTCTCGCAAATACCGAGATTGGAAATAGGTGGCGAAATTGGAAACCCTAGTTGGACGTATCTTTTTGAATTAGTTTATTTATGATACTTATTTTCAACGAATTAACCTTTCTTGGAAGTCAATAATTTATTTCTTAATATTTTCTTATGGCCTTTTTAATGCTGATAGGCTAATTTTAAAAGGCTTCTAGAATTAGTATATGTGTTTTATTTGTACAAGAATTATTTGACGAAATTGAAAAAGTTAGAAATTAAAATTGATAAAAATATTTTAAAATCGATCAGAAATTTTCTTAGAATCCCGTGGTAAATTTCTTTAACAATTTTACAGGCCTGGATGATGTAGCTGTTACGTGCTGAGTATCTTAATCTACTAATGTGTCATACGGCTACAGAGCCATTTTGTAAAACGCATGTTGTAAAATGGAACTCGAACCCGTACTCCTCGAGTGAGGCCTCGTCCTAATTAGCCAACCGGGCAACACGACAAAATTTAAACACACGGCCTTGTATTCAACTGTCCTAATTGAACATGACACAGACATGCGACAAAGTGTATGCAATAACGATGTCGTACGAGCGACTTTTGTGTTCGACATGGCAATTAGGACACGGGGTAAGAGACCTTCCTAGTCGCTTGGCTATCATCTTTACGATTACCAAAGGTATATTTAATCTAGGCAAATAAATGGAAGTATTCATTTCAGTCATACTCCAACCGGTCATTGATAAACCAGTAGCCAAACTCGCAAATGCCACGATCTATGAGTTATCCCAATAATCCCTTGTGATCTAGACACGACAAATATCAAATAACTCATACCTTTGTATAAGCCTTTGCTTTCGACCGTTTCTAGACAGGGGGCGTTTATGACCCGCCGGGAGGTAGCGCCCCGAATTGGAATACTCGGGCACAGTATAATGATCATACAGTAATGTATGTGTCTTCTGAAAATGAGAGAAGTCACGCGGTGATAGCCCAGCGGTTTAAAGCTTCATAATCGAGGAGTCCGGGTTCAAACCCCAGTGGCAGGCGTCGATGACTTTGTAAAAAAGTTATGTGCGCTTTATAAAATTAAATATCACGTGAGGAAACCTGCATGTCTGAGAATGTACTCAAAAGGCATGTGAAGTCCATTAGGCCAGTGTGGTGGACTAAGGCCTACATCCCTCTCATTGTGAGAGGAGACCTGACCCTGTAGTGGTTCAGTAATGGGCTAGTGACATATGTCTTGATACAAACGGTCGGAACGCGAGACACGCCTCGCGTATCAACGAACCGCGCGGCTAAAGATATTTTATCAAGGACAGCGCCGAGTCACACTACTGTATAATATTTGTACTGTGGCTCGGGGCTGTTGCGAGGCCCTCCGAGACGTTTTTGCGGGCGCGCCTTTGTCAGTCTAGTCTGTAGGTCGTTGTCTGAGGTCAGGAGTTGAACCCCGAACGTACTGGATTGAGACAATGCCACGCCGACTCATTGATCCTCGCTTTGATGGTTTGCTTGCTTTGTTCTTAGTCAAGATGATGTTTCTTGTTAAAAAATGCACTAGAAATACACGAAACTCGTCAAAAAACACGCCACGCATACTACCATAAGTTTGAGTACTTTGATGACACACAGACAAACATGGCGTGTAGGAACGTACATTCCGTTATGTGTCAAATTCAAATTTCAATAAATTATAGTCATAATATTGTATAATTTTACATAAGACACTCAGCTCACACACGTAAGCAGACGGACATCTATATTAATATACGTATAGTATACCTTGCTATAGTACTCAGCGAATTCTCGAGTTAAATCACAATCGAGATTCGATTCCCGGCCCTTCCACCTGTCCAAACGGCGCTTTGTATACGCCATATTACTAAGGTGACCATTCGTTCCCATATGAACAGGACTATCCCGTTGAACTACTCTCGGTGTTTCCAAGTTAACAACGTTATAAATGGTATAAAGGTAAGAGTACCTGAAAAAATTATAGAGCTATGCTAATATCAGCTGTCTACTTAAAATGGTCGCTTGTTCGTTTCTCCGACGACATCTATCCAACTGAAACTGAAGACACGAATTGCTACTTCACGACGGGTTACCAGGGCGGGGGTAAGTTCCTTGGACGGCGTTCTTGGTCCTACCCCCTAGAATTCTTTTTCTTTGTTGGTTCTTTCTTAGCTCTGCCACCTAAAAGGGACGTTGTCCCGTTTTAAGGGTTAGAAATGGCCAACTTAGCACATAGAGTGGGAAATACATAGGGCTCTACATGGCGGGACGGCGGTATTAACAGATCCCGTCTACGGATCAGATTTGTGTTGCAGACGGGTTCAATGACCTGCACGTCGGGATGCGTACTGTTATATTATTTTTCATGCGTTTCAGTCTTTCAGTCTTACACCCCGTGTGTTGGCTTCGAATTTTATTCCATTTGATTTCACCTCATGATATAATTAATGCGAATCGGATGCGCGATTTCATATTTATGGTGTGGTTTGGTTGGTACTGAAAATGTTTTGTCCTTCGAGCCGGATGGTGTACGTCAAAAATTTGCTGATGAAATAAACGTATCTATTGTTGTGACAACGGTTGAAAATAACTACTGAGATTGAAACCTCAATGTACATATTTGTACGAAAACGATATATTTTAGAACAAAATAGGAATATGCTTTGAAAACCATACAGACTTGAAATAGCAGAGGCTGATAACAGTTTCATATATTATCGTATAACGGACATTTTTATTCAAATATTTTCGTGTGACATCGGCGATGGCAGAAGTCGATAACAGTTTCAAATCTAAATGTATTTTTTCTTATGGTGTTATCCTTGACATGTATAAATTTTGTCAACAGGAAAAGAACTCTTTCCTGAATTACAACGTGTCCTGTATCCTCACGCTGCCGCCGTATCAGAGACAAGGCTACGGCAGGCTGCTCATAGACTTCAGTAAGTTATCCTTTGTTTTATATTTGCGTATAAGTGTGAATATTGTTGTTTTTATCCAACGACTAGGTTAGGAGAAAGATGGCCCACGATGATGCATTGCCTGGTAGGTGTTGCAGAGAAAAGCGAGCAAATTGACGTCACTGAAGTGAGCAATTTGATAAAAATCTTTTTACGTTGACTATTGGACAACGACATGGAATTCCCATAAACGACGATAGGATTCGATCAACGTAGTCAAATCGACTTGTACTCTTAAGATTGTGGTGTTGAACATATAAAACAAATGTGTGTGTATTGTGGTAGCTTTCAACATAAAGATCATTAATGTCGGAGTATAGTTTAACGATGACGCAAGCGTCGCTGCGAGGAAATTGGTAACAGTATTGCAAGTTAAGATGCAGCCACTTCATTTCCTTAAATATAAAATAAGTCGTTTGTGTCTGTCTATGGTCCCGCCGACGCGATTACACGTAGCGAGTCTCTTTGTTGTCTGAGCCCTATATAATATATTAATACAACACGCCGCCGAGACGCGGGATCGACCACAAGTCTAATACCTGCCATTGCTCTAGTGGGACATTTGTACCCATAGTGTACGTATTGCCTGAGGCAGAGGTACCAGTAGGAACACATCTTCATTCATGGATCTTTGGAAAGGGTCTTTGGAAAGGGAGGTGAAGTGATTGTGCCTGAAGCTACTGTTCTCTGTAACGTTGCCTTGAAGATTTGTAGAAAACTTCGATAGCGTGATTCAGGATACGCGTGGCGCCATCTTTTGACGAGTGGAGGAAGTCGTCGCAGATCATACAATCTGTCCGTTTAAGTTCACTGCTGTGCCGGGTCTTAGCGACTACCGATGTAGTACGAGTATGTGTCGAACATACGAGTAGCTTGTGACTGTAAGAGTTAAGATGCAGCCACATGCCCTTAAATATAAAATAAGTCTTGTGTCTGTCTATGAGTACACGTAGCGAGTCCCTTTGTTGTCTGAGCCCTATATAAAATATTAATACAACACGCCGCCCAGACCCGGGATCGACCACAAGATTAATCCCTGTTATTGCTGAATGATGACGAGTTAAACGTTCTGATAGTCTTAGGTATTAATAGATATTAATATATTTGACATAAATAGTAACCACGGACGTAAATGTGGCCAGACGGAGTGCTACTGCTACCTACTATGTTAGAGAAAAAGTAAATATGGGCTCAGGAAATATGTGAAAAGAGACCGATGTGTTTTAAGGACACCTTAAAAAGAAAATCTCTTGGGATGACTAAACACTTGGAATAACATAATTATAGAGATTATGTATCGCAAAAAGAGACTTAAAGCAGTTCTTGCGATAATAGGAGTGCACTCTTATTCCTAATTTATTTCGAGGTCATGACCTCGAAATAAAATTCCCCTTATTTTAGGAGTCCCATTTTTGACGTCCTGACACTCCACCTTGACAAATAAAAATCATTGCATTCAAATGAGTACAAGAGTAGATTGGTCGAGTAATTGATTTACTCACTTACTTTAAGTAACTTCCCAGACCATTTTGTATGGCTTAGGTACTCGTATATTAATGACAAACTGACCAATTTTATCAAATGGACTTAAAATGTTTATTCGACTCATTGGTCCCTTATTAGGCCTGTTTATCCACACAATAACTCAGACTAATTGCAAATACTAACAAACACTGGTATACAAATATTTAATAGCTGCGCATCATTAATCATAATAGACAAATCATAGTTGCGGTGAGACTCAAACAATGTATGCATTATAATTATATTTATTTAATTATTTTTTATTTTATTAAATGTGAACAGGAACTCGTCATGAACATTTCGTGGACAAATCGCAGCGCGGTGAGACAGAACGAACGCATATATTGTCGAATGTATTATTGGATAGGTGGGACCGACACCTCTCGGCTAGACGGCCACTACTCGTATATTATATTGTGACGTGCGCGGTCTCGTCCAACCCGCCGCCCGCCCAATTAGCAGCCGATCGGTCGCTTCGACACCAACGCCGCCCGCCGTTTCAAATAATTAAGGCCCACCGTCGAAATTCCGCGCATCTCCAATTCGACGGTGTCGCAGGGTTAATCTCTCGTAGAAATGTCAGATTGTAACGAGGCGAGGTTGTAAGATGCGAAGTTTTCGGCGAACATGTTTAAGTCACGATTTAATGTAATTTCTGGGAGCAAGTCATCATGACGCTGCAATAGACTATGAAAATGCAAGCTTCATAGATTTTATTTGATAGACAACAATCCTGACGTCGCAATTTTTAAGCTGATAAAATTAGCTGACCTCCAAGGCGCGCCACCTAGCCCGATCTTCGTCATTTCTCATCCAGCTGATTAAATAATTAACGATTAAACCAACAACCATATAAATTATCACACATTCTCACATGCACACCTTAAAGTTAATCACGTTCGAAAATTACTTAGTGTCACCCCAATTCTACGCGAGAACAGTGTCTGTGGGCGAAGTCGCGACGGGAGGTCCCGCGAACCCCGGCCGCGGCGGCGGGGTGGGTCTAGACAGAGACCGATCTATACTGCAGTGCATCGATCGGCCGGGTCGACGCCCGGCGCCTGGGGGCAAACACACCACCCCCGCGTCGGAGGGTTACGGTGTTGACCGCTCGGCGCGTACCTGCGTTCGTCGACATTCGACTCGGTGTGATGGGTGCCCTTTGTTTTATTACCGACTTCAAAGAAGGAGGTTATCAATTCGACACGTATTTATGTATGTAATATTGACGGAACTGCACAATATTTACGTATGTTGGTCTGTTGTGGCTTCCAAACAAATATACCCCCCGGTCTATTACGGCTTCCAATTTTCCAAACGAGTATACCAAATTTCATGGGCGTATACAATGTATGTATGTAGATATGTTTATCCTCACATATCTCCGAAACTAATTGACGGATCGTGATCATTATTTTTGTTTGTTTGCTTTTTTTTCAACTTGGGGAATGGTAAAAATTTCATCAAAATCAGTCAAGTAATTTCAGCGATACGTATCTACTTAAAACTAAAAATTAGGTTAGTGCCGAAATTTACCTATAGAAACGAAATGCTCGATACAAAAGACACCAACCTCAAAAAATAATAGGCCTAAAGTAGTATGTACCTGTAAATGTATTTTTTTTCGTCGGTGTTGCGATTCGATGGGTGCCCTTTGTTGGAGTCGTCGCTATTGCGATTTTATTCCGGGAGCCAGTGACAGATTCTCATGACCAACTTCCTCCCAATCGAAAATCAGTGAAATGCATAAGGGACTATACTATGAATACTAGCGACCGTCAGCTGCCACTCCGTTGGTGGGTTAGGCAGCGGCAGCCTCCCACGCATGCAGAAAAAAAAGTTTTTCAGTCATTTCCTCTCATTTGAAAATTTGTCAGATTATAGTTTATCTGGTATTTTGAAAGAAAAACATCGTCAGCTGACCACAACGCGGTGGATTATACGTCAGCTGGCTCCTTGAACGTGAAAAAAAATTTTTTTTTCTGCATGCGTGGGAGGCTGCCACTGCCCACCCCACCATCGGAGTGGCAGCTGACGGGCGCGAGTATTCGTAGTATAAGTCCCTTATGTATTTTACGCAGTTTCTCTCGAGAGGAAATGATTGACCGAAAATGCACCTGGCTCCCGGACTATTTGGACGGGACGTGACTGACCGAAGGGTGTGACGATATGTTAATAGAGTCCGCGTCAACGGGTGAGATAATTTTGTTCGTGTTTTTTTGTTGTTGATTGGTTTTTTGTTGTAATTGTTGGATATCGAGATGTTTATTGTTTTAACGGAAGTTATTTCCGTTTCGCTTTACGTTAGATCTCACAAGAGCACTGCGGTTAAAAGTAATGGAAAACGAACCCCATGTTCGAGTCCCTTTTCTAAGTTCCGATCAAAATGTGTACTATTTTTGTATGTCAAATTAGCTAGCTTCTCGAAAAATTAAAAACAAACGTAATACCTCTCCGTAACTTAAAAGCATCACAAGACGACAGGAATCTGAAAATTACAGGAATAGAAACGCATTTACAAAGCTTTTTTCTAATTCCCTATCTGGATCTCTCCTATTTTCATGACAAATTATACATATCTATTAGCTATCTTATCATTAAGAGAAAACAAAAGTGATGACGTCTCTTTGTAAGTTATGACTCATCAATCGTAACTCATAAACCTTTTTTTTTTTTTTTTTTGGTTTCGCTGGGGGAAATGCGTTACGCATCCCCTAGGGGTATGTGGGACTCCCCAGGGGCAATACCCCCTGGTATACCCACTAAAACCCCCAGCGGCACTCCGGCTTCGCCTCCTGGGAGGGGGTCTGGGAATCCGGCAGAGCCTTTACGTCCAGTCCCCCTCCGGCGAGCCCCGCCTATATGGCGAGCCCTTCGCGCCCCCCCCTTATGATGGGTGGGGCATCGGGGACGGTCGAGAGTGCGCGATCGTCCCCGTATCCAGTGATGGTGAGCGGTGCAATGCGGGCGGAGGAGCTTCCGCACCTGTCGCCCGCTGCTCACCATCGGGAAGGTGAAGGCGGTCATATGCCCGCCTCCTTCGTCCCCTTCGCCGCTTCCGGAGCGCCGGCGCAAGAGGGTCTTCCTCTCGCGCGCGCTCCGCTGCCTCCTTCTGCGACATGACGGATTCGCAGAAGGAGGCAACCGCCGCCCATGCCCCCTCGCTCTCCAGCATTGCGCTCACAACGTGGGGGAGCGAGAGGTCCCGCCCGACCACCGCAACCAGACTGCGGCGCAGCTCTGACCACGACGGGCACGCCTCGAGGGTGTGCTGCGCCGTGTCTTCCGCCGCGCCGCAGTCGTGGCACGATGGGGCCTCCTCCCTACCGATTCGGTGCAAGTACGATCCGAAACAACCGTGTCCGGATAGTACCTGCACCAGGCGGAACGAGAGGAAGCCGTGCGCTCGTTCGAGCCAGTCCCTTAGGACCGGTCCGATGGCGTCCAGCGTCCTCCGCCCAGTGAGCAATGACGGCTTCGCGCGCCTGCTGTCGGACGGCCGCTTTCTCTTCCGGGGCCGGGCGCTCTCCAAGCGCCCTCCGCCCCGCCGTCCATTCGTACACCCTGGAAAGCACCTCCGCCTCGAGTTCCCAAGGCGGGGTGCCGGCCAGTGTGCACGCAGCCGCAAAGCTCACCGAGCGGTAAGCCCTGCCCACCCGCTGGGCGATGGCCCTCTGTGGCGCCCGAAGGGCGGCGGCGTTCTCCCTTCTACGAAGGGAGTCCACCCAAATGGGGGCCCCGTAAAGGGCCATGCTCCGCAGGGTGCCGGCGTACAGCTGCCGGCACCGCTTGCTGGGCCCTCCCAAATTGGGCATCAGCCACGAGAGGGCGTCCGCTGCCTTCAGCAGGCGCTCCGACAGCGCACTGAAGTGCGCGCTGAACCGCCACCCGCTGTCGACTATGAGACCCAGGTATTTCATCTGGGTCTCAATCTCTATGCGGACGCCCCCCACGTGGATGTGGGCCTCCGGCGGTGGGCGCCGCCGCGGACCGTGGAAATATACGGCCACGGTCTTGTGCAGCGCCGTCTTCAGACCTAGGCGGCGGATCCTGTCCACTACCAGCGATCCGCCCGCAGACGCCAGACTGGCCGCCTCCCTGAAGCTCCCGCGGGCTGTGAGGAGAGTGTCATCCGCATAACAGATGACACTCGTGCCTCTCGGGAGCGATCCCCGCAGGAGCCAGTCGTATCCGACGTTCCAAAGCAGGGGTCCTAAGACAGACCCCTGTGGAACGCCGGCCTCCACATTATACCGCCGGACCTAGCCCGCCTTGTCCACCAGGACCACCTGCCGGCCCACCAAATAGTTGGCCAGGAGGCGCCTCAAATAGGAAGGCACTCCGTGAAATCGGATTCGGTTCGCGTCAGGTCCCCCATGACGGAGACCTGACGCGGCGCTGCCCTGCCGACCACGGTGGCCAGGACTTCGAGGAAATCCTCGAAGTCCTGGATAGGGCGGTTAGGGGAGAAGTAGACCCCGACGAGGGCTAGTTCTCCCCACGCGGCGGCCACGTATCCCGGTCCTCTCTCTAGTAGTGAGAGGGGAGGGGAGTCTGTGGAAGACCGCGCCACAATCGCCACCAAACCGTCCCTGTCACCCAGCCAGTGGCCAGGGACCGAGTACGGCTCGGCGACTACCGCCACGTCCACCAACCACTCGGCCATGGACTGCATGAGCAGATCCTGGGCCGCTCTGCAGTGGTTGGTGTTCGCCTGAAGGATACGATGTCCGGACTGCATTATTCGGACATCGTACCCCCCTCATCGGCCACCGTTGCTGGGCCAGCAGCGGGGGCGGCTACAGCAGCAGGTTGTCTTGCAACCTGCTGCTTTCCTTTGGTGGTGGGAGGCCTGCAACTCCTCCCGGCCATCACATGGTCCGCAGGGCGGCCATTCGCCGCGCACACCACACAGTGTGGCTTGGCGGCCCGGCACGATGACGCCAGGTGCCCCTGCTGTCCACAGCGGAAACACGTGTCCCCCCTCTCCTCTTGGGACGGACACGTGGCCCGCGTGTGGCCGATTCCGAGGCACTTGAAGCAGCGCAGAGGCTGATCTTCAAGTGCCCGGACCGACGCCGAGCTGAGGCCGACGAGCAGCCGCCCCTTGGCCAGGACGGCCTTTGCCGCTGTGACTGGGCACTCTAGACGAATGGTGCCCAGTCCGCCGCGGCCGGGCCTAATGTCCCGACCGCGCACCGCTTCAGGTGAGCAGCCTCCAGCCGCTGCTATGGCCACCACGACCTCCTCCTTGGTGACCGAGTCGTCCAGGTCGGTCACCTCCAAGTTTGCGGACTTTGTGGGCCTAGCCACCTTGGCCACGTCTGCGATACCCTCTCGCAGCTTGGCCGCAAAGAGGTCCGCATTTTCCGGCCCCTTGGCCCCCGGGAACTCGAATATTCGAGCCCCCGTTACGGTCCGGCGACACGTCACTCTGCCGATCCCCAGCTTTGTAGGATCGGCATGAGCGCGAGCCCGCTTTAAGACGGACTCGTACGTCTCACCCCTCTCCGCGGCCTCCGGGACGATGGTCACGGTGACAGCCGCGGTTCTAGGGGGGGTCAATTTCTTGACGCCGGCAGGGGCCCTTGTTGCCGTGGTGGGCACTGGCATGGGATTTGAGGAGGAGGCCGCCTTTTTCTCCTGTCCCTTGCCCTTCTTCTTGCCTTTCCTCGCCACCTTCGTCCACGGCATGTTGGACGGAGTGGAAGAGGGAAGGAAGGCGTCCTCAGAGCTGAGCCCCGCGCTTGTGCTAGGGGTGGGCTGTGCCGTTTCCGTGGTCTTGCCCACTCCTTTGCCCTTGGACTTCTTCGGGGCCTGAGGTGGCTCACCGGAGGTCCCGTCCGCCGCAAGCGGTGGACGTAGGCGTTTCTCCGGCAGGAGCCGGTCCTCTATGCCCGCGAAGCAGGCCCGGGTGAAGGCCCTCTCCTCCATGACAACCTTGCGGATGACATCCTCAAGGTTGGACGGGGCCTTGGCGGGTGAGGCCGTGGCTTCAGCCAGCTTTGTATGCAGCTGGCTGACCTCCGCTTGCAGGCTGTCCACCCTCGCCTGCAGCTGCCGCGTCTCGTCTGTTGCAGTACGCTGCAACAGTTCGAGGACGATGCCGTGCAGGCTGGCCGCACGGCATTTCAGGGCCTTCTGGAAGGTCCCCTTTAAGTTCGAGGACTTGGCGGCGACCTCCCAGATCTCCTCCTTGTCCTCTTTGGCCACGCGCTCCAGCTCCGCCACGGAAAAGCTGTCAAATTTAAGGACAGCCGACCCGTATCCGGCTTTCAGCCGAGCGGTGCGCGTCTGCTGCTCTTTGGCAGCGACCCTCTCCTCAAGGTCCGCCTGGAGCTGCGTCCTTCTTGTCAGGTCGAGCTGGCGCGAAGAGCACAGCTCCAGGCAAACAGTCTCCACCTCAGTCGCAGAAGAAGAAGAGCAGGTCTTCTTACTCTTCTTCTTTGTTTTGCTCGGCGTCGAGCCCGAGGATCCCCCGGACTCACGTCTCAAGTACGACCGCTTGAGGCCGCTTCCGGACGCCGCCGTGTCCGAGATGGATACGTCGGTGTCCGAGAAGTCGGCTGCCGCACTGTACAGGCTAGCCGAAGATGTTGCGCGGCTAACCTCCGACACCGAAGCGTCTCGGTGGCCCTGAGAAGGGCCTTTTGGTTGGCCCTGAGAAGGGCCTTTTGATTGGCCCTGAGAAGGGCCTTGTGGTTGGCCCTGAGAAGGGCCTTGTGGTTGGCCCTGAGAAGGGCCTTGTGGTTGGCCCTGAGAAGGGCCTTTTGGCTTAACGAAACGCCCGGAGGCATCCCGCAAGGGTTTCGACATCGTCGACGCACAGACTCGTATTTGCCCTCGAAAAACTCAAATACGCACAGCGCTCGTTTGCCGCCGGTCTGCCACTCCGTTACGGTGGTCAGACACGGCGTTGCCCAGGGGTCACTACGTGGAAGTCAGCACTGTGGGGGACCCCGTAACTCATAAACCTGCCCTAACCCTGTCTAGATCATCACTACTTACGGTCGCAATAAAAAAGTACTTAACGTACGTACATGAAATTTTTATGAGGGAAACCGCCCTCATCGAGATCCATAGTGTATAATATGTACGTGATCGCGTGGCTAACAGCCGCGTGTTGGGGTAGGTCGGGGTTGCTTCCCCAAACACGAAACATTATCATTGTCAGTAACCCATTAATGGCCCGCTACAGGGTCGGGTCTCCTCTCAAAATGAGAGGGATGTAGGCCGCCGTCCATCACGCTAGTCTACTGCGGGTGGCTGGACTCCACATGCCTTTGAGAACGTTTTTTGTGAACTCTCAGGCATGCAGGTTTCCTCGCGATGTTTTCCTTCGCCGTAACAGCAGGTGATATTTAATTTTATAAAGCGCACATAACTTTTTCACAAAGTCATTGGTGCGTGCCACAGGAATTCGAACCCGGACCCCTCGATTCGAGGTCGAATTCTAAGCCACTGGGCTATCACCGCTATCACATTAACATTACGTGGTTGCAACTCTTGCACGGTTTTCTCCTCACAACGGGGGGAGGCCTGGAGCACACTCCACCACGCTGCTCCAATGTGGTGCGGTGGAGAAACGGGCTCGTGGCCAACCCGTGTCGGATGTTTCTAAACCGGCCTTAAGGCCTCCGACAAGGTTTATCGACTGCTATTTTATCCATAACAACTGTGACTAATTGCTAGCGATTTTTAAGTAGCATCATTTAAGTTGAAAATTTGGTGGAAAGGTACTACTTGTGTCATATTTAATACAAGTGATTATATTAAATGGGGCTTGATCACGCGACTTACGCTTTGTGGGGTAGGTCAGGGTAGTACTTACCTTTCATGAGGAAACGCCATTGTAGCGTGCAACTGAAAACAATAGCCTGTTGGAAATTCTGGATCAGTGATGAATAGGGATGTTGACAATTAAGCTAAAGTGGATTTTCAACAGCAGGCTGGAAAAATATGTCGACAAATTTCGGTTTGGGGTAGGGCGGGGTAGTTTCGTACTACGGATATAACGGTAGTACTCGTATAGTGATCAATTAAAAACAATGGCCGGTTAGTTAAAATTCTGGTTCAGCGATGAATAGGGATGTTGACAATTAAATTTATTTGGAAAGATTTTTAATGGCACTGGAAAAATATGCTGTCTTGTGACGGGGTCGTTTTTGTTTTCGTTCGCGTATTTTTTTTTCGGATTCAAAAGAAATTCGTTATTCCTATTCCTACACGGCAGATTTTTAGTGAGGTCCATTGATGGGCGTAGTTTTCTCAGTTCGACAGATATTGTGCTAGGTTAGGTTAGGTTAGCATGGGCAATGATAAATACCGTCCGTCTGATCTTAGAACGAACGTTCCTCGATCAGTATTTATGGTTTCCACGTGTGGGAGGAAATATTTATTGTTACACTTTAATTTTGTGCGTGCGGTGATTTTTATATGGACTTACACTGACACGGACAGACGCTCTTGTCAGTCAACTAATATCGCGATCAGTCAAGACGCAGCAGGCCTTAAAATAGCGAGGAGAACGTTATACGTTAGTTTTGTGTGTTGTCGGGGAGTGCGCGCTTTATATGAGAAGAGACGTCTGCACTGTCAGGGTTTGACGTCAATTATGCACTAGTTGGCCGATGGATCCAGCCATTTTAATATTAAATTAACAAGTGACTAAATGTCATGTCAGTACCCATTAATGACCTACTACAGGGTCGGGTCTCCTCTCACAATGAGGGGGATGTAGGCCGCCGTCCACCACGCTGGCCTACTGCGGGTTGGTGGACTTCACATGCCTTTGTGAACTCTCAGGCATGCAGGTTTCCTCACGATGTTTTCCTTCAGCAGGTGATATTTAATTTTATAAATCGCACATAACTTTTATTACAGTCATTGGTGCGTGCCACTGGGATTCGAACCCGGACCCCCTCGATTCGAGGTCGAATTCTAAGCCACTGGGCTATCACCGCTTTATCACCGCCAAGTGACTAAATAAGATGATAAATTTGTATGTGTATGTGTGTGTCTCAGTACATGTACGAGTAAGTATAAGGATTGTAGGGGCGTTAAGTTCTATATTACATGAACTAAAATAACAGAACCAAAGAGTAAGGACTCTGTAAGGGCGTTCAGTTCTATTTTAGATGAACTTTAATAACTCCTACAATAACAAAAACACGAATTCCTAGAATACGTCGTAGTTGAAAGGCAATAACACTTGTCCTATCGTGTAACATTGACGCGAGAGCGACGCCCGCCCTTGGGGTAGGTCAGTCGCTGGGACGGTCGCGAGGGCGTCAGCCGTTGGGCAATAAATCGAACAGTTTATGTTACAGCTGATTATAGCGAATGTGGTTTACAACTGGGGTTATTCCATCTTTCATATTTAGTCAATGAGTCGCAGCCATCACGACCATATAATCCACAAATTTTTCAATATTTGTTTGTACATTATGCTATATTCAAGGGTTGATTTTTTTTGTTTCTTTATTTGTTGTAAGACATCTGGGTCCGAAGTTTAAATGAAATCGATACAGTTTTCAAAAAAAATCATACAAACTTTAAGCTCCCATTTCTCCCCTCCAGGGTCACAAAAGTATTATAAATTGTAGCCTATGTGCTATTTTAATATATTAAGCTTTATTACTGTAATGTTTCATCTAAATCCGTTATGTAAAGTAGTAAGTAGTGATAGGCTAAAGAGTTGGTAGCAAAAATTCATACACACATCCATTCTCACAAACTTTCGCATTAACAATATGTATAAGAAGGATTGTATTGTAACAATATGTATATAGGATGAAGGATGAAAGAATAGCGGTGATGGCCCAGTGGCTTAGAATTCGACCTCGAATCGAGGGGTCTGGGTTCGAATCCCAGTGGCACGCACCAATGACTTTGTAAAAAAGTTATGTGCGATTTATAAAATTAAATATCACCTGCTGTTACGGTGAAGGAAAACATCGTGAGGAAACCTGCATGCCTGAGAGTTCACAAAAAAAAATGTTCTCAGAGGCATGTGAAGTCCACCAACCCGTAGTAGGCCAGCGTGGTGGACTAAGGCCTATGTCCCTCTCATTGTGAGGAGACTCGACCCTGTAGTGGGTCATTAATGGGTTAAAACAACATATGAAGGATTAACCATTGCACTCGTTGCCACCCAGGCTACCTCCTCACGAAGGTGGAAGGCAAGGTGGGCTCACCAGAGACGCCCCTGTCCGACCTGGGCCTCATCTCGTACCGGTCGTACTGGAAGGAGGCCCTGCTGAAGCGGCTGTGCTCGGCGCCGGGACCGACGCTCTGCATCCGGGACCTGAGCAAGGACCTCGCGATCGCGTCGTCCGACATCGTGTCCACCCTCCAGGAACGAGGCCTCATGAAGTACTGGAAGGGCAAGCATATAGTGCTCAAGAAACAGGTGAGTAGAGCAACCATACCTGGTTTGCTTTTATATGTTAGGCCTTGTTTGTCCTAATTAGCTGTCGCAATACGAAACAACTTTTGTCATGCGGCTGACCAAATGCGACAAATGGATACCTACGACATTGTCGTACGATCAACTTGTTGCGAGTGACCGATTTTGTCGTCGAACGACTTTAGTTAGGACAAGGCGTTATACGGAGACAGTTATACTTTTATTAGTTGAATTGGTTTTTGTGCCATGTTTTTATTAATAGTGCTGTTATTGAATCTTAATTATATTTTTATATAAAATTACTTAAAGTCGTGTCATGTCAGTAACCCATTGATGACCCACTACAGGGTCGGGTCCCCTCTCACAATGTGAGGGATGTAGGCCTTAGTCCACCACGCTGGCCTAGTGCGGGTTGGTGGACGTAAAGTCGTGTATTGTCCAGAAAAAAATTTGAAGAAAGTAAATATTGCACGGCTTTTATAGAGACGTTTATACGGTCCGACTACGACACGACTTTTTGGTAGACCATTTATTTTTGAGATATTTGTAATGATGGATTTTATGTGTGTGGGCATGTGTAGTATGAGTATATTTTTATTATGTGTATGTGTGTGTGTGTGGCAATAGGTGTGTTGGCGTGGTTATGTGTGGATATAATTGTGCCTGTATGTGTGACAATGAATATTTGTAGTATAAACGAATGTGCAACTATGTGGTGTGTACGGCTAGTTTATGATTTTTTTTGATCATTGTATTAATGGGATGTGTGTTTATCATTGTATGTATGTGATGTGTGTACGCTTCACGGTGTATGGTATGTGCAGGAGGTGCTGGAGGAAGCGTCGCGTCGCGCGGAGCGGGCGCGCTGCGTGGAGGAGGCGTGCCTGCGCTGGTGGGGCGGGCCGCGCTGACGTCGCGCGCGCGCCCGCGCACCGCGCCCCCGCGCCCGCCGCCCGCCCGGAGCGGCCGCGCGACCGGTGCCCTAGCGCGCGCGACGCACACACATGCACTTGGACTGCCTGGCATGCCTGGACACTTACAGGTATACAAACGACTCGAGTATTATGGAACTTTCATAGCAGCAGCTGCGCTATATGCCACGCGCGCCCAATGTCCTAGCGCGCGCGACGCCCACGCATACACATACACTTGGACTGCCTGGACAGTAATGGCCGCAACCCCTTTCACAGCTCACTGTCGGGTGTGGATCTGTCCTCACAAGAGTGGCCCGGAGCATACTCCACCACGCTGATCTTATACGAATTGGAGAAGGAAGTGGCCAACGGGGGTCCTACTGGATTAGAACATGTTATAGGTACCTCTATTAAAACACCTAAGATATAACAACAGTCGTCAAACTATTCTCTAATTAAATTAAACATTGCACAGGTACATATTGCCTCACCGTTTCACCCACCACTGGGAGTCGGCTTCTTCGAATATCTTCTGCAGGCGCAATGGATAGATCATCTTCCAAGATTATTGATCCACACGTACCAACTGAATAAAAACAAACTTATTCGAAATAACAAGTCGCGCTATCTGATGTCCAGAGATAAAAAAAATATAATAAAAGATATAAAAAATTATATCAAACAGCAAAATTAAACCTTGAAGCACCTAAAACTTACAAAAAAAACTTACATCATTATGTAAGTTGTAAGTAGTTCAACCTCGTATTTTACAAGCAGCAGACAACCGTACAACAAATTATCGTAAATCATTTCAATAATTAATTAAATTAAACTCATAGTCGTTGTTAAAATTGTTTACGTAAAACTGAGTATCCCAGTGCTGTAACAGTGTAACTATCGATAAGACGCGATCGGCTGACAATTTCAATGGGATGGAATGGTAAATATATTATGTGTCCAGTGGCTAAGGATAGCTTTTAAAGACTTGAGTGGTTCATCTGTGTTGGGGACATACTGACGACAACAGGCGACCACGTTACAAACGGGCTGCGTAGATATAAAGTAGGCTAAGTTAGCTTCAGCTAGTGTAAATATACAAAGTTGCTGAGATTTAACAAAATAGTCAAATCGTTAATGTTAAAATTCTCTTCTTTATAATAGTTGTGGGGGAATGCAATATGTTCCGTGTTGCTTGTGGACTCTTGTAAATATGTGTACTGAATATTTTCCGCATATATGTATTGCATTAAATATACTTATATAATTATGTATGTCTGCAACTATTCATCTATTTTATTTTATGCACATAGAATCATTATTTTGAATAATTTAAAGTATTTAATACCGATCAAAATATCTTAGACTAATTTAATTTCGATACTTGACGTGATAGAAGTCTCAATATTATACGAAATGAATTTTTAGTATTGATTACTCCTTTAAAGTTATTTATGGGGCATGTCAATATTATATTATTATTATAATTACATGATTTCTATGATTGTTGTTGTTTTTATAACAATTTAATTGTGTGTCTAGTTTTAATTTTTCAAATTTAAATGCTATCATTATATAATAATTTTTAACGAAGGTTTTGTAAATATTTTCTATAAGAATTGAAATAGAAATTAAATGTTATTATTTGAACCGACAGATCATAGAAGTTATGTTATTTTTATGAGGACAATCAACAGTTAGACAGTTTGAGTCTTACATTTCTAAATATAGGTTAAGTGTTATAAGTAGGGAAAGTCGTGTCGTACCATGTAAATCGGTCGCTTACTCATTGTCTTATGAAATTGTAAATAAGTTACCTTCATGTTAAACACAAATATGATTCATAAAAATTATTTAAAGGCAGGTTTGTAATAGTATGAAGCTTAGGCGTTTATACGAAAAGATACAAATTATATAACACGACGTCTCAAATGAAATATTTGATAACCAAATCTAAAAATCTTCATTTGATTAACCGTTTAAGTGTAGGTGAGTTTGGATACTTTTATACATCATACAATATGCGTATCGATAATGATAAAACTTTGCGTGCCCTTTGACAAGCCATGCTATTCTAGTTAATGTGTGTAAAAGGTAGTTTATCGAATAACAATAGGTACTTTTAATATGAGTTTTGTGGTCGTCTTAGACATAATAATAATAAGATAAACATAAAAAGTCAACAAAAAGTAACTATAGTGAGAATAAAGTAACATTTGTGCAGTATTGACGCAATGGAATAACAAAATGCAAGATTACTTGTAAATATTAATGCAAATGATGATAGAAAATAAAAATGTTATAACCTAGAAGTGAGAATGAAATTTTTTGAATTTATTTATATTCGTAAATTGTAAATAATTCGTTCAAATAAATTATACAAACTTCATGGAATCGTAAATTGTATTTTTATAATTTTCAAAAAATTTTGTACGCAATATAAAAAAATGTCAATCATACTATGTACAAATCGTTTTTGAAAGTACGTGTTGTGTAAATAGTTAGTTTAAGAGAGGACTTAATATTGTTGTATAGATTTTTATCGTAATCTAGCAATAAAAATATAGTTAATTAATTATAAATTTTGTAGTTGAATTTTTCGTATAAAATGAAGATTTTAGTACTTACTTCCAATTTCTTACCTCATTTTATACGATCAATGTCCAAGGGATTCTCGTAGTTGAAACAAAAACTATTTTCCGACTTAATTTCATAACACATTTCAAGTTATAAAGTTCTATTGTCTTTATCAAAAACAGAATTAATTGATATTATTTTTGAATTTTTGAATTTAATTAAGAAAATTTATGTGAAAATGATGGATTATGAAATGTTTTGCATAGATGCTCTATTTCATTACTGAAATAAATAATAGAGCACGTTTTTAAACATTATTTTTCTGCTCACTAAATAAAACATATTCAATTTTTTAATTTCGGGTAGTTTCGAATTTAAATCCATCATAATTTTGAATTCGACTCGGAGTCGGGCTCACCCTTAATTCATGTTATGAAATGCATCATAGTTTAATATAAAATTAGAAACTCATTTAAGTTTTAAACTTTGTTGAACTTATACAATTACTATATTTTGAACAAATCTGCCTCCAGTTTCTGTCATTAAATCCGAAGTAGTAAGTAAGTTAGAAACGTAAATTGAATGGATTCTTATGATGCGATGGTTATAGTAGAATGTTGTTTTATAAATGACTTTTACGGATGTTTTCGAGTTTTTAACTCTTGATAAGGCGGAGTACAAATCTATAGAGTGTCGGAAATCTATGTGTGTACTATAATTTCAAAAAAAATGATTTTTTCTAAAAATCTGTTTATGAAAAACTAACCCTTAATTCTTACGGACACTTTATAGATTTTGCTTTAACTAGATTTAAGGTAAAGGGAACATTTTATTTTAATATTTTGATACTTTCCGTTGACACGAATGAATCGTGTCGTGATCGTATCGTTGAGAAGAAATGTTCACGTTACCTTCTAAACTAGCAATTTTGTTACGGCATAATGTCCACTGAAGATCGTTCAGATATGAAGCAGCATTTATGTCTCTGGCGATTTTTTTATTCACTCAACCTTTTTATTTAAGGCATGATATAAATATTTTACATTTACTGGAACTGATTGCAAAAGTACAGTTCAATTGCAAAAATTGAACTGTACTTTTGCAAAAAGTAAACTAGCTACCGGTTATATATTATTTTTTCAACTTCTATCTTAAGAAAATCATTAGTAAAATTTCTAACTGACGATGTAGTCTATATTATTATGTATTCTTACAATATTATTACATTATGATTATTAAATATTATTTATATAAACTGTGTTTACAAGTGCCTAATTGTTGAAATATGATTATAGCAGCTATACACATTATTTATTAATATAAAGGTAATACCTATAGGTATAGGTATTACCTTTATATTAATACTATTTATTTATGAACATACGTCAATATTAATTGTTTTAAATGCATTTTATTAATGTGCCAAATGACATAAATGCTGAGTCGCCCTGTATATACAACTTTATTAGTGAAATGAAATTAGATAAATTAATTGTATGAAATAAAATTTTAAATTTTTACTCAATTTTGTTTTCTTTTTCATTCCTGTGGTTTTGATAGAGCGTTCAGATACAGCTTGATTTAGGGGGGAGCCAGGCAATCATCTTTAAGTGGTAAAAAGATACTAAGATGCTAAGCTGGTAAATGACTAGAACAATACATGCCATTTTAAATGGCGGCAAATATTACATAATTAATGTCATGGGTTTATTCACGTAGGTACGGCTTTTTGGCCCTAAATTAGGCAGCGAGCATCTAATCCTGAGTGTGTGTAATAATAAAAATACCTTATATTGGAAATAGGAAGCGAAATGAAACAGATTTTAGACGGGACCATCATAGGCCTCGGACGTTCTCTCTTATTTGAATTTGGATCAATGGGCCACAGAGACCACTCACATAGGCGGACTGCGCGGTATGGTATTAATATCTTATGATTGGGTAGTTGCACTAATCAGAAGTGTTACGTCACTTGTTTAGTATGATTAGGTATATTTGCTGGTATAGGTATAATATTGTGATTGTAACACTGTAACCATTCAAGGCGCATAAATTTCGACGTTTCACCGGATTTCGCTAAATATGAATCGCCCTGTTTTGTACCTAAACATACCGCAAAATGAACTTTACTGCTAAGTGATAAAGAACATATTTGCATACACTATTCAGTGTTGTGATTAGCGGCCATTCTTATTCAGATAATCTTGAAGCTATCAATTCAGTAACCGCTCGACTGTTGAGTTATTAAACTCTCCGAATCATAATAAAACTTCTGTTAATAGGAGTATAATTTTATAAGTAGGATTCTTACCGCTTTACCTTCGTAGATATTTGACCCCTCCCGTCCTGTTTCCTCTTAAGCCGTCGTGAAGCAATTCATTTATTTTCTTTGTGTCTTGTTCTTCGGTGAGGGAGGACTGGTTGCCATCTTATTCCCTACAAGAAACAGTTAGGCGAAGTCTTCTACCCTATTTGAGGTCGGACAGGGGTTTCCATCCTGTTCGAAGGTTGCCCTGAGCAATGAGTGAGACAGTGAGGGAATGAGTGAGTGAGACATCTGACTTGCATGTCCATTTGCTACTCATTAACTTTTTAATTGCCCGACTGATAGCCTAAAGAAAACAGCGGGAAACCGTTGAATGCAAAGGCGCCAAGAACGGGTGGAGTGGCGGCGATAAGGGGAGGTCCATGACCAGCTGAAGAAGAAAAAACTTGAATAATTCTGACACCGGATTCTTTCCACAGCGACGTGCACTATTTTTTAAGTGGAGTTACCGTACAAACAAAACGTATTAAATAAATACTATTTCTAGGCAATATATCACGGCGTTATAGCAGCGAGCAATAAATGTAGCTACAGCTTTATTATACGGAATTAATAAATAATAAATATCGTGCTCCGAACTAATGGATCATTGTCGAATTACTCAGAGTTACCTACCCACTGCTTGCGAGGAGAAATTATTTGTTTGCTGCATTTATAGCCTAAGGAGGAATTTTATTACGAAGTGTTTTATTTGAGGTGTTTTAATTAAGTTAATAGTAGTCTTGTTAGCTTTTGCCAATATTATTTGTTGTAGAACATTTTAATAACACCGGAATGTTATCAATACCGTTCTGTCAATTAAAAATTAGGTATGTTCTTTTATAGTATAAGACTTTGTTAGAAGTGTTAAAAAAACATGATCTTGATGCCTTACAATTTATTCAGAACCGGAAAATATGGGTTAATATTATGCAATAAGCTGCTATGCAGGACCATCACCTTCAGCTATAAAGCCACGATATAAACGAAACATAATTATATTTTCAGGAAATACAATTTCAATACTAGCTAGGTAGGTACTCAATTTCATTACCTGGCTCTAATTTTGTTTCCCACGAGACATTTTAAATATTTGATTATTTTTAATGACTGAATGTTAATATGCTAATTCATATCTGGGATAACCTGGGGTTGTACGATGCGTTATGCGGTTGCTACTCAAAGAACTTGGATGACAGCCCCAAAAATAAAGTATCAACCATGAACCAACCGAAACAAGATGTTCAACCTTTTGACCGCTATATAAATAAGTAGACGGCCATAGTCGGCAACGGAAAATCGTGCCATGCACGCCATGACGGGATATCACGACATTCACGATAAGTATTTTTTTATTTTTTCAGTTTTAAGCGGTAAAAAAGTTACTTTTGATTATTCTATCTATACCAAAAGTAACGTTACCGTACTTTAGCTTAGCATGTACCTAATTTACATTTCTTTGCCACTAACGTCTGTACCGTGTATGGTAGCGTGTCATGGTGTGTGGATGCATCTCATTTTCGGAACATGACGTGGCGGTCAAAAGATAAAGGAACACGTTGCTTTACCGGTTATGACGGCTGTAAACAAAGGTGAACGAAGGTTGGTAAGTGGTAAAACGTTAATTTAATGCTGTTTTATCAGTTTAACCGCAGAATGACAACGAGCGAAGTTTAATTAGGATGTCCGTAATCGCTTCATTGTACACAATAACAATAGCGAGTAAAACCGCCGTTCTTTAAAACCGCGGTATAGGCTCGTACGTCGATCAGGGCTAAAAGAAGATTGAGAACCCCTGCAGCACATGGCATGGCAACAAAGAACCAGTCTGCTAGTACACGTGCACGATGAATGCGATATCGAAATAAAACGCTCCATTTCTTAATTGATTTTTTATTCGTGTTGCCATCGTTGAAATGACTTTAAGTAGGGCTGTGACGGTGTCTTAGCGCGAGCGGATGCGGATTTTTAGTAGGTACTAACGGGTAACATCCATATGGTGGATATGGATGCCTACATTCGGCCAACGTGGTTGGCTAAGGCTGAGCCCTTCTCGATATGAGAAGAGACCAGACCCTGCAAATGGCCATTAAAGTATTACAGACACACGAATTTTCTATATCTGTTAATTGCAGAGGTATGCGAACGCACAGAGGTAAAAACAATTTTAGAAATTAATTAACGTAAAATGTAATTTTAATAATGACTTTCATTCCTTATGAATATCACGTTGTGAGTTAACAAACGTGGTAGGTACAGCTAACTTCTGAATTATAGACATTTTTTTCAATTTAAAAGTGTTCACTTGGCATCTTTCACAGGAATAGGTACACAGGAATTAAAATCCGCGTTGTAATGGGTGGTTGCAAAATATTACTATGTTAATTCAAATATCTGGTTGCTTTCTCTATAATATTAATTATAGGTGCACGTACCTGCTTTTACTACTTCTTTTCGGAAGGGTTGAACCGCACGCGCCCATATTTCACGGAATATGTAGGTACTTAGGAATTAAACCGCCGCGAATATCTTGATGGCGGATAAAGACGTTGTATTTCGTGGCGGAGCTCTGTTACAACCCTACTTTTAATACGCGTGGGTAGATACTTGTTCATTGCACTGGTTAGAGTTTAAGAAACTGTTTTACATTACCAGGTGATATAATTAGAGTGACAGTGCTCTTTTAACTTGCTAATAATTGGGAATTTTCAAACTAGCGTGTAGTCCAACTAATGAATGACCACTGTAGTTTTTTTGTTAGGGAAATTTATCATTGATCGCTCTGTCAATCCATGACAGAAGGATGTCATGGATGATGAGTCCACCGAGGGTTATGCGGGCTCCTATCGGCTAAAACCTCACGGTGCTTTCAACACTCAATTGCGGCAACACGCGTACACTTTCGCATTCTTCAGCGGCCCCAACGCCGTCAATCCGCTATGATGAGCCCAGGATGAAGCTGGAGTAACTTCCTCCTAACTGCTTTGAGGGAACAACAACCGCCGGCACTTATCGTCGCGCTATCTATAGTAAATTTTTTACACTTGTCCAATTTGGCATGTCACTGGCATGCGACAAAATGCGGAAAATGTACGGAATGACGTTGTCGAACAAGCAACTTGTTGCGAGCGACATGGCAAGACAAGGGGACAAAACGACATGACAAGGGGTAAGGCGTATAAAGAACGATACAATTTTTAAGTAAGCGAATGAATGTAGATAATGAAAGTTTGCGTTACCTTTATTTAATAGCGCTCCACCAACGAACTGTTTGTTTCGATCAAACATTAGCGTGATGTCGTCACAATACGGTGAAGCGCGGGAGTTGAACTCAGGAGATCAAGGCCTCGGCTGTTCGTCACGAAGCAAATTTCTGTGAACTTGTGAGATTTTTTGAACAAAGAATAGAACCAGTGTTAATCTGATGTTCGTAGGAAACACAGCCCTTGGACTCATTCTGCCACTCTACTTCAGAACATTACTGGTAGGTACCTACGGAAAATGTGGCGTTCGTTGCTACATCTTAGACTTTTGATGAAGTTGTAATTGTTGCTACATCTGAGAATTTAGATGTCCCTTAAAAAGAGACACTGACTCTTATAAAATAACAGAAAGATACTGAAATCGATATTTCATAAGAACTACGATGAGACTTTGCAACTGATCTCTGCATTCCCAATTAAAAATAAAGTAAAAATCATTTGCCACTCCTATGATTTCTTGTTTTGGCACATGCCTCCCTTATTCTATTGTTTATATTTTCCTTCTTCTAACTGACTGTTCCATTTTCTGTCTATCATATTTACTCTCAGTACCTTGCTTTCTTTATTTTATTGCTCCCATATTTATTTTTTTCATCATACTGTCATTCCTCCTTGCCCTGTATATCATTATTGTTCATATTTTATCACCTATTAATGTTTAATGCTATGTTATTGCTGTTTTTGCCAGATATGTTCATAATATAAAACTTATATAGAAAGTCAGGGTATTAGCATCGTGTCGTCACTACGTATGACGACGCGCGAGAAATGAACTCTTAAAGATCAAGGTTCCTTCATGGTCAGACATCAAAACATAATAAAACAAGTCTAGATAGCTTGGATAATGGCTTTATTTATTAAATAGATAGAACATATTAATAGACACTATAATACGAACAATGAGGCAATATAAAAGACACTTCAATAGACAGTGGATATACATAGCAATTAGGTAGGTATCAGAATATGATACACAAAGGGTCTAAGTTATCATGACGTTATAAAAACTCATAGGACGTAGTGTCAGAAAAGCATTTCCCAAAAGTTAAAATGAATCGAATACAATCAATTTTCGCGTACACGTCCAAATATTGATGTAGGTAGCTGTAAATGATGTAGCTCCCTGATATGAAGGAATTTTAAGCGAACTGTGGAAATTCCATTTTATATTTTAATAAACACTTATATGAATTCGTTTGGCAATGTAGGAGTAGGTGCCTTAACTACTTTGTTTTGAATATATTAGTGGATAAACAATGTAAGAATAAAAGTTTTTATATTATCAATAACTCAATAAAACACAGATATTAATTTAAATTGAATGAACTCATATTACGAGTTTCGTGGCGAATCTTACATATCAGTTGGCTATTTAATGCGCACCCGTTTTTTAATGAATAAAAGTTCATAATACCTACCTATGTATTCAAATATAAGATAACAATTTCGCATCAGTATGTCATATTTAGGAGCTGTTGACCTCACAGTATCAAGGCTAGGTGATAGGTACAATACTTAGCTTTGTTTAACGTTTGTGTAATAAATAACGGTATTGTGATTTGTTAAGGGCTCATTATATTTACCATCAAGCTTATGAAATTAATAAGATAAAAATTAAAAAAATGTTTTAGCAGAGATTATTGACCTACTTATGTCATATATTGTATTGCTACGATATGACTATCTAGAATCTTGATTATAGATTTGCTGTATCATCATTGTATCGCTTCGCCATTTACTTTATTTCCTAAAAACGATTCGACTAAATAAACATCAACTAGAATTAATAAAACTCAGAATAAATCTTATGGACTTTTGTTATGTGTAAACTTATCTATATGTAGTCTGGAACCAATTAGTGACCCACTGCCGGGTCAGTCTCGTCTCACAATAAGAAGGATATAGGCCTTAGTCCACCACGCTGGCCTAATGCGGGTTGGTGCACTTCACATGCCTTTGAAAACATTACCTACTCTCTGGCATGCAGGTTCCTTGCGAAGTTTTCCTTCACAGCTACAGGTGACATTCAACTTTGTGAAAGCAGTTCACTCATTACTGTTGTGATTTAAAAATTAATTTCTAAACCGTTTCATAGGTTTATACAAAATATTTAAAAGCGTTACGCAAACGGAATGATTGTGTCTATTAATCATTATCCTTGATGTCGTCAGTGCGATGACTGCGGTGTCGATGCGTAGGGAATACACGTGACGTTCTTTACGCATAAAAAACGCTATAGGTGGGTAGTACTTATTGAGAAATTAATATGCAATCGGTGCTTCGATCAACAATACACTAGATATCGGGTCACGTACAAAATCAAAACTTATACTGTCCGCGTGAATACATACTTATACATCTTCATTTGTTTACTAACGAAATAAGACAAACGTTTTAAAACAGTTGTAAGTTCAACCTAATTACAACCATGACGCCTAGCAATAAGGTAGCAATTCTTCAAAATATTCTTTTTCTTACAATCATTCGTCACGAAAAACGAGCAAAGCAATAAATTACTCCCGTCACTTAGAAATGAAAAGACATAAGTTAAACAACATTTTATGTGAAATTAACCTTAACGAGCTATAAATAAAGTACTTTTTCCCGAAATTACCTTACGAGTTACATCCTTTGGTTTCGTTTCAGTTTGCTTCCTCAAATTTAACTACAGAAGGTATGGAGTCGCGTTGAACACAAAACTAATTTAGTATATTATTATGCACGAAAGTTTAGTTACAATTATTTATATTGTGGGCATCTACGAGTATGTTTGATAGTATACATACATATATGTTATTTTGTTACCGTTTTGTTGTGTGTATGTTTATTTATGTGTATGTATTATATGTTTTTGGCCAAGGTGTCTATCGCTGTTGTGGCTAGTAGGTACCTTAGTATTGTAGTCGTATTTAGGCATACTGTGTATAGATGTGGATGAATGTGAACAAAGGGATTCTTCTGGGTTTTAGGGTATCACAAACCGTAATATTGAAAGTACGGTCGTGTTTAGACATACTTTGTGCAGATGTGGATGAATGGGAACAAAGGGTGGTAAAAGTGCGAATCGACAATAGTTTTTTGTCACAAATAAAAATATCACTAAATTCCACAATATCTTTATATTCATGTTTACAATCTTCATAATACATGTACAGTTTAGTGCAATAATTATATCAAAATAATAATTAAATATCGGTAGCTTTTTTACATATATAATGTAACCTGACGTCAATAAATTTTTGAACCACTGATTTGAGTAAATTAATTTTGTGATTGTGTTTATCTCCTCCAGGAAATACATTCTTGTCAATATATAATTTTAAAACTGATGTCTATAGAAAATCGAGATCCATTCTGCACACGTAAACGGATTGCTCGGAAAGCTATAATAAAAAAAGGAAAGCTAAAGTTTGTATTAACCAATTTTAAAAATCTAGTAACAAATAAATTATTACAATACAAATCTACTCCATGCATCTATTGTTCTGTTACACACACTTTTGCGCCAACGTTGGTCAAACATTTGTAGCGGTGATATAAAATCGGTAATTTTGATTTAAATTTGATATTATTTGTTAGTTTAAAGCATAAAATACAACTTATTCTACATGTACTTACCGAAAGTAAGACACTCCGGCCGTTAAATTGTTCCTTCGGGCATTATTTTTGCAACTTTTGAATGCACATTGCGGCATTGTGACACGTGTTTATATTGGCTCTTTTACAAGCGAACTAAATAAAATTAGAGCTCACATTTCAAGTGAGCTGTTATTCACCGAGACGTATTTTTTGCGCCGACCCGAAATCTAGTGTATTGTTGATCGAAGAATCGGTGTGATTTTTGCATACGGTCCTCGGAATAATACAGTTACGGACGGGTTCATAACAATTAGTATAGTGAAATATTCGCTGAATCTATTTTACTAAGCACACCTTCTTTACCAAAAAATAATATATTACATGCCGCACCGCAAATTACGAAACCAATTGGTTCTAATACCTCTTATGATGATGAAAACCTATCATAAATGATTTATATATAATCTATGTGGTAGAGACATTGTAGCTCAACCGTGGAAGTATGTACCTTTAAGGTTTTATTAACCCGTAACCTCATTAACCGGCCTAAAGCCTGTTCTTCGCGTCTTGCGAAAAGTGCTGGGTAGTTGACAGAGATACAGTCATTATTTGTGTCGATCATCTTAAGTCCTCATAAAAATGACATATTCGGTTTTTTATTTGGTTTTGCTTTTCAATGATAATAGTAATATGAATCACTTAATGAGAAACGCCTGTAATTTAAAACGCTGTGTGCATAGCCATCAGTATTATTGAACTCGCTAGACCAAGGTCTAATAAGCTTTGTTTACGTATAGGAAGTGAGTTCCTACAGCGTTACTGTTTAGAATTAATTTAAATTTTTGATGCGGTACAACACTATCAATGCGTGGTTATGGACCCTGAGCCAGGTGCAAATATCGACAATTATTTCTTAACTAAAAAAACCTAAACCGGGAGCTGCAGCGGAAGATCGACAGGCTTTGTTACTTTCATAAGAATACTACAGTTAATTTTTATTCTCTTGTCTTATTTGGTAAACAATGGCAATACTTTTTATTGAAATAAGTTTAAAATTTCTTTAAAAAATAAATTATAGTTTCTAGAAATCTGTTTTTATATTAAATGACAATTTGTTTTTAAATTTTTATAATTTTGTGTCTACACTATTTTTTTATCGCAAATTAAAAAAAAGACATAAGTACTAAGATTGTTTACCAATTTATATGACTATGACCAACTATGAACATGATAGGTAATAAAAATGGAGTGGGTATACAAACGCTGGTTTACGGACCGTTCTGCTAAAAAGAAGACAATCTTCATGTTATGCTCAAGTAAAATAAGTTAAACTTTTTTAACTCTGCGAACCACCTTTTAATTTAACACTTAATGGTACCTACTCAATAAGTGTTTTTATGTAAGTAAACAAATTATTATTCTAATCGATTATATTCAATTGTGTTATTTCAAGTCACATTACGTGTTATGGCTTATATCATACCTAACTTTATTTTTATTTTTTTAGCTAAGTAAATATTATATTTGAATTATGGATTTAGATGTGTTTTGTTTCTTTAACCCTTATGGCATCGGTGTCAAGACTGTCATGGCTAAATAATGGCATCGGTCTCAAGATTGTCATGGCTAAATATCTAACATTCTATTTTAGCAAGGACTTTGGTCGCCGGCTCATAGACGTAAACGCATGTTGCCGAGTGCTTACGTACGAGTACGTACGTGGGTCTCTCTCTCCCCGTCACAGGCAGCAGTCACTTACGTTGTTATCGCAATATACTGACGTGTTCAAGCTATCGATAAGATTTCTTGCGTGCGTAATAGCTGAATAGAAGTTTTACCCACTCGTAGACACTCTGATTTGAAAACGGTGCCTCGAGTATTACCACTTTTGTCAAAGTATTCGTATAATTAACGTGTATGTAACGTGTGCCATTAGTATGGGAAGATGTCAGACAGAGTGACACATGACATACCTACTAATGAACAACGTTTAGAGAGACTTCTCCATTTCTCTCTATTTGAGGCATTTCGTGTGCATTCAGCAAGGGATTGTTTCGTTGATGATCTGATGAGGTCCGTCCACCTGGTGGGGGATCGGCCGCGAGGACGTTGACCTTCTACCACACCTTCTTCCGTTGCGGATGATATGTCCAATTTCCAAACATTTTAAAAATTTGCATTTGCACAATCGACGAGTCTTTGTTTGATCCGAAGATTTTTCAAAATGGAAACGTTAGTAATAAAAGTGTAGCCATACTTCATATTTCATCATTCAGCTACATTATCGACTCGGCATCGATCATTCATCGATCATTGTAAATTATCATCGCATCGCATCAATGTCACAGTCATCCCCGTCTCTAGTGACAACCGCGAACAGCGCGTTGCCTGGATTAACAAGGAGTCATTATTCAAAATTTTTCTCATTCAGTTCGCTATTTTTGTAATCTTGTATATATTTATTAATAACATGCGTTTATAGCAATTCTTCCTGTAAATACTTTTGTGTACATAATTACTGAGTAAATATACAAACTGTAAATAACAATTTTTGCCCTCTTTCAATCTCTACTCCTTCTACAAAACTAGTGCCATACCAGCGGCACTAAAAAAGTATTAGCATAATTAATTTGGAATAAGATAAGATGTCGCCAGGGTGAATAATCTTGAGGTCACAGGTTCGTATCCAATACACAATGCTCGCAAGGTCGGACTGACCTCTTGTTTTCAGACTAAGGTCGAGGGGGCAAGGGAGTAATGACTACTAAGGCAAATTGCTGAAATCATTTGTCAGTTGACGTTTGACGTAGGCGTTAGTAACGTATCGTCCTCAGTACTGTAAACCTAACCACCTTTACCTTTAGTAATAATTCCCTATTACTACTCAGTTACTCAATATGCAAACACACTTTTGGCAAAAGCTCTTTTAATGTTCTCAAAAGCATGGGAAGCACTAAACCAGCTCCAAACTCCATCTAAAACTAGCATCCTTTTCATTGTGACACAACCGACGCCGCGACTGACACTGCCGTGGGTTATCTACTAGTTTGCAGATTGCAGTCATGACTAAAATTTAGCTTCGCCGAGCTGATTTGACGAACACCTATTACTTCATTACATGGACGTCGTATGTTTCCTCCATTCTGGGGCCATTCCCTCCAACGCTGGGCAGATATGGACGGTCCATTGCTACCTAATTTGTCCTCAGAGTTATTCCAGCGTCTTTGATCTTTGTTTGGACAATACATGAATTAAGGAACTCGAACTGATCTATCTGACAGTAGACGATAGCTAGCACTCTGTATTAGTAGTAGATGGAGTAACGTAGTCTTATTTGTTCCGATTTAGAAACCTGATAGTTCATAATGCAGAATACATCTTAAGCATTGACACGCTACCTCATAATATAAAAGTAGGTACTTAAACATAATAAATACTCATAACATCATCATGCTACGAGTATGTCACTTGAATCTTATCAAACATTAAATTTGCACAAACCTGGAAATTCGCGTTTATCAAGCACTGTCATTTGATAAGTTTGGAAATGACACAAGCAACATTTGGTGTTGCTTTATCCACTTTACTTTAGAAGGTATCCCTATTCCCTTATGTGTTACTATTGCCCTCCTAACAAAGTCCCCGAAGCCAACAGTGTCAGAGAAACAAATACGTGAATAGTCATGTAAGCATCCAACTAATTCAATGATGAGGCACTTCAATTCTATTCTGGATCTAAATTATTCTACATAGCTAGTAGCTACAGTGAAATTAACATCAGGCGGTCCTTCTAAAGAAGGCTTTATGTTTGTGGCATTTATTCATCATCAGTAGGAAGGATCGGTGGGTAACGATTAATTTGTCAAGATTTTATTTTCCGTTCCCTAATTCAACAATACAAGTAGGCTATAATGAATAGATTGTGACTCGTTGGATACATGACAAAGAGCGTCTGCCTAGTATTATTCATAGGTAATTTCTAAAAACTAAGTTATTTTATTGAAAAGACGTTGACGTGTGCTATCCTCTTGAATGTAAAGATAGATCCATCAAGTCGAACCCGCGCGGATTAAGTGGCAGAGCATTAAAAAGCAATTTTCGGGATCTCCGTAGCGGCAGAGGCTGTCCTCGTCTCGTTTCAGCGGTCTGAAGCTAGCTGCGATTCGGGTTACCGAACGAGAACCTACGATCATTCAACGTCCGAAGTCGGTGATTGTGACACACGCGGAGTGGCGGTGTGGTGGAGTGGCGGCGTGGTAGACTAGTGTTGATGATGGTGAGCGGCGACGGCGGGGAAGGGTCGGCGGGCGCCAGATTCGCAGAGGCTTCCGCGGGCGGGGTCAGCGACCTCGTCCCCCGCGCGGCGGCGCGCGGCGGGCGCGCCAATGTCAGGGCCGGTGCAGCGGTCAGCTGACGTCTGGCGACGCGCGGGGGACGCTCTGGCTCCGAGCTGCAGTCGAGTCCCGCACTCCGACGGAGGCACACGCCTCTCGGTTACGCGGCGCGCTATTAATAGGAGCGGGCGGCGGCACCGCGCGCTACTCCGGCGCCGGGGCTGTCCTCTACTAGTCAGGTACCTGAAGTAGCGCGCGGTGCCTCCGCCGACGACGACGAGGGAACGCCAGGAAGCCGTGACCGCAGCCCGCCGCACGCCCATTGTACTTCATCAGGTGCTCTGGTGTTGATGGTTCCAGGCGCTTGTTGGAGTACACTTACCGTGTCGGCGGTTATCGTCGGGTCCGTGTCGAGGAGCACGTGGAGAAGCGTCGAGCGGGCCGGAGCCGAGGGTGGAAGGTACGTAGCCCGTGGGCGAGCAGACGAGCGGTGAGTCACGCCGCGGTTGATGCCCTGCGCTGCAGCCCACCCCCTCCCTTGCCGCGGCACCCTCGCACCTAAATTTCGCACACACACGAGACCCACACGATATTTGCATTGGTCATCGAACTCCCTACCGAAAGACCGAACAAAGGCGGCTCGAACTGGTTTTCGTATTTTTCGACGGCGACCGGCCGCCGGCGCCGTTTTCCTCCACGGTCCTTGAGCCTACGAGCGAATGTTCCGTGATTACATTTTCAGCGCGTCCGCGCGGATTCCCGATAAAAGTGAAATCAAAAGTGGTCAAGCCCAAGGTACCGATATATTATGTTTGTATGAATTATCATTTTTCTGTGTGTGACCGCCGAGGATTATCTTGTTTTGGGCTTTGTGGGGACGTCTCGTGGACAACAGCAAATGCCGTGATTACCGACGGATCCGTGTGGTTTGCTAAATCTGTGCGAAATACTGTTTCGTGCGAGGCTCGACGTCACGGCCCACGCCGCGGTTTCGCGTTCATATTTTTTCACCTTTTTTCTTTGCGATCATCGCGGCGAGGTGATTTCAAGTGGTCGCTTTGCTTTCGAGCACATAAACTGTTAACTTAATACAATATGCGGCCGTGCGTCTGACGTCCACGGGTTTCAACCTTGCGTCCTCGTCACAAAGTAAATTTTGCGACGAATTGTGCTAAAATACGTGTTTGTCGAGATATTTAATGCAAACAGCCAATAAAAGTACAAGTCTCGGGTGGATGACTCACAGGAATGCGTCTAATTATTGTCGAAGTGAGCGCAAAGAATTCTTCGTGTTAGATTTCAACTTAAAGTGAAACTAAATCGAGTCGAGTGACACTGATAAGTTCTTTTTGTTTTAATGTTTCATGTTTTGTTTGTAATCTTTGACAGACTGTTCCTGATCATTATCTGATCTAAATATGCCATCAGTGTTCCATTCCAAATTTCTTTCGTTGAACATGTTTAAAATACCTGATTAGGTACCATAACTTCATTTCCTAGCTTATGTGGCTTGTCTATGGCCAAATCTTCAGAATCTTGGATTAATTGAAATTCTACTATCCTATTCTACTTAGGTAGTACTTTTATAATAGTGCGAAAATTTGTGAGGATAGATCCATTTATAGATGTGTCTCACGCAAAAATGGCTGAACGGATTTGCATTAAATTTGGTACACAGGTAGTTTATTACCTGGATTGATAGGGCATCTTATCTCTGTGGAACAAATTCCGAAGTCCACGCGGTTAACTTTAAAGTCGCAGACAGCACGCTTAAAGCTAGTAATTCTATAAATTTCTACATAATATAGGTATCTAGGTACTCATTTTAAATACCTACCGCCTGCTAATACTTTGGCAATCGCTGTTGAGTCAACCAGTGAATGGATTTTGCTTTTGTGTTAGGATTTCTAATAATCTCGACCTTAGAATCTGGCCTTGTGGCCCGACGGTTGATACCGAGAAATTTTCGCCGAACAGATTTTCTAGGAAGTTGTGAAGGAAAAAATTTGGAAGAAACCAGGTTTTGGGTAGTTGGAAGGTTTTAAACTTATTTAAAAAAAGGTTCTTAAATTGTAGTATTTTTTCTCATTCGAAAGGAGGCTGTTTCCGAAAATGTGTCACTCAGGGTGTCCAATCTAAGACTTTGTAGGTTTACTTAGTAGAAAGGTGCCTTTAAATTTTATTGAACCAAATATTAAAGCCAAACATTATAAAGCGTTCCGCAAATAAGTACCTAAATATTCCAGAACAAATTGTGAGAGAAATACCTAAAGGTGGAGACTACGAGTGTTGGTATTTTGAAAAGATAAATGAAAATATTTGTTTTATTTATATTTTATAGAAATCAAAGTTATAAGTGTAATGGTAGCAAGCAGAGGTAGAACTCCTGACGAAGAGGTAGAGGTCCTGTAAAATAAAAACAATAAAGGTATCTAACTTAAATGTTTAATGTTGACAAGTGAACAATAACAATATTGAGGTCAACCGCCTGCAATAAAACCTTGCTTAGTATGAGAAGATTTATTTGTTGTCCTATTTTACACTCGAGCGTTATGACTCTATTTCAATTTCTTCAATTGATACTGCACTATTTCGTGGTAACCGGTCGATACTAGGAACACTATTGTATCATCGCTAAGTGGGAAATTATGTGACGGGATTTAACACCGACCTCAAACCTTAATTGAAATTAATTCGTCCAATAGGAACGTGGACTTCAAAGAAATTCGCAATCATCAAAAGATAAGTAGGCCTTTATAGATAACAAGATGTGTGTAGAGATATACACGTTGGTCAGACTTTGTATTTGTTTTGCGATACTATAGGTTAAGTATATACCTACCTAATGTTTTTATCAAAGTGTACCTACAAGTCCTACAAGTTAAGTACCTACTTACTTATTATTCTTGATAGGTCTTCGTTCCCACTGCAGGGAACTCCTCTCACAATGAGAGGGATGTAGACCTCAGTGGTGGACTAAGGTCTGCATACGCTTGCCTTATGCGTATTGGTGGGCTTTATATTCTTGATAATTGCCAATATCACTGTCCCACGTGAGATTGAATAAGATTTAGCAATCTTAGTATGATCCCTTCTCCCCTTAAAATTCACGTACGAGTAGGTATGAGTTTGAGTATTGAACGAATCCTTATTAAATAGGTTACCTAGGTTTTCTTGTGCGTAGACTTTACATTAACAATGGGCGGATGTTATAACAAATCATTTTATCGATATGTCTGATATTGACGACACAATATTATAATAATTGTATGTTCGTAGAAACCACATCATACTCGTACTTGAAGGTATCGTAGCGGTAACATTTAAATCCCTTCACCCTAATGTAATTCAGTATTATTCATTCAGAACTCAGATGTGGACTCGGAGAGAGATAAAATGTACGAGTATCTTATATATTAATAGAATTATACAATACAGCTGTGCAATACAGTTTATAATAGAATTGTAAACATTAAAATTCATTTAAATCTGTTTAGCCGTTTTTGAGTGAAGGAGTAACACACATTCACCCATCCTCACAAACTTTTGCACACCTTTTTATAATAGCAGTAGTATAATAATAATTCTTCGATTTCACAATCAGTTTAGGTACAAAAGAAAGTGCATTAAAAGTTAAAATTGGCCATAAATTTAGACCACCTTTCACACATTGAACGTGGACTTCAACTGAATATACATAAATTAAGGGTACGATTTGCCTGCAGCTCAAAAAATGCCGTTTTTTTCGATCTCAGCGTGTGATAATTAAAATGAGGGCTTACTTTCGAAATGTTCCTTTGCAATCTGGACCGATAAGTATTATGCTCAGTATTTATACTTATAGACTGAATTTATTTTAATAATAAAGCTATCAAAAGAATTGTTACATTTCCTAACTATATCTGTAGGTACTTAGTAACTACTGGTTATTTTTAGTCTCGCACTAATGCCTTCCACTCTTAGGGGAATAGGGGAAAGCGTGGAACATACTACACCACAAAATATAATTATGAGATTATTATTTTATTAATTATTTTTCTATATTATCATGTTGAGTTCCTACTCATGTGAGATCATAATTAAAATTCCTTTATTCTAAAAAAAATATTTAATTGTTTATATTTACGTAGCTCGTTATTGACATATCTAAAACAAAAGTATGTTTTCTCTTTCGAGTGAACACTATATAATTCCGATCGAAGTTTCACTTCCTTGCAAACAATTCAACGCAGCCACTAACATTTTGTTTCTAATGTTTTTTAACCTCTAGGTATATGAATTAATTTCAATTATTTCCTTCCTTCTTAATTAATTTGATTAATTTGTTTTATTTGAGGGCTGAAACTACTAATTAAATTTAAGGCAACGGCAGATTAGAACATAGCACCGACTGTAGAAAAAAAAAGAAAATTCTTGGGCTATTTTTCGATTATGAAAATCGATTTCATCAAAATGTCAGACGAAGTTAAAATCAATTATATTCTAAATCGATCTAAAACAGATTTGCTTCCCAATTACCGATAATCTAAAACCTGTGATGAACGACAAAAAATGATACTAAAAATCAATGTTTTTTAGTAAGTTCTTTTTAAGCCTACCTTTAATCCTTAATAAAAGCTTAGACACGACCCTGAACGAGGGGAGAGCCAGACTAGGGTGGATTAGGCAACAAATCCATAAAAACATTTTCAAAGTTAGACAATTAAAAAGGGATTTAGAAATATGTAAATAGGTATATCCATACAAAGGTGGATAGATAAGGTATGCGGTCGGCAAGCGGTTGGTAACGAGCCTTAGAAACAAATACAGATTACCTTGTTATTGTATTTATGTGCTGTTTTACTTTTATTTTGCTGTTTGACATTGACACTTGAGGACAACGGTAGATGGTCTTCAAATGAATTCTAATGGTAGAACCGAGTCAAATAAAACTAAAATATACTCGTACATCCTTCTTTATTTTCTAGTCCACTACTGGATATGGGCTTCCCCTTATCGACGCCTCTCCGCCCGGTCTTGGGCCCTCTGAATCCTATGGTTTCCCGACGTCTTCTTCAGGTCGTCAGTCCACCTGGTCGCCGTTTTAGGTCCTTTCTACCCTATACAAAATAAAGGGCTTACAAAAATATTACTTCACCTATGTTAGGTTAGTATAAAATACTTGTAAAATGCCCATAGGGGTAATAGGGGCGTTTGATTTTGAGCATTTGAGCATTAAGAGAGCGAGGGGAGAACAGGGCACAATGGGCAATATACTAATGAACCAGTCAAGTACGAATTGAAGACAAGGGAAGTGTTCCATACCTTCATGCATTTAACTAGTTTCGTTTTAAATAAGTATTTTAAAAAAGTATTTTTTTCACTTCAAGACCGATCTTTTTTTTTGTATAGCGGCAATCGTATTCAAGTCACCTCATTTACAAATTAACAGGAACCAAATTTTTATTTTATTTTTAATATGTAATTTTTCCGAGTAAATTTTTTTTTGATATAGTACGGAACCCTAAAAGTGCCTTGGAATGTGGAAAGGCAGGGAAACGTACGATGTCACACACGAATAGGTCTGCGGTGTGCGTGCGATTTGCTAGAATTTCAGCTATTTATCGTATCGTAAATTAATGCCTGACGGCATCCGGCAACGTTAGTTACGGAGGGAGATTTCATTAATTTCAATTTAATTTATTAGCCGCTATCAACTTTAAAGTGTTACAGATTAAAAATTAAAAAAATTGAATCACAATAAAAGGATCTTAAGATCATTTACTAAATTTAATACAATGGGATAATAAATTATCCCATTTGCATTCTACTTTTGATTTGAATTAACTTTTGGTTAATTTGCATACAGTAGGGTTAAAAATTGTACCTATCATGTTTTAGGTAGCTTTAGGTAGGGTCCATCTGGGTAACCTTGAATCCTTATAAAAAATTCTGACAAAAAAATAATGACATCTTTGTGGTTTAATAAAATTTGGAACTCAAAGCCATGAAATGTCAAAAAAATTCAACGTAAACAACATATAAAATTACCCAAAAATTTTCAAAGTAACCCGAGTGAAGCCTACCTTATTACATATTAGGTAAATAGAGATACTTTAATTGATATTATTGCGTGTTTCCATTGTAATATAAAACAAATTGTTTAGATTTCTATTAATTTAGGTAATTAATAGGTAAATAACGGTTACTAAACGGCAAGAAAAATTATGAATTAAAAATAAAAATAAATTTAGAAACCATAATTATAGGCACATACGAGTACATACATCATAGAAGCCTACTGAGAACTAACGGTTCCGACTGCCAAATTAATATTTACTCTGTTGAAGATGATTAAATATTTACCTTAATGTTTTCAAATGTTAGGTATAATATAGCTCTTACTTATCTACTCAATACGGAGAAATAAATAAAACACATAACTATAAAATAAAGTTGTAGTTACTTATGTATTCCAATCTATCTTGTTTTAAAAAATCGATTAAACCGAGATAATGTATAAAATAATCAGACCTGTATCTTTAATAATTTTAAATGAACTATTAAAGGATCTATAGCATTATTTATAACACTTTCTTGTTAACAAAATAAAATAAAAATATTATCATTTTCCTTTAGTACGACAATGTAACCAAAGAATTCAATCCGAAAAATTCTCTATTACTGTTCCGTACACAAACCACTGTTCAAATCAACTTAGCAACGGCCAATATAAATTGCCAGTAACAAAAAACTCAATATACGAACAGGCAGGTACAGTGAGCCTCATGTCGTAGCCATGAGTTGGAAAAGAAATTCGGAGCACTAGTTTTTTGATAGTCATTAGAAACCTATCATTTTTGTGACTATCTAAGTTGAATTTCCCGTAATACGTTCTGTTGTTTTTATAATAAGTTATGTTTAAATATTGCAGTCACTGTTAAAATAATGAAAATTCATGTCGATATACACGGCCCTAAAAGGTTTCAATTACCTATAATAACTTTAAGTCTGCACCACTTTCTACAACTCGTTACTGTAACAACGTCGTAATGGGTATGTTAATTTTAAAATAGAATTGAAACTGCTTCCAATATTTTACCAACTACCCTGTCAAGCTTCTTTACGAAAGCGACTGTACGTGCGTAACGTGTATTGACCCCGGCAAAAAGAATAAAATGGCGATCGGCTGTACGGATTCGCAAAACTTGTTTTTGAGGGCGTTTCGAGGTTAGATATTATATAAAATTCCACGTTCACCCTCGGTGAGGCGGCGAGCAGAGGGCGAGGGACGGAGGGAGCCCTCAGTCTACGCGCCGACCTTCCTCAAGACCTTGCGTGAACAAAGGTCATAGACGACTAATAAACTCATAGCTGCTGAGACATCTCTGATCTTGCGAAGATTTGAATTCTGCTGATCGATATTTCTTTGTTTAAAATTCGAATAAAGAATCGGTTTTGATTGTACAACAGTTTATTTTATTAAAATATTGATTGATGTTTTCAGGCCAATAATTTGGCTAGGTATTCATTCGCCAATTTTCTTTTATTAATATGTTGTGTTAACTATAGAATTCTTTAATTAGCAAAATTATCTACCAGTTTGTTTTAAAGCTTATTTTATAAATATAAAAAAAATATTTTATACAGTAGGTAGCTATTTTATTCTATAGGTAGAGAGCAGTTGATTCGTGTTCTCACAAACTTCACTGATATTCTCAGCGGAAAATTACATACTTTGTTTTTCTACGTTTAATTAATTGCATCTATACAGTCATAATTATAATAATCATAATTGAAAAATTACCTTTCATTATTTTGTGAGAACATTGGCGTCAATATATGAGGTTCACTTATGTACATACATACGTCACGAATGATAAGGAATTTTCTTAATAATTGAACATTTAATGCGTGCTTTATAGTATTTCAGGGCTACAGAGAGCAGAGATATTTGCGAATTGGCACACGCCCCGGAATCCATGCCGATTGTGCGTTGAAGAAAAAACTTGGCCTGTTTACAAACATTACCATACCACATAATAACGTGTCTATTTTAATTAGGTATGTTATCATTTGTGTAATTGTATCGCATCTAATACTTAAATTAAAATCAGTTTTGGTATAAGGTTAAAAAAACCTGACTACTTAAAAAACTGTCTTAAGTTAATTAAACTAGAAAATATTAAAATCTGGAATTATTGTCCTATAGTTATGATATAGATATAAAGTTATAAAGAGAATATCCGTGGTCACATATTATACTACTTGCCCCTAAAGCCTTTGATGGCATACTATTACGAGTAAATTTTGTTCCACCGCGTAGTAGTCAGATAAAAACGAAAAAGAGAAATAATTATGATGGATGTTCTCGAAAAAAACCTTTAAAGTCGTCACTTTGAGGAGCTACACAATGTCACATATATCATTATTATCCTGTATAATATTACCTGTAAAACACTAGCAACCTCGCAGCACTAGGTAGCTAACACCATAAGCAACGACTTTAATTCTACGACTTTTGGTAATTTGTTAATTTTTAATTTCATACAAAAATCTTTCACTCCTGCTTATCCAGTAAAGAAACAACACGAGCGACGGATTTTGTCGTTAAACGATTTGGCCATTAGAACAAGGGGTAGAGACCGAATTGTCAGCACTGGCGCGGCGTACCAATAGGTATCGTGTTTACCTGAGTCAAGAGCGTTCACCTCCAACCTTGCTCGTCTTACCCGCAGATAGAGCGCCCTTCGCTCTACGTCACTCACTCTGATCACATTGTATTTAATTGCTCTGTTGTTTAGTTTCTTCTGTTGTTGTCATTTCATAGAAACATTCAATTCATAGGATACATGATTTTTTAAAGAAAACGAGCTTTAAACCGCTATTTTAACTCTTATTTTTAGTTTAAAGTTTTGTTTAGTTTTAAAGGTTTGTTATGTGATATAGTTTTATGAGACCATCAGATAGCCTGTACACAAACTAATAATAACAATAAAATAATAATAACATAACTAACAAACTACTTCTGTTGAGTAAAGTAAGTAAGAATAAGAAGATACCTAATTAGGAAGGTTTGTTGTAAAATATCATTCATTATAATGTAATTTTCGGTTAACATCTAGTTTAATAATATTATGTTTGTATTGTACCTACAGTTCACAAATATACAAATTCACTTTCGCTTGAGCATGTGCTAATATTTGTTTATTTGAACACAAACGATTGTATTACGTATCCATTATTTTACTCTAAGTAAGGAACCGGAGGCGTTTGTATTGTTCATTTTACTTAATATTAATAAAATTGTTGTTGGAGTAATTTTGCAGATCTGACATGCATTGTAACAGCACTTCTAGCGCCAGCAGCCAACCAGCATCAGCACCAGACCAGACCAGGGATATCCAGTAATATCCTTTAAATCTGAAAATTTCCCAAGAAGGTAGTACCTACCATTTTCCAATTCGTTCTTTCATTAATTAGGGCTTGACTGAATGCCATTACCCGCAGGCCAAGTCTGCATTTTTTGTGTTCAAGTTCAAAATAAATAATCTATTCAGCATGATTTTATGATGCCTCAAACACATAGCACCGTGCCAAGAAGATAAAGCTGTGAAAGCGATCGCGGTTCGAATCCCAGTGGCCAACGACTGTAAAAAAACAAACTATGTGCGCTCCATAAAATTAAATATCACCTGCTCCAACGGTCAAGGAAAACATCGCGAACAAACCTGCATAAATAAAAGTTCACAAAAAAATTCTCAAAGGCATGTGAAGTCCACCATCCCGTCAGCGTGGTGGACTAAGGCCTACATCCCTCTCATTGCGAGAGAAGATCCGACCCTGTAGTGGGTCATTAATGGGTTATAGACCGTGCCAAGATGAGTAAAGCAAATTGTTCTTCTTTGCCAAGAACCATGCAACTGGCACCTATGCAGCTATGGTACCCTACAGCACAGAATACATAATAGTACAACCTATGTACAGTAACCATAACATCATACTCGAATGTTCTTCAAGGGTACCTGAGAATGGGGTGAATGGGGCCGGATGAAGATACTGCACGCTCCACGCTGTCCCAATTACGAGCCAATTAGCGGCGACAATGGACAACAAAGCAATGTAGGTAGGTTAAAACATTTTTAATAACTATTTTTTATCGATCAGCCAAGTTACTGCTGCATTTTTGACACGAGAAAAATATATCAGAATGCCTCTAACAGTTTCAGACATTGATTTAAAATATTTGAGGTAGGATGTCCATTGTCTACAAAATCAGGTGGCATAAACATAGAACGCTCGTTTGCTACTTCCACTATTAAAATACATAATATTAGGTATATCGATTAATCTTCTCATAATACCTATTATAGGTAGGTAAAAATAAGTATGTTAGGAAACGGAATAAGTATGTTAGATCGTGATACCGATGATAAATTTTACATTAACCACACTACATAAGTAATAAGTAAGTCCACTAATAAGTAGGTCCACTGAGTACTTAGGTGGTAGTGACATAGTAGCTCGTTAGGGGAATACCCTTACCGTCGTCCTCTTAACCCGCCGTAAAGCAGCAAGATCTTCATAACTTATATTTTGATTGCGGAGGCTTGGCAGCCAGAGATACTTTATTTGAGGGTATCCATGGGTTGCAGTGACCACGTAATATCAGGTGGACTCCTCGCTCATTTGCCTTGCCATATGCAATAAGAAAAATGTTGTAGGTGCTGTCCTCACAGCATACAAAATACAACAAGATTCTTCTCAAAAAAATCTCAAGAAAGTTCATTAGCATGGAAGCGACGTCATCGTCACAGAATCAAAATTAAGGCCGTTTCCTGACTTGTTGAGCGGCTTACTTCAATGAATGCTTCCTGACGCGCACTGTACTGGAACTAGAATGAATTGGTATACCTACCGTATCTGAAGAGTAGCAGTGCATCTACTGGTAGGTCCTTAACCCAAAGTCTTATGTTAAACTTAGCTAGTTTATTGTAGAATCGAATAATTTGCATATCTGAACAGGTTAATATAGAGTGATCAAAATGATCTGTAAAACCTTAATGAAATGAAAATAATTTATTTGCACGAATATGGGTTATTTATATAAAAATAAAGATTTTTACGACTTGAAAAGCGATCAAGCTATGTTGAGTGTTTTAAAAACGTCTAAGTATCTACGAATTACACTAACTCACTTTAATTTTCTTTCTTTTCCAGGTCATGATGCTGTTTCTCCAGAAGTTTTTCTTTAGACAGTAGACTCAAATTGTAATAGTTAAAAGCGAAAATTGTAACAATTAACTATTTATTCGTCATGCTAATGTTTAAATGTTCTTGTCTTATCTTTTGATCTATGAATATATTAATCAAATACTATAAAATATCTTGAAATAAAATTATAAATTTACAAACCAAAAATTGTTTTGTTCCTCCTTACCTCATTACTAGGTCTGTCGTATAGATGCAAATTTTTTCTCAATATACTCGTAAGTAGTTCAATCAAATTGAACTTCAATGCAGTTAAAAGGTGATCTCAACAAGCACTTGCCGTTGCTTGCGTTTTGAAATATTCTTTTCCGATAAATTGTAATCGCAAAATAAATAATGTTGCTTCATGGCAAATTTTGAAAGGGGCGGTTTAGAGGCGGTAGGCTGGGCGGCAAGAGTGGTATTTTGGTACGGTCTTCCAAAATTCCAGGGTCTCCTGTATTTACTGGAAGGCCACCGAGGAGGTTAAGTAGGTAGATTACCAAATGTTTCCCACAAGATATTTGAGAGAGATTTCCCCCCGAAAGAAGGTCCGGGCGACCTCCAATGCTTTTGGTAAATAAAAATGTGGTAGGTACAAATCTATTGAAATCTTGAAGTTTACCTATTCCTTATCCTGCTTCAACATTCTCATGTAGTTTTTTATGGAATTTATAAAGACTCATAGCATCGCCTAGGCATAGGAAAAAGTCGAGACCACCCAGCCTTCAACAATAGAAAGGAGCTTCTTATAATATTCATGCGCGCGTCCCACTTGGCATATATCCATTGCTAATTATTTTGCTAATTAACACTCTTGTCTTCTACGGGGTAGCAACTGCCTTTACATTTGTATTTGAAAAGTGTAATGGCAGGTTTTATTTATGTTGCTTCTGGCTACGATGGGCACCAAAAATGTAGATCGACTAGTGACGCGAATGTGCAATGTGTTCACCAACAAACTAACGTCAATAAGGATTGCTATCAAAAAAGACTTGTGGATGGTCGATGTAAAACAATTTTCGTTTTCCTTGCCTACCTTCCATCACATGCATAAGGCTTTGTCCTAATTTCTGTCACAATACGACACAACTAACCGACCAACCAACGCTACAAAATTTAAAACCAGGTCTGAATCGAGCTGTCCTAATTGCCAATATGCACTGACATGCGACAAATATACTGAATGACATTGTTGACCTGGTAATTAGGATAAAGTAGACTCGCAGTAAAATGGCATGTTCTTCTCATGTTTTGTTTCGGTTGGGGAAGTGTAGCAGCCGGAGAAACAACTCTAGGCCTCTAAAGTAGCCAATACGTCTACAATCGGCCAATGAGACAATGCAATGGCCAATGAGCCAACGTAATTATTTACACATCGCACTTAATCAGTCCCCTAGATGCCTATTTCCTGTAAACGCTTGCTGCCAATTACTCTTCTATTTCTATACTTCTAAGTTAAGCTAAGTTGAAGAAAGACCACCGTAGGGTCAAAGTATCAAAGTCAAAGAATCCCAGTAGGTAGGTATTGATCCCACAATGAGAGGCATGATTTAAAGGTTTTTTATCAGCCTTCCAAAGATACCCAACGTTCTAAAAATATGTAGGTTGGTACAAAACCGACCGGACCTTTTGGATGAAAATATGTAATCTGTAAGTTTTTACTCATACTTAAAATTCTTAGTCTATCCAAAACTTAAGTTTCGGTCGAATGATGTGTGTGAGTAATTAGCCGGCTTAGGTAGTGGCTTCGATCTTCCAAAGACGGTCAGTCCAGTTGTCAACCAGTCTTACAGCTGATTTTTAATTCAATTTTATCAAAGTTTAACAATCGACTCTGACTAAAAAAAGTTAGGCGTTCTTTATCTATAAATTAACAATGTAATTTTAATTTTATATTTGTTGAGTGTTGAATTGCAGTTAGACTGTCGGAATCAATGAGCTGAAATGCAATAATTTACCTATGCATGAAGTTGGTCCGACCGAGACCGTTTTAGTTCAGTTAATGTCACCGATTGTGATTGTGGATAAAAATAAGATGAACTCGCTGTTTCTGTAGCACACATCCGAATCGAGTTCGGTGTGCTTACGGACTTTATATCAAATTTTTGCATGTCTGCGTGTATTTATAGGAGTGGGCGTCGGGCGACGCGACCTTGCGTCGGAGACGGACCTCGACCGAGTCGCGGTTGTCCTCGCAAATGGAACAATGTTACTAATTGTACGCCATCCATTGCCGGTCGAGTGTAGGGAGATGTTGATTGCAGCGTAGAAAAACAGTAATGGTGCAGAAATTAGCAAGAGCAAGATTAGTTGTCGTTTTCTGCCACGTGGTATAGGCAGTTAGCGGACGGTGCGCGCGGCGCTCGCAGCCAATTTCGCACAGTGATCAGTTCAACGACACCGCTCTCGGATGCGCGAAATTGCGCGCAGAACGGAGGCGGCATTTACCCGTTTCGTGACTAACACGGAAATTCAACAATTTACAATTTATTAGTGCATTCTTCCGGTCCTGTCGGCTGTAATTGGATTGTTTCGCTTTCACACTCGATATACGCTTAGGAATACTGTTTCGTGCCATCTTTTTAGATGATTAATAAGTAAATTATAAAGTCTAAGAGTGTTCATCGATCTTTACATGTAGGCAATGAGAATCCGGTTTTAGATAATATGTATGTAATGTTAATTATTAATTTGTGTTGCAAATATCGCCTGTAACTGAAGTAGTAAAAAGGGGAAAGTTCAAACTTGCTTTTATATGCCACATCTGTACCCAATTGGCTCCACACGTGGCGACGTTGTTTGCAGTGATACAGCCGATACACAGCTCACTAAACAGCACAGCTTATTGCTGTCCTTATCAGCACAGTCACCTGTTTTAGGGATAAATATCATTTTATAATTGAATCTGCTACCAAAGAACCAATTGACAAATAATCCGAACAAGCGCAAACCGGCTGGACCTCAAATAGAAGTCAAACTCTAAATGGAGGTCGTTTGACGCCTCAAATAAAGAATATCTGCCAACACAAGTAGTAAAGAACTTGCTACTTCGGCGCTGTAAGTAAGGTGCAACTAGGGGCGAGCTACAATGGCTCTTGTCAGTAATCGAAGGGTCCGGGTTCGAATCCCAATGGCACGCACCAATGACTAAAAAAGTTATGTGAATGTGAAGTTGTTACGGTGAAGGAAAACATCGTGAGGAAACCTGCATGCCTGAGTGTTCACAAAAAAATGTTCTCAAAGGTATGTATAGTCCACCAACCCGTAGTAGGCCATCGTGGTGGACGGCGGCCTACATCCATCTCATTATGAGAGGAGACCCGACCCTGTAGTGGGTCATTAATGGGTTACTGAATCAATGGCTCCGCGTGATGCGAGCTATTTCTGTATTTCGGTCTGGGGGGCGTGGTTGCCGACAGACTAGCATCGAGTATCGACCATCGTACCTATTAGTTCATAGTAGCAACAATGTTATATTATGACCATTTACAAATCGTTTAATTATCCAGTTTCGTCTGCAGTTGAGGTTTCCCGACAGCTGCCTCCATCGCCATATGAAAAGTTCTCTAGGTAGAGACTTCAGTTCAGATTCACCCCTCAAAGCAGTTGGGATGAAGTAACTCCTGCTTTATCCCTTGTCCGGGTACAATACCCTGGCTACCTGTTGTATCAAAGGGTTCAATAAATTTTAAAAACGCTTTTATTAGCTTCGGTTAGTCCGTAACGGAAATTTTGACGTACCTACTTAAAAACGTCGAATCAATTTGAAACTTACATCAAGGACCAACGACAAAGCAATAATATAAAAAATCGAACTAAAAAATTAATAAATAGCTTTTTTTTCACAATATACTTACCTACATTTTTAATTTTTTTAGTTTGGATTTTATAAGCGTGTGTTTTTTTGTCTTTATAACTTTAATTTCCCATGCGGAGCAACAGCTGAGACTCTATGTGTCGCGAGCGGCTCTCGCTCCCTAACCCTCGGCGCCCGGGATACAGCACCCCCTGCACTATTGGTTTAGACACCCCTGCGAAAATCTACCCGTGGTCCTGGTAATTGAGCACTGAGGAGCATCACGGGGTTTTAACAGGATCCTGTATTATGTGTGGACTGGAGAAGGGTATTCATCAAGATTGTTCTATATGTATAAAAAGATTGTCCTTCGGCTACAATGACCTCTTAATTACTTACATCTAGTACCTGCCATACCAGCTATACAAGTTCCTAGCGGTGTTTCTTCTTCAACTAGATATTCTAATGTTTTATCCATATTGATTAGGTTCAGGTCAAGTTCAAATAGCGCCAAACAGTAAGAAAAGCCGGTTTGAGTAATGAATGACACTTGTTTGTTCACATTATATCCTAGGTGAGCCACATTTGAAGCTTGTAGCTTGAAGCCAGTACGCTACCCGGCAGGTTAAAAATCAATATTGTGTGTGCAAGATAAATGATTGTCAGAAGAATGTTGTTTGTTTCTTTTCTGTGTTATTGACCCAAGAACTGTGCATTATTTGTAAATATTATTATGAATTATTAGGTATGTAATTACCTGTCCTACTCCTTTACATATTCTTTAAAATCGTAACCCACTGCACGGTGGCGCCTCCTCTCAGAATCAGAAGGAGACTTTAGTTCACCACCCTGGCTAATTACTTAGACAGTCTTATACGTCAGAAAGATTGAATTTGAATGAAATTGGAAGCTATGCAATGTTTTTAATGAACTGCTGTTAAACTAGTAGTTACAAAGTTATTAACGTCACGACGGCTGACAGTTTCCTTACAGGAATGGCCTCAAGCATACTTCACCACGCTGCTTCCAGAGGATTATCAAAGATACATTTAGGCGCCAACTGTCAGGAAACAGTCAAAGGCCCTAAAAACCCCGCCAAATTTAAAGGGTAATAATTGGGACCGCTTTCAGAAACAAGAAATTCTGTAGAAGAATATCTAAATAGTGGCATCCTGTTTTACTCAACTCAAAAATCCGGTATTTTCATTGAGTTATTGAATGTTTAGAAACCTAATCGAATAAAGAATAAGTAGACGGTCACAATTAAAACGTAACATATAAGCATAAAAATATACGTATTAAAAAAGTCTTACTACATTAACCATTCAGTTCAAGTTTCAATCGTAAAATGAGACATCGTAAATGGTCATTTGATTGAAAGGTTCAGAAAAAGCCTATAAACAAAATTTTCCGTGACGTCAACGCCTTGAAATTCTGACAAGTTTAGTATTAGGATACCTAAAGATAGGTTTGGTTTATGTTACCTACCCGGAGAGCAATGAACCGGAGTGTAGGTCGTTTTCCTATCAGTTATGCGATGCCAATAAAATCTCTTACGTATACTGTATAAATAGGCGCAATTACTAATCTTTACGTGAGGAGATGGTATAATTTCTATTTATTTATTAATTTATATAAATTGACTTGACATACCTTCTTTATATGCATCCTACTTAACTCTTTCTTTCTTCTCCTCTTCTCAAAGGCCCTATGGCGGTGAGACCGCCATTTTGTACTGTATTTCAATTTGTAGTTATTGATGTATCTGTTTCTTGTGTTAAAGAAAGATACACATAAGGACTATGTGTATTGTTTTGTATTATTTTTCTTTCTTTCAGCCCTTCGTAGTCCATTGCTAGACATAGGCCTCCCTAATCGACGTCAATCCGCCCTGTTTTGGGCCCTTTGAATTCAACGGTTTCCCTCTGTCTTCTTCAGGTCATCAGCTCATCTGGTCGAGAGGCGGCCTCCGGCCTGTACTCCTTACGCCTAAACGCGGTCGGCATTCGAGGACCTTTATTCCCCATCGGTTGTCTGTCCTTCGAATAAAGTGGCTAGCTGTTGCCACTTTAATGTGTTTTGTGTTGGTTGTAATAGTCTCTTGACTATTTTTACCTTTTCGCTTTCCTCTGTTAAAAAACAAATTGGTGTCTATAGTGCGTCCTTTAAAAATGCTGCAGCCATTCCGTGAACAAGTGCTTTAGTTCTACAGGCTGACTTGAACAAACAATATGCCTGAATGTCCTAATAGTATTGTTGCTGGTATCTATACGTACCCTCGCCCTGTCAGCAGACCACGCGAGTGTGTTCAGCGATAGATTGGATTCTTGACTTTTCAATTATGTACGTCGAGCGTACATGTTCCAATTAGAGCCATAACTTTGCATTGACATTTCTATTATAGTTCGCCATTATTTTGATAGCTCTCTGCCAGTGGGCGAAACTCGAACTAGGTTACACGCGCGCCGGTGACGTCACCTGATGGCAGTAAGTTTTGCGGCTAGGGTTTCCACATTTGCTGCTGCAGACGAGACTTCATTGAATAACAGGGCTGTACATAGGTTTTTTTTTACAGTAATTGAATAGCAAACGGGCATGCAAGTCATCCAACCTCATAGAGAAAAGAAATCCTATTTAAGGTTGTATGTGGGTGCTTTGCTACTAAAGAGTACAGCTATTCCCCTACATAAGGTGTGTCCGGCAACCATAACTCCGCAGCCGAAACACAAGACTCTGGACGAGCTACTATGCCTTTCTCACATAAAGAAAATGCTGCTTTACGACGGGTTAAGAGGCAGGCGCTAAGTGCCTCTTTGGACGAGCTACTATGCCTTTTTCACCTTATAGGTAAGGTACGTATAATAAAACTACAAATTTGATTGATACCACCAACCAGTGGTTTGCTTTGCCACTGCCCTTATTAGTGATGAAACGGTAAGGTTAAAGAGAATATTACATGTAATGGATTTATGCCACAAAGTTGTGATGTCAATATACTAATTTCCTTACCCCGCTGCGCGCTGGTGATGTAACAACTCGCGTGTCACATTCGTATTTAAACTTTTGTCCTGTCCTGTGTTTGAGAACTCATGGCCTCCGCGTGTAGCGAACCCGTCCGCGCTAAAATGAGGCTGACAATACTTATTGTGTACCTTTTGCAATGAGTCGCGCGACTCGCTTATGAGTAGCTTTGCTGAACCATTGCGTCTCACCCGTTTTTAAGATAACATATTTTACTAGACTTTGCCCGAGGCTACGTCCGCGTAGATTTAAGAACTCCAAAGACGGATAAAAGTATCTTGCGTGCAAGCCAAATTTCTACCAAATCTGTTCAGTCCATTTTACGCGAAAGAATAACAAACATCCATCCAATCCTCACAAACATTTATATTTACAATAGTAGTAGGATTGAATGATTTATTTAGATGCTGCGGGAGGTGTGCTGCAAGTGAGTTCACATTAATCCCCAGTCTTTAAACGATGCTAAATACGTGCAAAATATGGAATAAAATTTTGATTCTTAAACTTTTTGGTTCTTAAAAAGGTATATTTCCTAAGAGTGCTCCTAAGCCGGCACCGAACGGCGACCCTCTTATTGCTAACATACGAGATGGCTCATTCGCCTGTTTTCTTGATTTATTTATAAGAAAAAAAAGCCACTCAAAAAACATTAGGTATAAAGAATACAACGGTATCAAAATATCTGAAAAAAGTGCAAAATACCGCTGGGAAATCAGCATGCTAATTTCATCATTACGGGTTTCATAGGTAAGTAAGTAAATCATGTTAGCATGTCCTGCTATTGGAAAACCCATGGCCCCTAAATGGTATGATGAACTCGTCCACGCCAAAATGAGTCTGACAATACTCATTGTGTACCTTTTCCAATGAATCGCAACTGGCCTCATACTCAGCACATAGTTTCGTTCAACCTTCACGTCTTAAGCGAAAATGACTAATGGTTGAGAACAGAAATATTGTCGTGCGTACGTAAACTAAATTGTTTGTCAATACGCACTAAAACTCAATTTGAAAATATGTCAAACCCAGTTGTATGAGCGACAAAAACCAACATTATGTTTTAAAGAAATGTAAGTTTTTACCTGTTACTATGTATAGTCACAATACATATTTGTCATAATTATATATTATCTACATTATCTTGAGGAATATCGCGAGTTATTTTTAGCGGCGCTTATTACATTGTCAATTAGGGACGACGTAACGCTAGTGTTTGCAAATGCTGAGTTTGGGTACGGGATATCTAAATTGAACTGTCCGGGATTAGAGCGATATATTGTAATCAATATTGTAATTACTATAGAATAAGGACACTTAAGATTATAGAACACCAGGTGGAACAGAGGAAGATAGCGGGAAACCGTTGGATTCAGAGGGCCTAGCTAGGACCAGTAGTAGTGACGTTGGTCAGGGGAGGCCCATGTCCTGTGGTGAATTACGAAGGGCTGAGAGGAAGGATAGATCACTATATTACAACTGTACCTAGTTCCTATGTTGTTGGAACTTTTATATGACTTTAAATTGTGAAAAAGAACGGCAAAAAGAACGGCATAGGTAATGCTGGTTTGTGTCACAGTGTGCTACAAAAGTTTGTTTTTAATGTTTGTAAGATTTTCAAAACAAACGCGACGAAAGTGAACTCCTTGAATATCACCTCGTAACATCAGGTGTCTTGCGCTCCTGTTTCCTTTACTAGTTTAAAATACTTTTTTCTGTTTATTTTCTTTAAAGTCTCAATTATATTCTTTAGGTATCTCGCAATCGATGTGCTCGCAAAGAGAGCAATGAGAGCTGGAAACTGCGAAGAGCAAGTTCATTGCCCCAAATCTCTATATTTAATGCGAAGATGCGTCACAACTCTTGGACCGTTGCTCGTAGACAAAAAACGATGTGATTCCGATTACCCGGCATGCGGAGTATCGATGGTAATAAGATCGATTCTTTTCATGTATCATAATATAGTTAAATAATTTTAGTTACAGCATGGCCCGATAAGCATGCATCTGAAGGTAAAGGTAAAACTTTAACCTAAACGCCATTCGAGGACCTTTCTTCCCCATCCGTTGTCAGTCCTGCCAACGATGTGGCCAGCCCATTCTATAGTTAACTAGAAACAAAATATATTCTATCTATTAACTTTATTCAATCCCATTCAACTAGGCTGTTTCATTGTGAAGAAGGGAAATACATACAGTCCTTTGCATTTAGGGTACATTATCCGTATAGCGAATTCGGTCTTTTAAATTTGATGAAATACCTATCCCAAATAGCAACCATCTGTCAACACTGGAATTACGCGAATTAAAAGTTTGAAACAATCTAAAATTAAAAACCAACAAACTCGTCGTAAAATTTACATTTAAACAAAGCTTTTAACATAACCACTTATTTTGTTAAAAAAACTTGTTTGTTTACAGACTACATCCACGGACCGTTTCGCTACAGCTTTGCTTTAATTATAAAGAATATAGATAGCCTAATAACTGACGCAAAAACCATCGTAGAGGTTGGTTAAACATATTTAATTGTAAGATTCTCGCCTTTCTGCTAGCCACGCTCTATTGATCCCCGACTTATAAATAAAGAAGAAGCTGTAGCCACCGTGGCTTTATTACTGTAATCGTACTGATATTATGATTATGTTTGTGAGGATAGTTCCTTAAATAATAGAGCTATTAGATATTTACACCCGACGATGTGTGTAAAGACGACGATCTCAATTTGAAGAGGTTATGGGCTGCAGTGATCAGAGTGATCACTTAACATCCGGATGCCTGCACCTCCTTTCCTACATTATTCCTATAAATATTTATCTAGTAAATAAATGAAAATATAATAAGAAGAAGACGGCAATGCCATGGAACCTTCTCTTAACTACAGTGTTGCTTCTGCCATTTCCAAAAACGTGTGGGTAAACATTTCTAAATAGCTAATATCTTTGCAAATTCTAGAGGAATTGTGCGCAAGCACACCCCGTGACGTCACCAGGAATTCGCGACGGAAGTGACTCATGAGCCGAGCGCGCCACTTGACTCATGTAGCCTGGCCCTTGTGTTGAGTGCGTTTGCCTTTTGTTTATGAAAATTATGTTATCTATCTACACATTGAACAAATGAAACTGGTTACTAACAACCTACACAGGAGCGTTGCTACTCATGAGGACTAAGCTGTTCGCCTATTAGTACGAGTATCTCCGGATCTTCGGTAGCAAAACCTCCCTTACAAGACATGAAGAACTGTTGCTTCACGATGTGTTTTTTATGTTTTACAAGCCCGATTTTCCTTTGTTGAATACACATTTTTTATTAAATGTTTATGTAGGTACTAATACGCAGTTTAATATATTTTTTATACTGTGCTAATATAGTGGTACCTAGCAAAATTTGTAGACGTAAACATAACATCAATACGAATAAATCCGAGAAATCCCGCTGTAGGTATAGAATGAGAGTAGATTTACTGCTAGCGTTTAGATACTTATCTTGAAAGACGTATCGCCACAGGATTCCTGTTTGATCTATCTTCATAATCAATCTTCGAGGTTCTACGATTCTGGGTTTGACTGGCCAGCTACATGTTCAAGTAAACTGATGTGACAGTAGTGGTAGCCATATTTTTCAACTACATATTACTAAGGCCTTGTCCTAATTGGCTGACATAACCGACTGAGCAACCAGCACGACAACACACCCAACATTTAAACAGCCCTTTGTTTCTTGTGTTGTTTCTTTATTGAGCTGACTTAATTGAACATGACTCCCTAACCGAAACACAAGGCATGAAGAAAATGCTGGTTCTAGGTGGGTTATGAGAGTGGGTATTACCCTGGGTAAGGTAACCTTTAAGTACCTACTGTTAATTTGTCGATGACAATAGGTATATTTTAATACCACCTTCAAATTTATTGCTACAACCGCTAGTAGATGACCAGATAGGCCAAGCTATGTTGATTTTAATTTTAAATATTTACAGCACCGGATAGTATTTTAGCTTTGTCGATTAGTTTAGTTAGCTAACACACTACAGAATAAAGTCGTTAGCTTGATCCTAAAACTTGTGGTGAATTCTGTCATACAATTTACATAATTTAAAAGCATGGTTAAAATAATTGAAACATTAGATACCTACGGACGGTTCAGACAACGTGGTAGGTACTAACTTCCTATTTGGCCTACAATCAAGCCGAAGCTAAAATTCGGGCCTCTAGGCTATTACCGTTTTTTGCCAGTGTTTATTACGGATGTTAAATGAAAGAACATTTTTTAGAGTTCCTATACCCGAATCTATTTTCAGACAAGTGCCTATGGTATTAGTTGGCTAGGCTGATTAGTTGCCTAGACTCACAATATAAGCTAGTTTGTCAGCGACAATGGGGCCAAAACCGTGGCATAATAGTCAATTTGTTACAACAACGTAATGAATTGAGTTTTCGGGGAAAATAACATGGTTCTGTTTAACCATCCGTTAAGAAATCTAGCAAGAAATTGTTCACATAAAAACTTTTTTTTAATAGAATCTATAGATCATGTGGATAGCAATACAGTACCTACTTATAGGCGTTGAACTTCTTCTTAATTAATAGTAAGAGAAGCTGTGATAGACCAGTGGCTAGGAATTCGGTATCTGACACTAGAGGTCGAGGGTTCTAAGTCCAGTTAGCGTACCAGTGAGTTTTGTTACTCTTTCACGCAAAAACGGCTAAACAGTAAGTCTAAAATTTTTATATTTTTTATTTGCTTCTTATGATTTTAACACACCTCACGTCAAAGTTAATGATAACTAGAAGGGGCAGGCACGATCGGTATTCGGATATAGACAATAGGCAATAACATTTGCGAGGGGTAGGACCGTAGGGCTTTCGGAAGGGAGTGAGACCCTAGGCAAGGGGACATTACTTATTCCTGAATAGCCCTCAAAGGGAGTACGTGGGGAATAATATCGTTACATCTGCCTGTACTTGCGAATTCTGTAATTTGTACTGATGTATGTGTTATTGTTTATTTTTTTTACGGATCAAGCATTTTTTTAAGCGACCACTTTAATTAGAGGTTAAAGCAAGTTTAGAAGTTACAGGCAATTACAGGTGTTTTTTTAAACATTTTATTTTTTGAAATTTTTGTATCTTTTTAACAGTAGTTCAAGCTTGATGGGGGAAAACCGTTGACTCCACTCTGAGAGGTACATGTGCACTCTCTTCCATCGTAATGGACAAAGTTTTTCGTGTATTGTGTTTCAGTAGGGGAGGTGTGATTGGAGAAAAGAAGAGTTTGGAGAAAAGAGCGCTTCAGTAAGTGATACCTGATACCAGGCCATACATGGTCGCTTAGTGCTTACTACCTGTAAGTATGAAGTCTGGAATACGTGGTCTGCATAACTTAACACACCTCCGAACATTGTAAAAAACTTTTAATCAGTTTGATAAAAATACAATCATCTTAAGAATAAATATCTCAGTAGAAGCGCTCTGTTAAGCGCGATATCGATTTCCGCGAACCGACAGCAAATAATTATGTTCCGAACACATTATAGATATTAGGACGCGATCGCATTCGCATTCATAAGCATGAATACGAAAGTCACGAAAAATGCAGCATTTCAGGTTATTCAAAACTTGATTTTGTAAACTTTATTAGAGGAAATACCTCAATATCAATGAGGTTTATGATAGGATGTTTTTTATACCTGCAAGAAACGAAAATTACTCATCACACTTGCCCAACAGGAACTCTTTGAAACCAATTGTGAAATGTCTTAGAATAGATTATTCATTTTCCATGTTTACTTATGTAGGTACTCCATGGTCCACACATTTGTTAAAAAGTACTGGCAGTAGAGCCAGTAGAATTAACCTTTGAATATCAGAATAATATGACCAGAAAACAAACCCAACGCATTCGCCGAACCTCGATAGTGTGGCCAAAGCATGAGCAATCTTTATCATGGTAATATTGAATATTGATGTTACGGTCGCGTGTGGCATGATTTATTTAAATGATTGCAAACTTTACCTGTAACTCCCTAAAGTTTTAACCTCGTTTCCATTTCCAAATTGGCAAATTTTAACTATCAAAAAACATTGTATACTTAGGGAGGCAGTATTTTTTTCACAGTACTACATCAGAAATAGAGACGAAATCCTGTTTTGGGTTTTATGCGGGTGCCTTGCTATTCACACTCGCACTAAGATGTCCGCCTTAAAGTAAACAACGCAGGATTTACATAAAGGATATTTTACCTCTCGATAAAAATCTAGATTCTAGAATGACAAAGTCACGGGCAGAAGCTAGTAGCTTGTAACCAATAAATCCTTACGTTCCGTGGATATGGCACGCGTTTGAGTCGCGTGCGCTTTAATTGCTCTGAAAAACGCGTCACGGAGCGCGCGCGCGTTTTTGCGTTCCACACGCCGCCCGGAAGCGACGCACGATCGTCGCTTTTTGCCATCCCATTAATTTTTAATGCGATCAAGAGCAACGGCCGGCTATTGTTTTATGCCAATGTAGCTGTAATGCCATCGGCGCATTTGATGGTGCTATTGCTTGTATGGCGCACACCATAGGTAGCAAGGCAGGCATGTTCAAACTATCGTTTCAATTTATTAGTCTGCTTTAGGCTTATTATCGTAGTTCGTTCTATAACCAAACTTTAAAAAAACATTTTCCGGTGCCTACCTGCGTACGCCGTCGCTTTAGCACTATCAAAACCTTATAGTAATTTTGCCATGGGAATATTTTTAACGAGTTATACAGATTTATTTCTTTTTCTTATGAAAAAGAAATTTACATTTAAACTGAAAATAAAATCGAAGTAAAGCTCAATCCGCGCATTTCACACGGTAATAATTAGGCTGCCACTAAGTAATATGCCATGTTGCCGAAATTGGCAGGAAAGTTGTTATGTATAACTTTCACTTAGCTGGTAACTGTTTCCGTATTTTTCGTTAACAGTATTAACCCTAGTCTTATTGATTTGACGATTTACATGCGGATACTTAATATAAATGATGGAATTATGCAAAACAAGAGCTTTTTGCTATAGATATTAACTGCAAACAAACAAACCATAGCGTCCTCGTTCGACGGTTCTTTTAATAAATTTTTATTACAGCTAATTTCTGTCTTTTTGTAGTTTACTAACACACTCGACAGTCGAGAGTCGACTGACGACAAAAAGAAAACCTTTGTCTATGGATATAATGAACTAGTACAGACATGTGTGTTAGTAAGCTTAAGAATAGAAAGAAGCAATTCTTAAATTCTGTTTATACAAGTTAAGTTTAATTTAAACAATGTCCCTAGCGAGCGTAGGTAGGCCTCAATAGAAGTGTCAACAATGTTAATTCGACCAGCTAGACTAGATCATTATTTTGATGCATGGTAATTGCTTTTGAATTTGAAATGTTTGTTTTGTCTGTTCCTTGTCATCACGATGTATTTAGCTAGCGAACTGGCAGAATAAAATTAAAAAGCCATTTTTTTAAGTTAACATCGCATAACCCTTCTACCTAAATATAAATAGATCTTATACTTAAACGTAATTAGTTAAGAGTACTTACCTAGTCAATATTAGATTTTTCTACTTTTCACAAACTAGTGTTTACACTGGTTTACACACTAAACTTGTAAGCTAAGATATTTAACCACAAACAGAATTTGAATTTTATCTGAAGTTATAGTTGGCTGGGAAGAGCCATTCATTGCCTACAAATTGATGACTTGAGGCGTAATAAGAAAGCCTTCTTGAAGAGACCTTACCACCTATGCACTCCAAATATTTCCTTGCTATTCGACCATATTTAGTACAGGCGTTGAATAATCCGCAACGTGCTATAATTTACTTACTTACTTATCTCGTAAATGTCTTGAGAGTCGACGACCCGACGACTTTGACACAAGGTGCCCCTCTGCGATACGTTTCTAGCATTTAAGGGTTTAAAAGATCATTTATTCCTAGATTTATTTCAACATTTCGTCAAAAAGTTAGCTCTTAAAGTCTCGTTTGTGATGAGATTTATTATACAGCGAGATCAAGGAGCAATGGCCTCAAATACCTTAGTATGATTTATTAAGATCTGATTTATTAAGATCTTTAAGATCTAATGGATTAAATTTCGCGCACATTCGTAGCTTTTTAGGAATCCAAACTAGAAATATGACAGAGGCAACGAGTTTAATTAGTCGAGTTAGGTTCTAAAACTGTTGAATGGAGGGTTTGCACACGTGAAACAATAAACCGGTCTTTGTTTTTTGATTGTTACAAGTCTTTTGGTACTTATACATACGACGGCAATGCATGGTTATCTTATAATTTGTAATATACGTATATGTACTGCAAGAAGCTACGGCCTTAGCGAGAAATTCAAGAGCTAGGATTGATTGGCGCAGAGGAAGAAAAAAAGAACACGGATATTGAGAATAAGAACTGTCATTATTGTAATGGAAATAATATAGAAAAGATTGTTGTATAATTTCGTTTCATTATTTTAGATTCCTCTAAAAGATTAATATTTTTTTATTAATATATTTACTAAGGGACGTACAGAACCCTTTATATCTGAATCCAGCTCGCTTCTTTTCATTTTTTATTAAGTCGGCCTAGGATGCGCGCTCGACGAGCGTTAATTGCAATCGTAGGAGGCCCATAATGCATCTTTAATGTAATTGTGGGGATACTTGACCATTGTGACGTGACGCACGCGATTCCTTTTTTCATTGGTGCATCGGAGCGAGAGACGGACGAGAAAAACGCGGAATGAGGTTACATTTAAACGGTATATCGCAAAAACCAAGGGTCAGTGATCTTAGCGCTGAGGGTGCGTTTTCAAGAGTGGTTGTCAGCTTGTAGTCTTGTTAAATTTTAACTTATGTTTACATTTTTTTTAAATTTATAAACGACTAGGCAACCGATAATCCATACTTATTTAATTATGATTTACCAAAATTATCATAGAAATCTTGGTACCTAATTGAAATTGATGGACCTACATAATTATGCCGATAGGGTGTAACGAACGGACTTATATATATTTCGTTCTAACATACTTTATCTGATCTCAAGTAATTCATAATTCCCACCTCTAACGTTAGTTAATTATAATACATCGATGACTAAAACTCTGCTTACATAAGACTGCTATTTCAAATTTTCAGTTCCTTTATTATTATTTTTTTATTTTTGACCAAAACTTGTCATTGACTGGACAAAAGGCCGAGAAGCCACCGCAAAAAAAAAACAAACATTTGACAGTTTTATCATGTTTAGACGACGTCATAAATGACATATGAATGTCATTATTGAGTTTGACATCATATCAATTCATTGACAATTGACAATCGAATCACTTTCACTACCTACCTATAAGTCTTACTCGAAGATGACGGATGTTATTGTGTGCAAATATATTTTTAAACTAATGAAATTAAATAAATACTATATTTAAATTGTTACTTAACTACTACCAGGGTAATATCTAAAAACATGCCTTACATTTTTTTTTTATTTACATTCATCACCATTTCTTTCAGGTAAGATTTTTATCGGACAAGAATTATTTTTGCAAGTGAAAGAACAAAATGCTTATTTGCATATTATTTATTTCAGCTTATGCAACGTAGAAGGTAAGAATGTGAACGGCAATCATGAGTGGGATATACTCATATTCACTCAACAATGGCCCGATACTGTGTGCAAGGAGATGCAGAAACACCACCATTCAAAATGTGCAATGCCTGCGAAACGGGATTCGTGGTCTATCCACGGCGTCTGGCCTACCAAGCTGGGAACCATCGGGCCTGGGTTCTGTAATCGCACCTGGCTCTTCGACCCTGAACAGGTCAGGCCCATCGAGAAAGAGCTAATTCAAGTATGGACCAACATAGATGCTGGTTAGTGTAAAATTGTCAATAACTACTGTTAAAGTACACTTGTTTTGTTATGCAATTAGTAACACATAAGGATAAAATATTATACCTATATTAAGTGTGTTTCTTAAAGGCGTATGTAGTTGTGATTACAGACTTACTTCAGCTAGTGTTTTAACAAAAGGTTTTTGTTTGTTTCAAAATATGTGGCTGTAAAATAAATCATCAGTATTTAATAGTTTTATAGCTGTGTACTCAACAAAAAATGTGTTTTGAATCTACAATTTTAATTTTACAGGGTCCAAACCGTATGCCTTTTGGGCACACGAGTGGAACAAACATGGGACATGCGCAGCAGTCTTAGAACCTCTGAATGGAGAATTGAAGTACTTTAACAAAGGTCTGGAATGGTTAGGCAAGTACTCCATGACAGACATCCTTGCAGAAGGCAATATAACGCCTTCAAACACCCAGCCCTATAGGATTATTGATATCCACAATGCAATCAAGCAAAAGTTAGGAATCAATGCAGCGATTGAGTGTGATAAAGAAAAAGGCATCAGCACAATAGTCGAAATTCGTATTTGTTTCGATAAGAATCTGAAGTTGCACGATTGTAATGGAATTAAGACGCCAAGGTTGACCGCTGCGGTGTTGATGGAGGGTGAGTCTGTCTTGACCAATTGTGACCCCTCACAAGATGTCATGTACCCCCATTATTCTCAGACATCCATTATTGTCCAATTGTACAAATTGGTAGAGTATCTTAAATGGCTGACATTGTAATAGTGAGATATTCACTTTACTACAAGAGTTGTTTAATATATTCTATAAGCTTGTTTCAAATGTACTATCAACACACTACAACATGACGGTGGGTGCTATTTTATGTGAAAATAAGTACTCTAACAATATTTTATTCATGTTTTGCTGTCATTATCGACAGCACGAGTGATATTAACCACCCCTGCCTGACCACATTTTTCGATTTGGTGTGGTTGTGGTACATTTGAAACAAGGCATATTCTGATAATGAAACAAAATTCTGCCAAACATTTAGAGGAAATTTTATAGATAAACATTAAGACTCGATGCTAAAAAGACATGTTCAAAAATAGTGTTCTTTGTCCAACTGTGAATGCATTAAAATGCATGCTGGATGTGTTTCTGATGTCCCACAGTTGGGCGCTAATCTTTTGGCACAAGGGTATGCCTGGAACGCCCACCACACTGCCCCAATGAGGGCAGTGAAGAGGCTTTTCAGAAGTGTATAAATATATAAGTATACTGTCCATGTATTTACAGGGTATTTTTTTGTGTAACTATTTTATGTATTATTCCCTAAATGAAATACATTCATTCTAAAATTGTTTTGCACCAACAAGATAATTGTTGTGATAAGATAAAATGTACTTAACTAATGGTTTGTCAATTAAACATTTAAATTGTTATTATTTTATTATTCATTTCTAGAGTATTTTCTGACAAAAAAATGTATTTATCTATGAAATTGTGTTAAAACTATGTTAATCCAGTAGTAAAATGTTATGAATATTTTTATAGCCAGGAAAACTGTGTTCTATGGCAATTTTAGCATAATATTATTATAGCTTAATTTTGTTTTACTTTTTTATTTGTAACAAAGCTTGTGTAGATTTTACCTGTTTTAGACGTTCATATTTATTTATGTATAAATAACAAAAATAACTGCAATAATACATTAGTATAATATGTGATATTGTATTGCACAATGCTGAAAATAAAGCATTTTATTTTTTATATCAATTTTTGGCTTCATTTTTATTTTAAGTTCAAAAGCAAGAACTAATGATAAACCTTTGTATTGTGATGCAACTTGAGACAGATTTTGAGATTCTTGTATGAGTATGTTCTACAAGTTACAGTCTAGACTAGAACACAAGTAAATCATGAAGAGGGATAATAACTGAATAATCAACTGCCAATATTTAATATAAGTTCACTAATAAAACAAATACATTAGACACAAGTTTATTAACTTATTACAAAAAAGATTCCAGCAATAATAAAGAAAGTTCCAGATACCATGCCAAATAACCTTAGTACTAATCACTTCGAAACAGAATTACAAATAATAAAATTTATCATTATTAAATTTCATTTTCTGTGCAAAGACTTAAGAATGATACATTTTTTATCATAAAAGATGCCAGTGGAAGCTAGCTGATATTTTCTTAATATATTATCGGATGCATAACGCTTTGGTTTCGGAAACGCCAAATGTTTGAGCAAGCAAATTTATGTTTGAAATGTTCTGCAAATTGAGCTTGAAAATTAATGCTGACACTATTTGTGACTCTTTTGTTTGATAAAAAATGAGATATAATTCTTATGTTCATGGTATTTACGATATTCCCAATTCAATGTGTTCTATGTTAATAATACACATAAGTGGTAGGTATCAAAGATAGAAAACCATTAAATTTTTATGAACTATCTAATATCAGGATAACTAATACAATATAAGGGACCAATTACATTTATTCAGCTCTTATCATACTGCATGGATATACTTATTTTTTAAATTCAGTTAATAAGATAGAATATCTGTTTGAATATCATACCTCTGTTTTTTACCCCTTACATAACCAACCAAGCAGGATAAATGTGATTCATCTCCAATTCTTGTATTTTTGCATAAGATATATATAATGTACTGTTTGTGCCGTAGCATTCAACAGATATAACCTTATTAACCCTAATATTGTAGCAACATTTGTGATCATATTCCTTGACCTTTTGACACTATTATCACTGCTGAGGGCACAAGTCCTGGAAAAAAAATTAATCATTTAAATCTCTTATGTAATCATATCTCATCATCTCTATCTTTCATATCAAGCAAGTGCGAAATTTAAATGCGTATTGTATAAACAGTTACCTAATGAGTCCAAAGGTTGGTTGTAGTCTTCATTGGTAAATATTTTCTTCGGGAATGTCGTCATCATTTTGATATTCGGGTTCTGGGAATACTCTTGTTTATTCATTTCTAAGAACAATCTGAAAAAAATAGTTTTTTTTTGTAATATCTCTGGGAAGTTTTGATAATAATTAATACTGAAAGGTTTGTAAGTAACTACGAATATAAGGGGTTATGAAGGTGGTGAAAGGGTACAACACAAGGCAAAGATCATTTTGATTTATGTATCGTCCTGTTTTTTATTCATTATTGCACACCAGACAAATACAATAAACATTGGGAATGGTACCATGCGAAAGTCTTATTGCTAAGCAGCAATCTCTTGCAGACAACCAGTTATGACTTTTGTATGTAAGGGCATCAGAGGGTTTTTAGATAATGTGCCTTCACTTGGCACTTACAGGAGATGGAAAGACGGATTAGTTTTAGAGAGAGTTCCATAGACAGACAGCAAGAGTGGTAAAGGAGTTTGGGTAAAAAGTAGTGAGTGTACGTACAGCAAAGAGAAGGTTGTCAGCAGAATGGAGAGACAAGTTAACCTACCTGACTGCAGCCAACTGCTCCTTAGCACTGAACGTGTGGGTGAGAGACTGTCCATCAGGCAATCTCAGCTGGATGCGGGCCTGATCGTAAGAGACCTTCGTTGGTGCAACAACTGGCTGCGGAGCCGGAGCTGGCGTTGGCTCAGGTGGTGCTTGACCAGACGCTGCTAATCTGTGAATCAAGTTTTAAACAAAGACTTTACGATGGAGTGATAACTGATAATATACTGGAGAAAAAGTAAAAGTAAGCTCTTTTAGCTTATTTAAAATTAAAAATAAAAGCATAGAAATCTTATTTGAGGTTGTATGTTGGTGGGTTGCGACACTTGCTACTCATGAAGCCTAAGGTGCTTTTCTGTCTTCATGAGTAAGGCACCCACACAAACGATACTGGTGCGAGCCATTGCACGGTTATGCTCTGTTGTGTATGTGAGTACACCAACATTTCTTTGTTTGCTACGGCATGCCTGACACAATCAATGTCTAGATACTAATAGAACAAAACGTGGGTTATGAAAGCTGCATCAAGTACCCACAGATTGAATACTAATGTATCTCCTGCTTCATAACAAGCAACATTCAAAATGCCCTCTACTTACTTCCTCGCCTGCTTATCGGCTTCTATCTGTGCTCGGACTCTTTCCCGAGCCTTCTGGTCTTCGATCTTCTCACGGCGTCTCTGCTCCACCAGTTTCTGCATCTCTTGCTCTTGGAGTCTCAGCCTGGCATCTTGCATGTCCTTCCCTGACTTGATGCGGAGACGCTCACGCTCTAATGCCTCCGCCTGGAATATGTCATTAGAGAATTGAATAGAATGATATAGTTGGTTAACAGTACCGAGTCTTACTTAAATATACTTATTTTATATACATATATATACAGACTTGTTGTTGTTGCTGTCTGATAATTATCACACCAAGAAACCTAAAGGGCAGCCCAGATATGTATCATTTGCCGTGTATCAGGATTGCATATGTGGACGGGTGATGATACGCGTATCATGATAATGTGTGATCTCGATATGCAGTTATCATATGGCCTGCCCTATGTCGTGTTGGTTTTTGTCCGATCATCAAAGAATGCGGTGAAGAAACGGATACGGAGCAAATCGAGGCATCCACAACATGATACGAGGGTTGTATTGCATATGTGATACCCTGATACAGATACTGTGATCGGATCAGGCAAATGACATGTATCTGGACTGACCTAAAGGGACCCCACTGTTTATGTGGTTGGTTTGAAACTGTTCTGTCAGTCAATGCAATACTTAACTAATGGTTTAATGGTGGGGTTGAAGCATAAACAGTTTCATACAATGTCATCATAATTATCATGTTTCAATATTTACAATTCAGTGGGGTTCAGTGGAATTTCATTGGGTACATTAAATATTTTAATATTATACACTATGATCAAACAAATTGTTGTGTGCCATTTGTCCATGTTCAGCCTACTAATCTTACTCTAATAGAACAACAAACCTTTTCTCGTTCCTCCCGTTCTTTGCGTTTCTGCTTCATTCTCTCCTCCAGTAGCGCCAACTGTGCTTTCTTCTCTTCTTCAGTCAGTGGTTTCTTTTCCTCAGTCGACTCAGAGAAACTACTATGGTTCGTTTTGGCGGCGTGAAACTCCATTTCATCTTGATTCTTGAATAATTTGCCGCACTCATCACATTTTAATGACTTGGCTTCCGCTGCGGATTCACTGGCCGTCGTTTCAGAGGTTGTGGCAGGTTCTGACAACGACGGCTCGACGGAGGTTGAGCTTCCCGCAATTGTATGGCCAGCCGACGGCTCCGGTTCATCGGCGTGCGCCAACAACCACTCCATTGCTGGCTCCACACCCTTAAAATTTGTTACAGCCATTGCTCTCTCCCTGTAACCGACAACAAACAAATCATAACCTAATTTTAAGATCAAACAACTTTCAGAGATGTGAAAACGCAAATTTGTAAGAATACGTACGCCTTTTCCTTCGGAAAGCCCATTTCAATCAACGTTTGTATATCTGCCATATTATTGTGTTAAATATTTCACTATTTGCAATAGTTTTAATCTAGCGAAATACCTAAATAAAAAGTCACTTTTCAAGTTTTCACCACTCATCTGTCATCAGCTGTTTTTAGATTTCTTATGACATTATATGCCACAGACAAAGTAAAATCCATAAACTAAAACAAAAATAATTACGTTTTTTAGGATTCGAGGAAGTCAAACAACTTTTATTCGTTTTTAATTAGGTCAGTGGGAAACATCTATTTTTACATGTAATAAATTTCAGGCTTGCAAACAGTGTAGTGTAATGTTAGGTACTTGAAATTATTTATTTTATGCAGTGCATCAATACTATTAATTATTGACAATAAATTCCCCTAAGATTTTATTTCTATAAAACTTCAACAAATAATATGTAAAGAATTTATTCAATATTTTTTTTTTGTTGTGTACATAATAAATAATATTATATTATAATTTTATTATTTAAATCTGTTTGTTATATCTGTAACAGTATCATAGACAAAATTACTTTATTTAAAAAATGAATGGAAACGTATTTTGAATTTATTTTATTCACGGCTTTCCCTTTGTTCCCACGTTTAAAATACTACTTGTTTCATTTCAGAGTTAAAAGAGAATAAGAGATACAGAAAAATTGTTTTAAAATGTCGATACTAAAACGACAAAGCCGACGAAAAAACATACAACACAGTGATCCAGGAAAAATATTGGATCTGGTTATGAGTCTCAATGACGAAACTTGTGCTCCACTGCAACTGAAGATAAATTCTTACGTAATGTATTCTTAAAACTATTTAAGGTGCATAAAATTTTAATGCTATTTAGAGCCAATTCAATAGGTACGATAAGTATGAGAGGAAACAAGTTTTCGGTATAAGTAAATAAAAGTAGCTGTGTAGTAGTAGTAGTAGTAGTGATAATAAATACTTATATCTCCCATAATCTCAGTTATGCGAAGAATGTGAAGCAGAAACTGTTTTACTGATCGTGGTCCACGGCGCGGGGAACGAAGCATTTATCGAGGCGGTTGGAGCTACTGCTATGCCGCGGAAGTTAAAAATTTGCGTAAGATTACTTCTTATGATGAATGAATTTGAAGAGTCGCATGAAAATAGATGATTATAAAAGGTCATTTTTTATTTTAAACATCACGTGTCTGCATAACTTGAAAAATGAATTGACTGGGATTTTATTCCCGAAGTTCCTACTGTATCCCCATACTTTAATAACATAGCGAAGCGATGTTAAGGTAAGGTTAGTTTTCTTTTAGATGACGAGCAGACTCTGTGACGTACTGAAGTCCTCAATGGAACAGACCGATACCTTGCCTCATTTCGGTGCTGATTTTCAAGCTATTGTTGCACAAGTAAGTTCCTTCTATCTGTTGCCATGTTAACTTTATATCGAAAAACCTATAGTTAGAGTTCGACCGCTGTAAGCGAGACTCTTCCATGGTGTGCGGAGTGAAGTGAAGAAAACTGACCAATAAGCTCTAAATATAAATGTAACGCGCGGCGGTCGGCTTCTACCATGTACGATGACGTAATATATGTGTCTCACTAGTGTACTAAATATACTCCCAATATGTTTCTTGATGGTGGTACTTGTATGTCTGGGGTAGTAATTACGCTTTTATAAAGTAGCCTGTCTTAAGGGATGACCCCTATAAGAGACCTTCGGTAAAAACATATGATGCTATAGTAACCGTCATGTCAAGAGTCGTGAGCAATATCCCACTAATCATCTTGATTAGTGGGATATTGTACACTTTCGGCCAATAAACAGCACTGAAAGAACACGCGTTAGCATAGATCAATAGATGACTGACCAGCCAATCGCCTGAACCCACAGCGGAATCAACGTTAAACCTACCAATATAGATTGTGCTGCCGACTACTATAGCTTCAGTTTTATTAGATTGACTAGTTAACGCCTGAAATTCATAACCGATCTTCGGATTATGGATTGAGTTTGGTGGCCAAGATACTCAAAATCTTTGAATATACAAATGTTGGCAATCAAATGTCATTCAGGTGATCCATAATCTGAAGATTAGTTATTAATTTTCGGCGTAACTGCTTAACTAACTTAAACCTAATCTAAGTATTAACCAACCTAAGTACATATTAACCAACTTAAAGTGAAATTTCAAATACCTTTATGTGCGTCCAGCATGTCTCGAAAGACATTCAAAAGAAGCGAATCGTGATGTACCCGGTGCCTGACAGTCCGTTTTCCGTCATCGTGTGCGTGGTGGCTCCACGGGTGCTTGAAGAAGTCGTCGCTACTATTGTCCATGAGTGTTTCTTGTACGATTAAAATTTATACCGAAGATTTTTATATGGCAAGAGAGGGATGTCAAATGCGACACTAAAAATTTGGGGTTTTTTTAGGTCGCTCTTATTTTGGCGATAACATAATATCCTAAAATAGGAAACAATTTTGACATCCTGACTATTTCCCTCTATCGTGTTTTAACCTATTATATTAGGTTTTAATTTTTAGATCTATTTTATATTCTAAAATAGGACAAAAATTTTGGACATCCTGATTCAACGTCGTGTCCTCAAAAACAAAAATCTTTGATTATTTATGTTTATATTTTTGAACATAACAAATGAAGTAGAAGTACTTTATCACAAATTTGGGACACGATATTTCTAGTTAACGAAAAGTTTTTCCTCCATCAATGATGTTAATTTCTTTTCGCAAACTTATAGGTTTTGTTGGCCAGTTCTAAAGCAGACCGTGGCTCTTGAATACGAATGCACTCTAAAGCAGAAGTGTCAACAACTCTTACGTGTTGCTCGAAGACTTTTCAGTCAAGTAAGTGGTCAATGTATATCTTTATGTTTCGTGATCCTTATGATCGTTACAGGATTTATTCCGATATCTAGTCGGTATTTTAGAAACTTCTGCCAATGTAACCTCCAAAAGTAGGCCTTAGAATTCGCCAGATAGATTAACCAGATAGATTGACCAACCCACCCTTGGCAATAGCAGAAGTGAATGTAGTGCTTGAATATAGAGTGATTTTAAATTCACATATGTGTGTAGTTGGATATTTCAGTGATTCCCCGTCAATCGGGCAGGGGCTAAACGTATAATAACGCACATAGTGATCGGTGCCACGCGGCAAGATGAGTTAAAGTACCGGTAGATATAGTATTTGTACTTGACCACTTATTTAGTTAGAATAGAATACCTGTATTGTATAGTATCGGTACTTGTCTAGGTAGCGTCCCTGAGCACCCTACTTCGCATCGCAATGGGGCAAGCGAAGCAGTTGACCAAAGCAGAGTACTGCTCGGTGATGCTTATCGACCTCGACACGATGGAGCTCGTCAACCTCACTTACAATCCCGGGAAGGCGATATCGGTGAGATTTAGTAACATAGCTTGTAGCTATGAGGTGACCGGATCCAAATAACTTTCTCGCGGCTTCTTCTGCGTGGAGCTTAAAATTTAGTTTAGAAGGGGATAAAAAGTATCCTATATGTTAATCCAGGTTATAAACTACGTACATACCAAATTTCATCCAATTCTGTTCAGCCATTTTTGCGTGAAAGAGCAACAAACATCCATCCACCCTCACAAACTTTCACATTTATAATAAAAAAAGTAGGATTTTTGGTATATCCGCAGCCTGCATTTTATTCTAATGGGAAGGATCATCAGGATAAAATTAATAAAGTCGAATCATTCAGAGATCCCAGAAAATCACACCTCTCCGCTTGCCATGTAGCCATGTATCCATGTATATTATGTAATACACATGTTTTATTTATTTTATGAGGATTTTTCAAGGACGACAAGGAGACAGAAGAGCGTCGTTTCCCCATGAACGTCGGGATATGCGGGCAGGTGATCAACACTGGTACCCTTGTCAACGCCAAGTGCGTCAAGGACCACCCCGCCTATCAACCCGATATTGACTGCTACCCTGGGGTGGAGTGCAAGTTTGTACAGTATATATATAACAATATATTAGTATATTCGTTTGATGTTACTTACATTTTCGACGACCCAAGTGCAAAAGGTGTTAAAACACCGATGCGCTGCGGAAGATCCTGTGTTCGACTCCCAGCAGAGCAGAGATTTGAATGATGAATTTGAATTTCGGTTTCGGTCTGGGCGTGTTGTGTTCTTGAATTGTGTGAGTAAATTGCATCCCAGACACAGGGAATCCTAATGTGGGGCTAAGAGCATAGAGCGTTATTAATTTAATCCATAAAAATTTCGTTTTGAAGGCCGCAAATTGAGGAGCGACATGGCATCAAAATGATTTGTACATAAGTTCTTTCACTAAAAAAAAACCTGCAAAAATAATCCCCACTGTAATTATCTTTTTCGCGCCTTCTCAGTGACGTTTGCTTATTTTGAAGGTTGAGAAGTTTTCAGCAAATAGTATAAACGAAACATCCCTTACGACTTTACCAAAGACTGCCCATTGCTATCCTAGGATCTCATTATTCTTATCAAGATTGGATAATAATATTATATAACCTAGCTAGAGCATTAACTTTTTATTACCATTTCTTGATTTTTGTTTTTTTATTTTGAACATTTAAATCAAATCAGCTGCCTGATATTCGTCTTCCTGTCTTAATTAGGCAATGACAACATTCCAGATCCCTCCTATGTTTCCCGATCCGCGAACAAACTGGCATCATCGGGGTAGGTCTGCTGATTAACAAGATCGGGGATCCGTACTTCGACGCGATGGACGAGGAGATGGCGTTGGCATTCAGCATCTACTGCGGCGTTTGCATCATGCACTCGGTCGTGTACCAGAAGATACAGGAGGCGCATATCCGGAATGCCCTCGCCAACGAGCTGGTCATGTACCATATGCAGGTGACGTGGCGGCCGAAACTAGTAACCGATCTTGAGATTGATATTGTTTGGTTGCTAAGATACTCAAAATACTCTATTAGTCCGGTCAATTTGAACAATTGAAATAACAAAAATTCCGACAGAACCGAATTTCTGTAGAGACCTTGGGTTTACCGTTATAAATAAAGCGCCAAAAGTCCCCATCGATCCCATGTGTGCTAAGACGGGCTCGGGGTCAATGGTCCAAATTTTAGGTTTTTTGGTTTTTTTTCGAAAACGGTAAGTTTTATCGAACGAGCTGGTCATGTACCATATGCAAGTGACGTCTTAGGGCGCTGCTATTGCTCATAACTTCTTACTGCTTGTTACACCTTTGAATTACGTCTTTGAATTTTGTCGCAGGTTAGTGCGTACAACTCCATTCAGAGCCCCAGCATCGTTGGATGTTGTAGTTGGATATGGTTCAGACACCGAGTAGCAAGTCAATAATGAATCGTTTATTTACTTAACATTTCTTCTAATTACTGCAACAGTTTACAAATTAAGTGTAAGTTACCTTTTGCTTCAACTGTCCTCGTCAGGTGGCAGATTCGGAAGTGTCACGTCTCCTGGAGTGTACGGGCTATCACAATCACCCGCACCTGTCCAGTCTACACTTCAACCTTCGAGCCCTGCCGCTTCGGGAACTGCCTTGCTATGTTCTGAAGATGTTCTCTGAACTTGGATATGATAAAAGGTACAAAGGTCCTTTATCGTGTTCATTAAAGCCTGACTAGCAGGGCTTTTGTACACCTTCAAACGCGACACTAATAGTGACAAGATTTTACAAGCTTATTGTTTAAAAATATAATATTCGGGCAGTTGCCATTTAAAAGAGATTAGTTGAAAATGAGTCCGCAACGTGGCGGGGTGTGCAAAAACTCAAATCAGTCAGTATACTCCAGTCGGTATATTAAACATTAAAAAGTTTTCTCTGTTCCTTACCTTGCTGTTTTCAAAGTTATTTGCTTGCTTTTTTTTAGACTTGCTTTACGCGCAAAATTAAAGACCGATCCTCAGATATGGATTGAGATACATACTGACTTGGTTTTGGATTTGGTGGAATACTTGGTTTTGGAAAAACAAATGTTGCCTGCCATCAAAACTTCACTATCTAGGCACATTTATTATTAATTCCCGGCGTTAACCACTTTTAACCTTAACATCTGTTACTAGTAACCTATGCTGTGCTTTGATCATTTTTATAACTCGCTTATCAACCGCTGAAGTCGCTTGAAGCTTTAGAAAGAAGTCGCTGTCGTGTAAACTCGGCTTAAGGCTCATCTTTTATTAATTTCATATCTTCGCTTATCTTCTCTAACTAGCCTTACACCTACTCTTCTAACAAAGGTTCAACTTCAAGAAGCAGAAGCTGGCTCGGTTCGTCCTCCACGTGAAGAAGGGTTACCGCGACGTGCCCTACCACAGCTGGTTACATGCGTTCGGCGTCGCGCAGTGGGCCTTTGCAGCTCTCACCAACTACAAGCTGGTCTCTCAAGGCTACCTCACGTTAGTCCTTCAAATAAAGGCTCAACATCAAGACGTACACACAATGGTCACAACTACAAGCAAGCTGGTCTCCTAAGGCCACTGCCAAAGCTGTGTTTTCAATTCACTGCTACGCCTTGGCAGTGGGCCTTGCTTTTGCAGCTCCAATCAACTGCAAGCTGGTCTCTAAAAGCTACCTCACTAATTGCTTTGTCGCTTTGCTTTACGCTTTTTATTTTTAGTTTGATATCCGGCTCGAAGGACCATAGAATGTTGTAGTAACAACACCTTTGATGCATGAGATTTCAGCTTTATATACAGCACGATACTTCTTTCGCTTATGTTGGCTGCAACCCTTTTATGGCCCACTGTTGGGCGGGTCTTTCCCCACCACGCTGCTCCAATGCGGATTGGTGGAGAAACGGGCTAGTGGCCAACCCGTTTCTATCTAGTTATCATGCCTGGGGAGTGTGCTCCAATTACGACAATTTAGAGTTTTGTATATGCCAGGGCTGTAGAAACACCATTTTTTGACGAGTGGCTTGTGTCACCACACTAGACTGTTACTTCTTTTAATGTTGTTAAAATATCCGCATTAAATTTCTTGACTTCCCAGTGATCTGCAAGGTCTTATGTTCTTCGTAGCTGGTTTGGTTCACGACATGGATCATCGTGGGACGACAAATAGCTTTCAAATATCAGGACGTAAGTATTTGCACCTATATTGCACCTCTGGGCCCTGATTAGCCACACAAATTGAAATCTTACTAATATTATAAAGCTGAAGTTTGTTTGTTTGTTTGTTTGTTTGTTTGAACGCGCTAATCTCATAAACTACTGGATCGATTTCAAAAATTCTTTCAGTGTTGGATAGTCCATTTATAGAGGAAGGTTATAGGCTATATTTTATTTTCAAAAAAATTAGGGATCCGTAAGAAAATTGAATCGAAAACCTATTTATGTTTGCGCTGCAAAAACTAATGACTATAGAACAAAATGAGGTACCACGGGTTTGTAGGTCTTATTAAGATCTACAAAAAAGTCCGCGAGAGCACATATCTAACTATCATAGTTTAGTCACAATAACCGCTTTTACTTTTTACCCTTCTTTGCACCAAGTTCTAAAATCCACGCGGGCGAAGCCGCGCGCACAGTCTAGTGAGATTATAAATATTACTGAACTTTACGGTTCTTTCTTTAATTTTAACTGTCAGATAGGCTTCCAATAGGTTTTCATGAATTAGTTGAATCATCATCACAATAAAAAATCAAAGTAAAAAAAACATTTTTTCCAGAAAGGCATTTAAATTTACATAATGTGGTTTGGGCTTACATTTTAACCTAAACCTAAGTCCGTTACCTTATCTTTATATACGGTATGTACGTGTGTGTGTGTGTTTGTGTGTCAGTACAGCCTTAGTGTTAGACTGAGTCGTTCCATTCTGTTATGTTCCCTATTTCTTCTTTCTCTCTCTTCTCTTACTTCTCCCTATAGAAACGACACTAGCAGCGCTATACTCCAGCGAGGGTAGTGTGATGGAGCGTCACCATTTAGCCCAAGCGATGTGCGTCCTCAATACGGAAGGCTGCGACTTTCTCGACGCCTTACCAAGGAAAGACTACGACAGAGCAATCATGTTGCTACGCGATTACATACTCGCTACGGATTTGGCGAATTACTTTAAGTATGGATATCATTTGAGTATACAATACGATTTGTCATTTTTTCTAGACATTTCAGTCAGCATTTTTTCTAGACATATCTCGGCAGATATACTCGTATCCTATAGATGGAAGAGGCCATAGCTCACGCGGAGAGGTGCCATACCGCCACCCTCTTAAATCGCCATGAAGCAGTGTAGTTGCCTGAAATGTCTGCCCTGTTTGAGGTTATACGTGGATGTCCATGGGTTGCAGTGACTACTTAAACGTCAGGTTGCTTGTATGCCCATTTGATATACAATTCCAAAAACAAAACAATACCAATAAGAATACATGTATGCGGCATCAATTATTATCATTGATTGTATATCATTGGAATGTTGATCATAAACGGTATTCTCAATACAGCTTTCTTCATTTCGATTCTTTTTCTTAACGGAATTGGTTACTGCTAAAAAGCGTAGTTTTTGCTGGTAATTCTAAATATGTCAAAATAATTTATAATTACTATTAGGTACCATATGATATATGTTATAGAAACCTCAACGAGTTTAAAACGATATCGATGGACTTCCAAAAAGGGAATCGCGTCCACACAGCCGCTCTGCAGGCAATACTAATGAACGCGGCCGATCTCAGCGACCAACTCAAAGACTGGGGCAGCGTTAAGAAGACTGCTGTTAGTACTCGTAAACTCAATTGCATACCATTAGATTAGAAGTAGTACGTACCTACGTACTAAAGCGGAATAGAAGAGCAGTAGTAGAAGATATTTTTCGTTTTTCTTTCAAGATTTTATAATTATGTAGGTATGTTAAGTCCGTCTTGACTTCTAATTTGAGTCAGGATGTCAAAAATGGAACATCTAAAATTAGGGGCCTCTTATTTTTAGGTACCTTTTGTAGTGTTTTTATGGTGGGATCTGCTGTTGTCACTTTTTAATGATGTTACCAATTAACAAATTACCAAAAGTCGTAGAACAAAAGTTGTTGCTTATGGTGTTAGCTACCTAGTGCTGCGAGGGCGAGGTTGCTGGTGTTTTACAGGTAACCCTGTATAGGTACATCTACCGACATAATTATATTTTTCCCAAGTGGTAGGATATCTTTCTCACTAAAGTGACCCTAAAATACTGTGTTTCTCATATTTTTGAAAGTTTAGCCCACTTTTACTTTTTATCTGAGTATCTATCCATCTGATCATATAAGTCTTTGTTCTTAAGGCGTGGTTATACAATAAATTCCCTCCCCGGTGTAGGCGGCGGTCCTGACCGAGTTCTTCAAGCAGGGCGAACTGGAGAAGAGTCGCGGAGACCTCCCCATCAGCATCATGGACCGCGACAAGTGCTTCATCCCCGACCTCGAGATACAGTTCCTCAACACGACGTGTGTACCCCTCTTTGAGTAAGTTTTATTTAACCTATTGGAGGCCCTGGGCAATACTGAGCATATTAGGATATTGTAGTCAGTAATTAAGGCTCGATTTCTTCGAATTATGTAAGTTTTTTGGTAATAAATATTGGTAATCGTTTGATGATCTGACAGGAACTAGGGACTTTGTATTTGATCTGAGGGTTATTTGGATCGCGGGGCCCTGGGCACTTGCCCAAAGTGCCCACTGGGAAAGAGGGGTCTGTTAGTGAATTTTGCTAGATCTAAGAAAATATATTTATGTCAGTAAGCAACACGCAGCTGTTACGAGTATAAATAATCTGTCGTTAAGTGGTCATAGACAGAACGTGGACAAACCACATCAAACGACTAACTGTCACAGTATTAGACGATTAAGTCACTTAAGAACATTGTTTGTTCACTAACGTCCATGCCAGTAACCGTTAATGACCCACTACAGGGTCGGGTCTCCTTCTCGAATTGAGAAGGATGTAGGCCTTAGTCCACCACGCTGGCCTACTAACGTCCATACGGTAGGATAATTGATTAATGTGGAGAAAAGGGGGGGAAAGGGAAAGGGGGAATAAAACGATGAATGGCACACCATTGGCAAGACTACCGAAAGCTATAGGTATAATACCTAATGCCAGAGGTAAAATGATGCTCGTCTTCTCCTGAGGATTTAGGATGGTTAATTTTTAATTGACTTCGGCAACATTACATTTTGAATAGGATGAATTCTTGTTTAGATGAATGTTGCGGCTTGACTTGCGTCCTTAGATTCAGAGCTAGTGGCCGATGAATACTGATGGATGTATGTAGACTATATGTTGCATATCGCACAAAGCTGCAGAAAATATATTAACTTTTTAAAATATGTTTTAAGCATACTTGGAGGAATGATACCAAGAGCTGCGCCATGCTTGAAGATTATCGAAGGGCACATCGAAAAATGGGATGCGGCGAGACCAATCTTTGCTGAGGTAATTTGGTCAGCTAACTTCTAAATTAGCTGTTCCCAATATCTTTGCCCGTTGAATTCACAATGGCAATAGTGTAGTCGGTAGTCTGTTACCAAGGAAAAATGCGCGTAGACCACAAAGACGTTGGTACATCGTTTTATTAGGAACCTAACTAATTTCAATTTCTAATTCTAAAACTGTAAGTCACATATTATATCAGTTATGTAACAGAGCAGAAAAGCTGCAGAACCGAACACTCAAATTATTACATTGTGCTTTCCTATTCAAGTAAACAGTAGTGCTGCGAGGATGCTCATGTTTTACGGGTAACCCTGTAGATGCGTTAATTTTTTTGTTTGTATACCTACATAGATTTGAATTTACTAGGCTGTAGTCATGAAAACTTAACAAACATTTCAGGTACCGATAACAGCTGGTTTGTCAGTCCTTCTAAGCCCGGAGTTAGACGATCTCATTGATCAAAACCTCAAGGAAAAGGAACGACTGAGATTGGAGGCGAGCGCAGAGGCACATGCCGATGCGTAGATCTTATTGTTTCATTTGTATTTATATTTATTTGTAGTCAACTCTGGTAACCTTGAACATCTATGGTCAATTTAAAACACACCATAAAGAAATGAAATAAAATGTTATTAAAAATTTGGTAGTCATAGTCATAAACCAACAAATAGACTAAGAATCCAACATTCAATTGAGTGAAAAAGTTTCAAAGGGGTTTCAGTTACCCAAAGGTTACTGAGTTGACGGTAGTTAATTTAATATTGTATACTTTTTAATCAACTGCAAAAAAGGAGGTTATCAATTCAAAATATACTTTTTAAGTGTTTGGATTTTTACAAATTTATTATCATGATGAAAAATTTTGCATGGAGCAAATATGTATATTTTTTTTAGAAATAAAAATCTCAAATACTTCCCAACATTTTATTTTGTGCAAATAACAAACAAAAAGTGTAAAAAATTTAAAAACATAATAAAATCTTATAGCTTATAAAAGCAAATATGCGCATTTTGTGATACACTATATGGCAACAATTTAGCTTGTGCATTAAAAACGTTAGTTTGAAAGTGAATAATAGGAATGTTAATTTTTCTCTGCAAGAGAGCATAATATAAAATAATTTTAAGAGGATTTTTTGTACATAAGAGGCAGGTTTCTACAAGCGTTATATTTAGCATTCAATCGCTATTTTTTTCCATTTTGAGGTTAAGTACAGCACCCCTTTGAGATTGTAACATTTGTATAATGACATCCACAGATATTAAGAATTCCTTTGGTCCTTATAGAATCACAAATTGTATTATCCTACAATTAAAATTTAATAAAAATCTCTTACATACTACTAGAACCTGGTCTACTAGTGGCCGCCTAATTGCCTTGAATTACATATCAACATATAGATTACATAGGAATAAATTCGAGATTTAGGTAAATGTAAGGTCATTACCCTATCAGTCCGTTTAATTTGGGTTGGAGCAACTCATCCACAAACTCTTGAACCATTTTCTGCAGTTCAATCTTCTTACTTTCCTGTTCACTGGAGACACAAAAGGCTTTATGTTAATTATTCGTTTATAAGAATCATTACCACTTATGTGTTAATCCATAAGCCATCACCTGTTACTATCTATTATGGATAGCACTACTTTTGTCAAAATATTTAAATTTATCAATTGCTTTGAAAAGCAGCCCGTCCATCTGTCGAACTGAAGACCTCAAGCGGACAACAAGAAACCATTGGGTTCTAAGGGCATAATACCGAGCACAGTGGAGTCTATAGAGAAAGGGACTTCAAAGTGCTGATAGTCAACAAATTCAAATTCAAATTCAAAAGCTTTTATTCATTATTAGGTACAATTTATGCACACTTAATGAACGTCATACATTTAACATTATACAAACATCCGCTTTAATCGCCCCTCAGGCAAAACGTAGACTAGGAGAAAAAAGCGGGCGGAAAAAACCTCCCAGCACTCTTTTAAAAATAAGTATGAATTATTCTATGGTGCAGTATGACTAGGCCCAATAAAGGAACACAGGTGACAGCTATCGTGTGTGTCAATATCGCCCCATTGCCATCCGCTCATCCGCTGCCAACCTGTACAGTGACTGTACTATCTATCGGTTTGTACTATATTACAGTGTTATAAGATGTTTACCTCAACGTGGGCGCTTCACAGACCAATTCGGTGTAGTACTTGAGCTTGGGTTCGGTGCCGCTGACGCGTAGGATCACACTGAGCCCGTTGGAGCAGCGGAAAGCGATCATCTCTCCGCTCGTGTAGTCCTGGTCTAATCCTGTACCGAGCACATCTGAAAAGTCATTTTCATCATTACAAATATTGTAATAGACATAAAATCCAGAATTTTATTTTATATCAACTAATTATAGTTTGTAATGGGGTTTGGAGCCCGTAAGCGGTTGCTTTAGCGGCTGAAGCAGAGAAAGAAAAAGAAGAACACGGATATCTTTGGAACGGCTGGACCGATTTTGACGGGACTTTCGCTGGCAGATAGCTGATTTAATAAGTAGTAACTTAGGCTACTTGAGATTTCCACGCGGACCTGACGTAAACCTGACCTGGGGGATGATTCTGTATGATTATTCAGATTTCGTGCCGATATCGTGTGTCATCCAACCGTATGTTATTTCATGAACTCGGGACGACAAGGAACCTTAATGTCTATTCTATAAGGCACACAGTAGATTGTCACACATAAGAATGTAAGACACGACATTGCCGCGATACGAGTGTGAATGGTCATACAGAATCGGGTCCCTGTACGTAACGCACGAGTTCGTACGGAACCGCGTTCAAACTGAGCGCGGCCTAAGAAGTATCTACTATACTAAGCCTAAGATACAAAAAACGGGTTGCACTCCGGGAGTGCCGGCAGAAGTGAAAACTTATGAGATGTGTTTTCTTGTTGATTTGAACGACACTTCAATCAAAACACAATTGTGTTTCTCTGTAAGAAAAGAAACGACATTTAATGCTAATAATCGCAATGTCAAATCCAAAATCACAATAATTGTAATATTTAGCTGTTTTCTGCAACAAAATACACTTATTATTTAAGAATGTTCCCTTTTGATAGTTTCCATAGTGACTCTGTCTGCAGAGTGGCGCCGTAACGCGTTACGTTACGAAGCGGTTTACCCTCCCATAAGAAGTTGTCACTTCAAGTGGTGACTTACTAATAAGAATATATCAAACTTACTGAGATGTGCTGACCCGTTTTTCACTTCCGGAATTATAACGCCAGCCGTGAAATCGTTCATGTACACTATTTCACACGAACCGACTTTTTTTGGATACTGCAAAGGAAATAAAGAATTTCTAAGACTGTAATTTTAGTACTATCCAACTGACTGATGAATCGGAAGATAAATAATGGAACTTTGAATTTGATTGATTACTAAGACTGTAATTTTTTCTTATACAGGGTGACTTGTAATGTGACGTATTCCCGCTAAGGTCGTGTAGATAAGATCAAACCAGTTCTTGTAAGCCGTGTGAAGCTCTATCCAAAACTCAAGAGTTTTTGAGATATTTCAGTTTGATTGAATTTGAAGCAAAGCGTATGAAAATTCAGTGTCAAATCACACCAATCCTTAAACATTTCTTATGTTGTTGCCAATTTTTTTTTTATAAATGGAGCAAGCAAACAGACTGACGGGCTTGATGGTAAGTGGTCACCGTCACCCACCGACACGTGCAACACCAGGGGGTCGCCAGTGCGTTGCCGGCTATGAAGGAGAGCTTTTTATGCCCTTCTTGAAGAACCCCATGTCATAGTCCTGCGGGAATACATCAGCCGGAAGACTGTTCCAAAGTTTGCATGTACGAGGCAAAAACGTACGTGAAAAACGGACTGTGGAGGAACGCCACGAATCCAGATGATGAGGGTGGAATTTCAGTCTCCGGCGGGTGGTGTAGCGAAGAAATTTTAACAACTTTGTTTTGTTTTGTCTTAACATAAACTATGAGGTTATCTCTTTTTGGTACGACACAACTGATACAGAAAAAAGGTTAACACGTTTGCTTTTTTTGAAATTGTAAAACTAAACAAAAGATCAATCGATAACAAACTCATTAAACATGTGTGGTGAGTGTGTCACCTCTCACCTCTCCCGGCCCGTGGTAGTTCCGTATTCTGCTGAAGATCTCGTTGATCACTGCCGCGTCGCGGAACATGTAGTAGCCGTTGTGCGACACGTGGAACCCGTACTCTACGTAGAGCGCCTGCAGCTGCTCTTGCAGGGACGAGCCCTTGGCGTAGAGGGCGGATGCGAGCGACGCCACCTGAAATTAATAGTGTTGATAACAGGTTATATAGTAACCGTCACGAGTCGTGAGCACAGATTATCAGTGGTAGGGATATTGTTACTTTCGGCCAATGTACAGCAGCCGAAAAAACGCGCTGGACCAATAGACGACGCACACTGGCGAACTGGCGTTTGTCGAACCAATGGTGTACACCGCAGCGCAGTCAATGTCAAACCGACCAATGAAAGTTGTGCTCACCACTCGTGACGGCAACTATACCCAATAGCTTTCCTTCATTAAAGTTATAATTCTTTCTTGAGAACTGTAAAGTGTTCGTTTGACAAACGGCAGTTATTAGTATGCACGTATGTCATTATGTCAGTCTGTGTTGACACATTCCCATACTAATACGATACGATACGATACGATTTCTATACGAAACTGCGTAAGTTCATGTTCGAAGGACTGGCTTGAAACGTACATTATCATAAGTTTTAATAGATAATGTTTAATTCATAATGGATATAGCAGTACTGTTAAACTGTTAGTAATAATGTCAAATCTGAGTCTTGTTGACGCTATATTGAGAAAATTTCAATAGCGTGATTCAAGATACTCGTGGCGCCATCTCTCGGCGAGTTGGGAGGAATTATTTTAACAGGAATATTTAGCCATGATTCGTTCATTCGACAAGTCACCTGGACGGCGGCCGTGACGCCATCTTTGTCGGGCACCCGACGATTGCACATGTAGCCGATGGCTTCTTCAAACGCGAACAGAGCCAGCTTGCCTTCATTCTGCAGTAAGAGGGTTGTGTTACCTGCAATAAATAAATAATTTGGACTGCTGAAAAAAAATTAATAACTTATCAATTGCCATAAAATGTAAAATGAAGTTTTTAGTCATGTAAGACATAATTATTGTATGCCCGCATAGAGTAGACTGTTCTAAACTTATTATAATGTTTGTACATCTTTCTCATGTAACAGTCAACGCATTCTTTTCTTTTCTTTTAAGTGAGGGAGCTACCACTGAATAATGTTTATAGTTATTTACAAGTGGTAATTTAATTGCGGTTCTACTCGAGGGGTGGATACTCTCAAATTTCGGAACCTAGTGGCACGCACTAGTGACATTCTTAAAAGTTGTCTGCGCTTTATAAAATTAAATGTCATCCGCTGTAACGGTGAAGGAAAACATGCCTGAGAGTTCTACATTTTTTTACTATGTTGGCCGCAATCCTTTTATGCCCCAGTGCTGGGCACAGGTCTCTCCCCACAACAGGAGGCCTGGAGCATACTCCACATTGTTCAAATGTGGATTGGTGGAGAGACAGGCTAGTGGGCAACCTGTGTCTGATGTTTTCAAACCACCCATAGGGCCTTTTTTTTATAAATAGAGCAAGCAAACAGACATACGGGCCACCTGATGGTAAGTGGTCACCGTCGCCTGCTGACACGTGCAACACCAGGGGGTCGCCAGTGCGTCACCGGCTATGAAGTAGAGCTTTTTATGCCCTTCTTGAAGAACCCCATGTCATAGTCCTGCGGGAAAACATCATGTTTCTGTATGACCCAAAAGATTTCGTGGCGACATCGTGCGACATCAAACCGAGGTTCAACAATCGTTATCGTACCAATAACAACCCGGACCGATGGCTCAACGTGCCCTCCGAAGCACGGAAGCGCGCATTCACTCGCCACCAGCGGTCACCCGTCCATCCACTGACCGCGCCCGACGTCGCTCGACCGTTTCAATCGCTCGCGATCTACTCGAGCAACGGGGCTCTCTTCTTCCATGCGAAGTTCACCGACCTGTATTAGGCCAGCGTGGTGGACTAAGGCCTGCGTTCTCGTAGTGGTACACCGATCTGTATTAGGCCAGCGTGGTGGACTAAGGCCTGCGTTCTCGTAGTGGTACACCGATCTGTATTAGGCCAGCGTGGTGGACTAAGGCCTGCGTTCTCGTAGTGGTACACCGATCTGTATTAGGCCAGCGTGGTGGACTAAGGCCTGCGTTCTCGTAGTGGTACACCGATCTGTATTAGGCCAGCGTGGTGGACTAAGGCCTGCGTTCTCGGCTCTAGTGAGAGGAGACCCTGCAGCGGGTCCCTCGAGGGTCAAAGCCAACATTGTCACTCGCCACTCACCCATCCACTTGAACCCAGTGAGGGTCTCCACGAAGTGTCCCCGGCCCCTCACGACGGCGGCCAGCATGTGCGTGCTCACGAAGCTGGCGAGCATGTACACCTCCTCGTCCGACTTCCTCCGATGCTGCTCCAGGAGCCACCAGCCCAGCAGAGCGCCCATCTCGTTGCCGCTGAACACCTTCCAGGAACCGGACCTGGTGCAAATTGAAAGTGAATGTGAAAAGAATGTGAAACCATTTAGTCACAGATAAAAAATCACCATCAGAAAAAATACATAGTTAAATGAAACAGATTAATTTTATTTCGCGATAATTATGAATTTGTGTCAATAGTCACAGATAAAAAATCAAAATCAGAAAAATAGTTTAGAAGGAGGAAGGTTTTTATTTCATAAATTATTATTATGAATATTGAAACCTAACATGCTGTTTGTGTTTCAGTTGAGAGGGTCCAGCTTTTGAAATGAGAATTTTTGAGTTTAGAATAGATTGGAAAGGGAAGGGAACAGACAAAAAAAATTGGAAAAAAGTTAAATTTTTGACAGAGTAACATTTACATTGCATTTGGGTTAAATTGATATTACTTTGTATTGTATTGTACAAATTTCTAGGAACTATAATTTTTTTTAATAAAAAGTACTGCCAAGATTGGTTACCATTACCATATTCTACAAGAGTAAAAAAGCGGACTATAAATGTATGTTTTTGCCAGAATTTTCCATAAGTAAGTTTTACATGTGCTGGAGAAACGAGTCCACATTTAGCAGTTATAATATCAGACTTTTTCTCTCTTTACCCAGCGATGGGTAATAGGCAGCCGATGAGTTCCATTAGGTAAAATTATAACTAAATAATATAAAAATAATGAATATACTCGCTAAATTGACAAATAAATTGTACAAAACATGTCAATAAAAATGTGTATTAGTAATAAGTTTTGATTTGCATTAGTTTTTTTGTTTATTTTACTTTTTTAAGTTGCAAAAAGGTGAATATTGATCAAAATGCCCTGTAAAACCAATAGCTAACCCATTTAATTGAATTTGAGACTTACTTCTCGTCGAACTCCGCGACCCCGAGGCGGTCGGCGTCGGGGTCGTTGACCAGCACCAGCCGCGCCCCGCGCGCCGCCGCCAGCTGCTGGCTCAGCGACAGGCATTCCCTCTCTTCGGGGTTCGGGAACACCACCGTCGGGAACTCTGGGTCTGGACTCTGTTGCTCGGGGACGCTTATTGGACGCTGAAATGTGGGGCGATGTATACATAATAAATAACGCTTCACACTCGTAGCCGCACACTAGGATTCCCTGTGTCGTGGGAATGTATGTGTGTTGTTACAAATGTACTCGGACAACTTTTATTAAAGAGCAGTGATTGCCCAGTGGCTTAGAACTCGACCTCGAATCGAGGGGTCCGGGTTCGAATCCCAGTGGCACGCACCGATGACTTTGTAAAAAAGTTATGTGCGCTTTATAAAATTAAATATCACCTGCTGTTACGGTGAAGGAAAACATCGTGAGGACACCTGCGTGCCTGAGAGTTCACAAAAAAATGTTCTCAAATGTGAAGTTCACCAACCCGCAGTAGGCCAGCGTGGTGGACTAAGGCCTACATCCTCTCATTATGGTAAGTAATTAGTTGAGTTTTTGTGCTCAAGCTTTATCAACGTGCTTATCGGAGATATTTAATTCGGGCATCCATTTTAGGTTTCATGAGTCGCACAGTATAAATATTATGTTAATACAACATACAACTTTAAGACAGGTCTCTCCGCTTTGAAATCAGATATAGGGATAAGGGGTTCCAGTGACCTACACTTAAAATAACTAACACTTACCATAACCATTTGTTACTCATTAACTATTACATCTATACTTCTATACTAATATTATAAAGAGGAAACATTTTTATTTTTGTATGTTTGTAACGAATAAACTCAAAAACTACTGGGCCGATTTCAAAAATTCTTTCACCATTAGAAAGCTACATTCAGCCTGAGTAACATAGGCTATTAAATAAAAATAAAAAAAATAAAAAATTCATTGGCAGAGCGAAGCCTGCTGTGTCAGCTAGCTTTTTATATAATTCAAATATTCACCTTCAAACCAGCCGCCTCAAAAGCCTTAACGATGCACTCGTAGCCAACCCCGTGCATCGCGCTGTACACTGTGTCTATGTTGGCTCTCCTGTTCTGTTCCACCACGTCGTCACTGAGACACTCTCTGACATATGCCATGTACTGAGCCGTCACTTCCTGCTGGCAATGTTTGATCAGTTGGTGGGAGCGGATCTCTTCGATGTTCCAGTGGTCGTCGGGTATGCTGTAACAGTTAAAACGATTGTTGTCAAACAACAAGTTTGAAGTGAAAAAATTTTATGGGAGGGAAAACCGATTAGTAACGTAACGCGTTACGGCGCCACTCTGTCTGGTGACTATGGAAACTCAAAGCTTTTATTCAATATTAGGTACAATTTGTGCACAATTAATGAAAGTCATACAGATAAATTAATTATACATTCTACATTCATCCGCTTTGAACGCCCCTCGGGCAAAACGTAGACTGGGAGAAAAAAGCGGGCGGAGAAAAACTCCCAAACTGGTGCGTGCCACTGGGATTCGAACCCGGACCCCGCGATTCGAGGTCGAATTCTAAGCCACTGGGCTATCACCGCTCGTGCAATCAAGCAATGGCCGTGGTCGCCTAGTGGCTAGTACCCTACTTACGTTGTGCAAGTATCTATCGAAGCAAAAACTCACTCCAAACAGCTCCAAATCTCATCGAGGATGTTGTCATCGTGCGGCGCTATGACCTGCGAGCCGTTGCTCCAGTACACCTTGTAGCCGTTGTCCTCCTTGGGGTTGTGGGAGGCGGTGACCATCACGCCGGCCGCTGCCTGGCACACTATGGTGGCGAACGACACCAGAGGCGTCGGACACACTGTGGAGAACAGATGCACCGGAATGGAGGCCGACACGAACACCTTTGCTGTCAGTTCTGCGAATCTGCGGATGAGAGAAAAAAATTGTATTGTAAATTTTGTAGTTGATTCTTTTGTTCGATTTTCAAATTTCTATATCAATGAATTATGATTTTAAAGAAATGTAGGGTTGTATGGGACAATAACATATTTTCTCTTGTTGAATCCAATATGTACCATAATTATTATCTTTAATTCTAATTTCGAATCTATCCTTGTGCGCGCTAATTTAAGTAATGGTTGAAACAATTTCAATGTAATTTTTACTGTTAAACAGAGGAAAACTCTAGGCAACATAATATAGGCTATTTTTTTATTTAAAAAAAGGGCTTGAAACACTGTCTAAATTAATAAATAAATAATAATAAATAACGCTTCACACTCATAGCACCACACTAGGATTCCCTGTGTCGTGGGCGCCATGGACACACACAAGACAAGAACACAACACACCCAGACCAGAAACAGAAATTCAAATTCATCATTCAAATCGTATTCTGCGGGGAATCGAACTCAGGACCTTCCGCGCAGCGCACCTGTGTCTTAACCACTGCGCCACTTGGGTCGTCAAATTAAGAGCAGGGCGACGCCTGCCGGGCCAACTAGTACAAAATAAAAACGAATACTCCATAGCCTCTACACACAACCGTGTCATGAAGTACATACTCGTATATCATAAAATTAAAACAACTCCATGTATTTGAAAATAAACTACTATCAATATGATGTTAATTGATACAAAGATTTCAAAAGAAATAGACACAGCACAGCACAGCTGCAATATTTATTTTAAGACATAGCTCTTAAAATGTACCTAGTCTAGAGAGTTGTATGTGACCTTCACACGTCATCACTTCAAATGATATACATAAGTAGTAACTACTTCATAACGATAGAAACACACAGCTCATATATCGGTCATCACAACTGATAGGTGACACGTATCACATTGTGTAATATTCGTCAGACTAAAGACTTCAAGACATACAATGATTTTTGAAGAATCTCATTTCGTTGATATTTTTATAGATGGATTTTATAACAAAACCATTGGCAATTGATCATTACAGACTTTTACATATAGCTACATCAGCACCAGACTCTCACAATGTACCTAGTCTTAAAGATACCCTAATTACTGTGAAAGTAAATAATGTTTTTATTTATTTATTTATTTATTAGGTACTTGCCACATATATATTACCTTTTGCTATTGTACCGGCCATCAAAGCCCACTACAATCCCATTTTGGAGCTGGTTCTGATTGGCTACCTTCTGGATGTAGGAACATAAGCCCTGGAAAGGAAAAGATATCCTATTATTTCAATAGTATAAATACATGTGTCTACATTATAATTTATTATTGTATGATTGTTTTTCTATCTCCTTGGCCCTGATTCTGTATGACCATTCACACTCGTATCGCGGCAATGTCGTGTCAACCGTGATAAAAGGTCATAAAAAGCTTAAAGGTTAAATATCGTGACTATCTCTTGTGTGCCTTATAGAATAGACATTAAGGTTCCTTTTCGTGCCGAGTTCATGAAATGACGAACGGTTTGATGTCACACAATATCTGCACGAAATCTTTTGGGTCATACAGAATCAGGCCCCTTATGCTTTCACACAAACTAGGTTTGTGTGAAAGCATAAGGGGCCAGTTGTTTGTAATTAATGATATCAAATATGAGGGCAAATTTTTATTAATTTTTTTTTACAGAAATCTAAACTTTACAATGGCGATCCTGAATGAGAAATTCGCTAGTAAATTGGGCCCATTGTAATGAGATGAAATACTATATGTATGTGTTGTAGTTGTTGAGTATGAGTTTTCTTCATGCATTCTTCTCCAGATCTGAAAAGGCCTTTACAGAAATATGTTTTTCTTTAAAACAACAGACTGTGTAAGTAGCCAGTAGTAACAACTCATTTGTAAGAATTACAATACATTGTCATGCAATGATATGCCTGGTTAGTGATTCCAAGCAGTCAGGCGTGAAATTGAATTACATTATTCCTCGAGATGAGTTCATGGTCAATATGATCTACTGAGATGCTGATAACAAAATTAATGATGAAACTACAGTACTTAGTAAAATATTTAAAAATTTTAAAATTTCGTAGTATCAAAAATGGTGGTAGAATCCTAGAGTTGACCAAGTTCTGTTTGTGTGAAGTTGATTTGGGAATAGATTAGATTCTTAGATTCACAATTGAAAGACATAATTATTGTGTGCCCACATAGGGTTGACTGTTCTGAACTTATTTTAATTTTTGTAACATATATCTAGTGCAAGAGTCAACAACAAACACTTTTTTCTTTTGGTCTGGTGCTGCAATTGCGCTTTAGAAATTTGGAACTCTGTTGAGTCAACTAATCTTATATATAAAATTCTCATGTCACAGTTTCAGTTATCATACTCCTCCAAAACGGTTTGACCGATTTTTATTAAATTTTATATGCATATTCAGTAGGTCTGAGAATCGGCTAACATCTATTTTTCATGCCCCTAAGTGACAAGGGTTGTCCACACCTAACATTTTTATTTTATTTTTCAATAATGTGGCATCAAAAAATACATACAACCCAAAATTTTCACCCTTCTATCACCAACCCCTATTTTTAATAGTAGATTTTCAACGCTTGAAACTTATATCGCAAAACAACGTTTGCGGGGCCAGCTAGTAACTATACAAACAATTAAATATGCCTACAAACCTGTGCAGTTTGTAGCACTACAACATCGTTCATGCACATGTAGCCGGCGCCCATGCGACCGCGCAGCCCAGCCGTGCCAAACTTCTGTCGCTTCAACATGGTTTTCTTCAGCTTGTCCCATTGTGCGTTTTTTATATCATCTAGCACCTCTTGACGCGTGACTGGGTTCTGTGGACAGTTATTTATTTTTTATTATCATCCAAAATAAATGGAAAATGGCTCCATTGTTGGCCACAGGTCCCTTCCCACAACAGTGGGAGGCCTCTAATATACTCCACCAGTCACATCCTTCAGACACTCCACATCTTTCACTCTTCTTCTCCACATCCTTCAGATTGGTGGAGAAATAATGTTTTTCAAACCGCCCATAGCACCTTGTACAGGGTTAAACAACTGCTATTGTATTGGTATCAAGTGGGATCAATGTCTTAACGTTCCCTCCGAAGCGCGAATGTAATTTGCCACAAGCAGTCCACCCATCCAAGTACTGACTGTGCCTGAAATTGCTTGAAATTTCGATCACCACTAATGTACTCAATTAGCTATACAGGGTTAAATGGAACCCTCTTAAATTGCTTACATGTCTGTAACTTCGGTAACTTCTTCTGATGACTAAGTCAATTTTTATGAGCCCTACAAATAATGATAGTCAATTTGTATAACTAGTGCTGATATTCAAATTCTTTAGATTCAACGTACAGTAAAATGTCACAGAAGGAAGTACCTATAATGTGTCAAATGAGTTGTTTTCTATTAAAGAACAAAAGCAGCAAAGTAAAGTAATAAAATACATTTCCTGGGTCTTGCATTCAATTTTTAAGATAAGTGCCCATACTAGTTATCATTCACTAATTAAATTGTCAAGGTCAGCTGCATTTTTTATTATTGTAAACAATTCCACACAAGTTATAGTCAAACAATAATGAAAATCAATTCATTGACTTATTGGTAGGGTAACAGAAAATAATCATAGAAAGAATAAAAGAAGGAACCAATTCTTTAATCCTACTAACTAGTCTACTATGTTTCTTATTATAAAAATAGTAGTAGTAGTAGTAGCAAAAGTTTGTGAGAATGGATGTATGGATAAATGTTAGTTACTCACACAGAAATGGCTGAACACATTTGGATGAAATTTGGTGTATAGTACGTAGAATATAACCTGGATTGATATATAAGATACTTTTATCCCGCTCTAGCTCAAGTTCTTAGTTTCAAGTGGACAAACTCATGGGTGGAAGCTAGTATAAAGATAATCTCATCTATCACCAATTACTCACTTTCACTACGCATGTTCGCTACCATGTACAGGGCAAACTTGGGCCCCGTGTGGGGAAGCAGTAGGAGTATTGAGTACTGAGCCAGGTGTAACGGTTATTTGCCCGGGTTGTATAAGCATATTTAGTATATTTTGTACAGTCTGAATTTGATTCACATTTTAAAGGTTTTGAGTTCCTTTTATACTGGAACTGGAATGGCTTCTGGCTATAAATCAATTCAGGACTGACAAGTTACTTTAGCAGGAATTTCTATATCCATACCAGATAATTCTAGAAAAACCTGGAAAGGCTACAAAGCGCGACGAAGATTTTTTTATGAAGAGATTTATGATAGTAAAAGAAACATTGTAATACTTTTAATACTTCTACTTCTTGAATACTTTTAATACTTCTAACAAATGTCTCTGCTTAAGGACTTTAGCATGAAACTGAAGCGACACTTACTTTATCATGTTTAAGCCAGGTTTCTACAGCTGAGTCCAGTTTTGGGTCCCCACTGTGACAGGTGGTCATGTTATTACAATTACACGGCCTTAATAACAATATAAGTAAATGAAATATGAAAGATTTCTGATTTTCAACAGTGTATTAATGTACTTGAAACCGAGCCGTCCCCAGAGTGGAATCTGCTATGACGCCAATGATACAATATGAGCTAATTCACACAATTATTTCAGTAATGATTTTTTATTGACCCGACAACAATCAGCCGGTAACGAATCGATAAGCAAAAAAATTTGAAGTTAAAGTAATATAAATTATATCTACAGCTAATAAGGTTCAAATTTCAGCACCGCCTAGACCAAAAGTCAAGATTGACGTTTGATATTTTTTTATACTGACATTATTGTCATTTTCAAAAATATACTGCGTTCAATTTAAGTATGTAGCGAAAGGTTTGATAATATAGTAAAACTATTTCCTTTTATTTTAGCAATTTAAAATACAATGATATGGATATCATAGTTTTTAATCTTTTTTTGATCTTTAAAATCTAGAATGTTTTATGATTGCAACTATTTATTAGTGTTTTTCCTGTACGGCTGGTAACATTTTGTTTAGGCGGGAAAGTAAAGTACAATAAAAATATGGGCGAACAAGACGGCGGGCGAGTAAGGCGGATGTGGGAGGCAGCGCCCTATTAAAAATAAAATAATAATTATACAAACACACAAAATGCTTTGGGTCACTTTTATTTACACTAATTTTATTATTATTTTAATAACATACTTCAGACGAGGCTGATTAAGACAGTGGTAGATTATGCATTAGCACCTATGGCTTGAGTCTACCCCTTGCTTTATGACTCACCTCACCATACACAGTAAACAATAAACAGTAATTCGGTCAAGTATGAGAAGAAGACCGGACTGTTCGGTGCAGATTTCAAATTGTCGCGACGGGGAATCGAAATTCTAACTTGTAAGGTTTTGGTATTCATGCGGTGCAGGTACCTACATTAATATGAGCGTAGAGCCTTGAGCATAGACCATAATAATTTCCCTCGTACAAGTGTGCTTTCAAAAAATGTAAATCCGTAATTGAATCTAATTAATTATTTATTTATAAGCTACTTAAATAAATTTATTTAGAATTAAGGAGCTGTGGATTTTGTGATAAATAAATAGTGAGTATTGTTTGAAGATGGCAAGGGAGGCAGGAGCTCCTAGACCTCGGTGTCTCCGTAAAAGGGGCCCCGGGCTGTAGCCCCAACGCCGGCACTACATGAACCTGTCCACGGGTTAGAGTGATCAGTCAGTTAACGGGTGGCCTGCATCCTTCGCTACTTATTTACCGTATGAAAATATTACACCGTAGATACTTTTCTCAATTCCATCAAAGGATTGACAGCCCTAAGGTCTCCGAAAATTGTGTCCAAAACAATTTCCTAATCAGACGAGCCGCAATCTGGTCGCGTCCTCTCGGACCGGGGATCACCTTCACCTGCGTGACGTCACCGTGCTTGATTAGGAAGCCGATTGTCCAATCAGTGGCCAATCACGTAATTGTAATTGCTACGGAACCGACCACTCCACGCCCCTCCCGCCCGTGTCCGCCGCAGCCGCGCTTAATTCGGTTGTGTGCGATGGCCTTTTAGTTTTTAGGGTCCAGTTCTACCGTTAGCGGTTAAATACTTGTGAACTAAAAATATAGAATAAAGAATAATAATTAATTGTTGCCACACACAGATTATTATGTGAACAGATGATATTTTCATAACTAACGTGTCATAGTATTATTGAGTATCCTCGTAGTGGTTATTAGGTTGTGTCGATGTTTTATCTTAGTTAGTAGTATATATATAGCACTTTTTTCGCTTGTAGCTTTCCTACCATCTAAGTTAAGCTGTTATCTTAGTGTATCCATTAAAATGATGATATTTTCTACATTTAATACGTAAAATCATTATATAAAATCAATAAAAATCCTCCAAGGAAGCCTCAAGTACTTATTGCAGCTAGAAATATTTCTGCTGTAAGAGGGCCGCGGTCAGTTCCAATTCATTTCTCGCTTTTCGCCGTTGTTATGACAAGTACATCGAACCAATGTTGTTCCTCTGGCCTTTGACTAATTGATGGCTTTATAACCATAGTAATGACTTTCTAGGACCTCTCGTAATACTACATTACAATGTACGCTCTCGCAATACTATCGAGGTTCTTTTAAAGACAAAATGAAGACTGTAATGCTAGAATAATTATGGTTTTAGGTACTGAGAAATAAAACTAAATATCACCTGCTGTGACCTGCACATCTGAGACCCCTAATGTTCTCAATGGACTGTTAATAGGTTAGGGGTGCGGTACCCCTAATAAATAATAATAATACTTTTAATTTATTCCGCGTTCTTAACTCAAATCTAAACGGCTGTTTACTAACCAGTTCATCTTCAAGCACCGATAGATCTTATAAATCGAATTACGTTCCATTAGTCGATTTTACGATTGTAATTTATAAAGCACTTGAACATTTATGTATATAAATAAAGTTAAACTGGGCCGCCTCACGTATTGGCACTAGGGCGGGCGGCAGTCTGCTGCCAGATAGGGCGCGTAAAAGTATTATAGAATTACGCAAACGTATCGAAAAAAAATTAACTTTTTTATTTTTTTAATCTGTGGTGTTTGTGATAATGGGCGCGGAAGACACTATGGATGCTAACACTTTGGCGTCGGTGGAGTTCGAAGTCTTTGGTCAAGTTCAAGGTTCGTTATTCAAATTTTATTTATTTATTTATTATGCACACCGTATAAAATTAAAGTACTTACTTAATTGCAAACACATAATATACGTACATAAACGATAATTTAGAATAAGATTTTTAGAAGACCGAAGATTTAAAAAACAAAACGTGTTAAAAAGGTTAAGCCCAATTTAACTTAATCTTGAATTTTTATCTCATCTAAATTTCATAAAACATAAAAGTGTATAACGTCCCTAACAGTCACGGTTTGTTAATAGCTAGGTCTTGTTATCGTTATGTTCAGATTGTTTATTAATTGAACGTAACTAACGTTAATCCTTGTTCATCCAATTAATCCGAGTTTTCCTGCTGTATGAACTTAATCCTGAAAAATCGAGCTGGACCAGTAAAAGATAGAGATTTTAATATAGTTTTTTTTACCTTAATGGTCCTTTTTATTGTATTGAGTACCACACGGACATGTAGGCCACCTGGTATTAAGTGGTCGCTATATTTTGGACACCCACAAGACCCACATCCAACTCTACGAGTATATAGAGTAGAGTTCCTATCTGAAGTCGGTTGTGGGTGCGCTGCCACTCCTAGACTAATAGCGATTTCGTCTTCGTCAATCATACCTCCGACAATATTTGCGTTTTTCCGTTAGTATTCATTTCTGGAAATATTTTCAGTGCCTATTAATTTCTATGTATTTAATTTGATGTAAAAATAAATTAAATAAATATATACCAATTAATTGTAGTAATTGCCACCCATTTATTAAAGTAATTGAGTAGCAAAAGGTCATGTAGGCCACCTGATATTAAGTGGTCACTGCAGCCCATGGATGAAGGTTGTAGGTATGCGGGTGCGTTGCTACTCATGAGGACTAAGATGTTCGCCTCTAATACAGTACCGCCGGCAACTGTACCTCCGCAGCCGAAACACAAGACATGAAGAACATGCTGCTTTAAGACGGGTTAAGAGGCTGGCGGCAAGGCACCTCTCCGTATGAGGTACTATGACTCTACCAGCTGTTGTTCGCTTTAGTAGGAAGGTATATGAAATAAGTTATAAGCAATTACACAAATAAATTCTCAAAATAGCAATCTAGACTATCAAAATAGTTTCTAGACGACTAATTAAAATAGTTTTCAATGTCATGCACTTTCCAATACATTCGCGAAATCTTACACGCATAGCTTGGCACTGAATGCGAATACTGATGACTATCTAATACCTACATGAGATAGATAACAAAATAAACAAACCATAGTCTGTTTGTCTACGTCCATTTGTCTGTGTATTTGTACGTTTATCCATTTTCCATCCTGATGTTACGGTGAAGGAAAACATCGTGAGGAAACCTGCATGCCAGAGTTTACAAAAAAAATGTTCTCAAAGGTATGTTCGTCCAGCAACCCGCAGTAGTGGTGCGTGGTGGACGGTGGCCTACATCCCTCTCATTGTGAGAGGAGACCCGACCCTGTCGTGGGTCATTAATGGGTTACTGACAAAGGCACTATCCGTGTAGGTACTTATACTTACCTAAAAGTTCAGTCACCTATAAAAAGGGGAAGTAAAGCCACGATATCTAGTGATATTCCTAACGAGTGTCGGTGATTGAGTTGTGATCCGAGATATATTTAGCGAAACTAGGTATCTAATTAGGCCGTTGTCATTGAGCGACTTGGGCGCTTCGCGAGGTTATGCTTGATGAACTAAGCAGGGTTATAATTAAACTCATTTTTAAATTGTTTACGGTAAACATGCCATGAAGGTCTTGCTGAATACCAAATAGGCATCAAGGCGGTTTGGTAATCCATTTTTAAACGCGTGCAAGACAGATTCAATGGGTTTACACCTACTACCTACCCACCTACCCAGGTGTGCTGTGAAGCAACATGTTCTTCATGTCTTGTGTTTCGGTTAGAGAAATGTGTGACATGTTAATCCTAAAGAGACTGTCCGCCAATCCGCATTAGGTCAGCGTGGCGGACCATGGCTCATATTCCTTTCATTATAAGAGGATCCCCGACCTGGGGGATTACTACAAACTCCTAAAACCATCATAAAGCAATAATGTTTTGTTTTAATTTAAAACACAACATCATTGCTGTTCATGAAACATGTCTTGTGTTGCCGATGTTGCGTAGACCGTTTAGACCTGGGGGTTGCAGGTACAAGGTTGGATGTTGACGTCCACGTACGAGTACGTCATTTGACAGGATTTGAAACCAAAATTTCAAAACGCCTCAACCAATTTTTTTGAGGTTGGCTAAATTCCATTACGCGTAAACTACGTCTGTATGTTAATTAGGTGTTCGGATATAACAAATAATCGATTCAACGTTATTTTATGATGCTTCAAACACTTCTCGAAAAATGCCTGCCAGCTCTTAAGCTAACGCGTATAACTACAGAAAGAGGGTTTTATTCTAGGTTGTTACTTCACGAAATACTGCAAAGAAGTGGCTGAGACGCTGGGCATCGGCGGATGGGTGAAGAACTCTAAGAAAGGCACTATCGTCGGCAAGCTAGAAGGTATCAAGTCACAATTGGATCAGATGTTAGTATCAATTTCGACCTTTTTTTTTGATTTCACCCGCTATCCTGTATGTGTTAGGTACTTTATCATCTGAGGCGTCTGTCAAATTTGTCAAATTCAGTAGAAGATGGAGCCCCACCCACGACTTTTTTACTTTGATGCCACCTGCTATCCTGTAGTGTTACTTTATCATCTGAGGCGCCTGTCAAATTCAGTAGAAGATGGGGCCCCACCCGAGTAAAAATAGTCACGCTGTAATTAGGCTGTAATAAAATGCCCTTTTTAAGGCCCACTATTGTGCACGGGTCCCCACAACAAGGGGAGGTCTGGAGCATATTCCACTAAGCTGCTCCAATGCGTGTTGGTGGAGAATTTTTGTAATTTAATTAATGTTATTGAAATATCTTATAATATTATATACACATTTTAGATAAATTCAAATTAATAATTATGCCATAAATGTAAAGGTGGGATTGTTTGTTTGTTCTAAAATGAGGGGGCGAAACGTATCGCCCAAAAACGTCACTCGTCGTAAATGTAATATCGGTATTAAAATAATGATTCAGTTATTTATTTTGAGTCTGCGTGGCTTTTATGACCCAATCCTACTGTAATTTTACTTAATTATTTGCCTTAATGGTAAATAGTATTTCTTGCAGAATTTTGCTGTCATAGACAGACAGACTAAGCTACAAGAGGTTTAATCAAAAAATAATCTGATGAGTGTTGTGGGGACACAGGTGTTGAGTAGCACACTTGGATATAGTCTCAGATCCTATTTGACGTTGGCCCCGTAAGTCCGTTACCGTAATAACCACTGAAAATCAGCATGACACAAACCAGTTTGCTGTAAAAAAATTAAAAATTGAATGTAAAAAATTTGCATTTCAGTAGGTAGGTACACTTTATCTGGATGATGTGATGATGACGTGATGTCTGATTCTGTTGTAATTGCCAAACATTATCGATATCTGCAGATAAATATCGCCAGTAGCTCTCACTGATCGATATAATTTACACGTATGTACTTAGTTAAATTCACAGGACTCATTTAGTAAAATTATCAGCGAAGTAATGCGAATATTCCGATTGTAATGACGTGATAAGCCATTTTTATTTATATGCCCATCTTATCGAAGATTGATTCTTATGATTGATAATAATGATGATGCCTGAAAGCTTTATTTGTTTACTAGCTGACCCCGCAAACGTTGTTTTGCCATATAAGTTATGTGCGGGATTAAAAACACAGGCCAACGACCAAAAGACTTTTTTGATAATTTTAACTAATTCCTGCGTAATTTTCTATCCTCATTACGAAAAAAATAATAAAAATGTTTATTTAGTGAATATTGACTTCGTATCTTTCCCAGGATCGACTGGCTGAGTACCACGGGGTCTCCAGGCTGCAAAATCGAGAGATGTGATCTGACCAACTGGGCTTACACAACGAGGATAGCTTACACCAACTTTACCATAAGATTCTGATTTTTTTCTTGAGAATAAACTTTTTGATACACTACGCCAATTTCGGTTTGTTATTTTAATTTTTATTATAAGTACCTACTCTTTATTGTGCACAAATAATGGACATATAAACATAAAAATGTAACAAAAAAATGGACATATAAACATGGCGATTTCTTCTAGACAACCATCTCAGTAGGAGTCTTGAAAAGATACTTATAAAACACGGTAGAGTGCACGAAAATATTGAATTATTGATTTATTTTGTAATTTATTAAACAAAAGGACACAATTCACAATTAGCTTGTAATTTAAACGTAATTAACATAAAGAGAGAGACAAACACAGATTACACTTTCAGTCTCATAAAAAATGATTTTTATTATGCGAAAGTACCTAATACCTAATCGAGTCAGTTGACTTAAAATGTTAATGACAACATAAGTCGGGTTGTTGATACAAAATCTATGTTTTGTTGAAATGCTTGACTAGCATCCACTTACAACCAAAGTTAATAAGACAAAAGCAGAACTTACTTGTGGACTACTATGCTTTTTATTTTTAATTTTTTTTACTATGTTTTTTCATGAACCTCTAGGGTTGTATAAAAAGTTTATAAAATATCAAATCAACAAAATTTGAGCGTAACGTTTCGTACTCTGAAAACAAGAGCAATAACAGTCTTGGCTAAACCTGAGTACCTACTACAGAGTAGTACTTCTACTAAGTTAGAACCTAACCTAACCCACCTCGCAACTTCAAGGCATTCCGCATCCAAGATTGTTTGGTTTTAAGATATACTTACATACATAATTTACATAGGTTATCGAGAGTAATTCAATTAACAATCAATATTGTGTGATTTGCTACTCCATCGTCGCCGGATCGCGCTGGCACAGATAAGACATCGTAAACAATGTCAACAAACAAACCAGTATTTACGACGCCCTGCGCTGTGGTAGGTACTCCATACATACATAAGAACAAAGGTTAAAGTCGTACAAACACGTTTTATAACTGCTAAAACTAGTTTTGTCTAAAAATTCAATAAATAAAAATGGAAGTCGTAGCAAACATGTTTTAAAACTGCTAACACTAGTTTTAGCTAAATAATACAATACAATAATACTTGCACACCAAAATTAACTATGAATTAAAATAAGAATAACATAACAGACATAACAAATGGTGGCCAAAAGGCGGTCTTTTCGCACGGGTTGCAAACTGGGTAGAAAACATAAAAAAGGAAAACAATGTGACTTGGGGTAAGGGAGTACAGAAAACTTATTTATTATAGTAGAGCTCATAGAAGACGGAAGGTACAGGAACGAATTCAACTCATGAGTATACTCGTATGTACGGTGCATTCATGCACGAACAATCTCGACCTTAGAAATTACTCGTACTATCGGAGTGCAACGACTGTGTGGCGACTTTCGCTACTCGACAAGAGATGGCGCCACGAGTATTCTGAAACACGCTTTCGAAGTTTTTTAACGCTGGCATACATCGAATATTCAGGTACAAAGCTATCCCCATAGTTGTGACTACCTAGCTTGGCGGAAGATCCTACTTAGTCAAAAAGTCCTATGAATTTGGACGGGTTGAAAAATAAATGTAAATTCCGGTCACAAGTTACCATTAAGTAGCCCGTATGCTTGTTTCATGTTTGTTACTAATTTATTAGGTAAGAAAATAAAATCTTGTTTTCTCTAAGAGCAATAAAACTAGAAAATCTGGAAACAAAATTTGTTGTCTCCAAGTTTAAGGAAGTATAATGTCTTTACATAATTAAAAACTGTTATAAATAGTTTTTTCTGAATCAAAACTCGTTTAACCTGAAATGATAGATACCGTTAAATAAATGTGACAATAAAAAGAATTGACTGATATTATTATCCATGAACTGTGTTGGTATTAATTAATTGTTAAATTTTTTCTTACTTGTTGTAAAAGTAGATTAACATAACATAAAAATATAACGTTTTCATAAGGGAAGGTAAACGAATTTAAATACCCTATCGGTGGTGAAGGTAGTAATTATTTGCTTCCTTACATCGCTTAGGCACACTTTTAAAAAAAATATTGATTTAATAAAAAAAATTAACATAGCCCCGACTCGGATTATTCCGACACAATAAGCTTTAGTAACACTTTCAAATAAAAAAAATACTGGTAAAAAGATATAAACAAACGAGTAAACTCAGACGCAATGGTCAAGCCTGCCCGTTTGTAAGATAACATACGTAATTCATACGATATGCCAGTCTCTGTAGTCTCAATGGACCGACAAATTTATGAGTATGGGTATAACAAGCCATTGTCGACCCTATACTGGTGTGATAAAGGCGTGATCGCTATCAACTATTTGGTGCGCTTGCACGGAGCAGGGCAAAGGACCCCGGTTTTCTCCGTTCATCTATAATTAGGTTTTATTCTTAGAACAAAAGGATAACTATTTCGTAAATTGATCACAACGCAAAATCTTCTCGTTTGAGGAAAATGTATCAATGGGGCCATCATGGCCACATTGAGAATGCATATGCCATTACGGCAAAGAGAGTGTCACGCCGGATCGTCAGGCCGAGTGCAGTCACGGCGTACGATACTAATCAAGATACGACACGTGTATAGGTTAAGGTAAGATACGATAACGTCGCGTCGGCTAGACGACTGCAGCTTGCAGATAATATCAGAGATACTAAAAGATTGACATAATTTGTTATGACTGGGATATAATGTCATGTACCTTTTTAAATTATGATATCATTATTTTAATTTTAAAGTTCTTGTGTAAATTGTTTCGTTTTAAGTGACAGATGTGTTTTCTTTTAAGAAATAATATCTCTTACCTTAAGAAAGTAACTCACTGTCACCCTCTTATTCCTTCCGAAAAGCGGCATATTTATTGTGTTTCGGTTGGGGTTTTGTGATTGCTGGAGATACTTCTTTTAAGGCGACCATCTTAGCCCTAAATACAGCATACAGGTACAGCATATCCATTAAAATGTTCTTCAGACATTAAAACATAAGCAATTTTATATTTTTGAAAATTTACCCCCTTCAAAAGTTACATTTGGGGTTGTATTTGAATTTGAATGGAAGCTTTCACTTACTCCCCTTAGACATCTGTAAAGTAAAATTACGTCTGTGAAAAATGCATGCAAAGCCAAAAAAATGTCCAATGATCTATGCGTCATTTTTTTCGGCTGATTTAGTTTCTATTTTAAAATGTTTCGGCACTGATAAGGTAGTTTCACCTCAACCGGGAAATACCGGCCGGTATCAACCAGACTGTTCCGACAATTTCTATCTTGGCACACTTTGTCTTACGATTGAACGGCCTGTCTAATTTTGATAAGGCATTATCGGAAATAATGGGTATTATATCGAATCGCTATCTTTTCTCCGATCCGCGCGGTTCTTTACCAAGCCATGGTCAACTGTTAGCTTGATTCAAGAGGTCAGGAAATGCATGGACGATTGATAAAGTTGACGCTAAGCGTGTGTCTGATACATTGCTTGATCTATAATTGATATCGATATTGAATTATTGATAAACAAACGTAAATAAGTTAGTGCTACTTTATAGGTGGTAGTGCCATCATAGTTCGGTCGGGGAGGTCCCTTACTACCAGCCGCATGTTTTTGGAGATGTGATTGCTAGCGATACTGTATATCTTGGTCCTTATGAGTCACGTGCAAGTGCACAAGTGCAAGGCATTTAGATGGAAACAGGAAAAAAACAACGAAAGGAAATGCCCTAATTAGGTTTTTCTATGCAGTAAAAGAATTTCAATTGATATACCCAGGGGAATAACTTTATCAGAAGATTATCGATACGACTGTCAGTCAGTTACTATCAATGCTGTCAAAGATCTTGTTCGTGCTATCGTCAGCAACTTAATCGATGGAAGATATCAAACGCGTGTAGATACATTTGACGGTATCTAAAGTAATTAAGTAAAAATTAATGAGAAAAATATTTGTTGCAGTACCTACTAATGGTGTTTGTCCTTCTAATTAAATAAAACTTCGTGAATAAATAATGATTAAATCTATTTATTGCCTTATGTACTTCCGAGGTCCTTATAAGAGATAGACAATAAGTATTTACATAAACTTAGGTGCTATACTGCTCTATACATCATGAGGAATGGTCGCGAAATTTGACTTAGATTTCATTACCTACTCAAACTTAATATTTTAACAACGATTAAGACATTATTTATACACATAATTAAACAATGGTATATAACAGAAAGAAAAGCAGAACAAATACTATATATTACTATAATAATATGGAGATATCTCTCAGTAAAAATGAGTACCTATGTAACAAATTAAAAAAGCATTTTTAAGAATAACTTCTGTTTTTAGAATGTCATTGTTCCGAAAATTAAAAAAATATATGTAGGTATATCAATAAAAGTATATTTATTTTATAAAACTCAGTAAGGATAAAAATAAATAAATATTGATAGTTTAAACTTGTGAAAATATTCATCACATTTCGAAACAATGAGACAAAATGTTTTATTTAAGTATAAAGATTTACAAATTTATCTCATGACTAAATAAAATTAAATAAAACCATTTGATTAAAATCCGATAAAATACTGATAAAAATATTTCGTTAAAATACAGTAAAGTATAAGGGTAACAAGGGTCTTTAAAACAGTAAATAAACCTTATGTTAAGTGTAATATTTTATTCAAAATTGGCATAAAAAAGCGGTTATTTACAACATTTCACTAACTCTACATTTTCCCTACAGTAAAACAGGTTTTTTAAAGTAACTGTGTAAACTACAAAAAGTTATCAAACGGAATATTTAGAATAGTTGTTTATAAATATTAAAATATGATCAACACTTGGTTCAAGAAACGTTGCGGAAGCAATAGATATTTCAGATTTTAAGTCAAATCTCTTTTCTCCAGTAACTCCAAACATGAATAAATAACTGTTATCTGGAAGAATATAAAAGTTATGGTTGTACCGCCAATGAAGTAATTTCATTTGATTTTCGGCTCGTCTGTACGTCGCAATTTCAACGCTTATCTTTACAACATTGCTTACAGATTCTTATTAGGTAACAAATAACAAGACAATAAAATATTATCATATCATTAAAGGTAAATGCATGCAATTAAATGATAAAGTCACAAGATCAGTATAAACTATTGTACCTTTACAGATTTTGGGCATAGGATAATCAGGGAGATGTTTTCATCCCTATTTGTTCAGTCGTATAGTATACTCTATATATTGCAAATTGGTAATAATCTGGGGACTATAATCTATAAATCGTATGCCCGTTAAATCATTGCATTCTATCATTTAAAATAATTGTTATGGTGCCTATAATATGGTGTTATGAAGTATCAACACATAAATAAGCTTACTTACAAATTATCAAATACTTACGTAAATATTACAAAATAATTATTAAGAATAATCTCTGTATTCGTAAATTTACAACATTTTCGTAGTACTTATCGGTAAGTCTATCTTTGTGCACTATTGATAGGGAGAAAGCAAAGGCAAAATGAACGATGATGCAATCTTTTATGCCACCATGTAAACTGACAAGCAACGTATCACTGGTTGGGCAAATGTTAATCAAATAAACACTAAAAAAAGGTAAATGGCCCTGAAAATATTCAGTCCCTATTGACAATGTGATTGAACAGAATAACGAGTAGGTATGAATGTATGTATGCGTTTTTGTGTGACAATATCAAAATTTGACACTATCAATGACACGTTCATGTAACTGTAGACAAATAAGCATATTTGCATCTGATGTCAAGTGGGTGCTCCAGCTCATAGTAAGCCACATTAATTGCCAAACAGGACAGACATATCGTAGTGACAGATTTTGTAAGTGAAAGCGTTGCGTTTGGAAGACTTGGATTATATCATATCTTCTGTCTCTCGGGCAACGTTTGCTTTGCTTGCGATATACTAACAAATAACGTAGCGTAGTAACGTATCCCTGTGCAATGGCAATTCTGCACAATCGCAACAATTTCAACCCAACCGCCCGACGTACGAGTATCGTCGAATCAAAAACGAAGCATTCGATTTATGTACAACGTTTAAACTTTCTCCTCTGGTATTTGTAGAGGGACGCTCGCTTCCTCTGTTTTCCTGGTAGCGGCGGCGGCGGCAGCGACTAGCGCTCGTTTGTGTCTCTTCTTGGTTCTCTCTTTGTGGAAGAAGAGTCGGAGATAGTGGCAGGGGAACACGACGCAGTCACCTGCGGGTTCCTCTGCGTCGATGTAGACCCCTCGCACCAGGATGGAGTTGGAGCAATTGAGGAGTATCAGCAGCGCGAGGCTGACGGTGTGCGAACACCAGTTGCTGAGCTTTGGTGTATCTGCGGTGAAGGATACAGGTTAAGTTAACAAAAAAGAATAATTAGTATTAGAATCACATTTGAGTACCTACCTACCTATCAATTTATATAACTTTTTTCTGGTGTAGTTTAAGATGAATTGAAAACTTTTTAAAAAAATCAGCGTTGTCACTTAAAATTTCTATTTAAAACCAATCACACTTTGAAAAATATATTTTTTTAAATTTATGAGACTATTGTCCATCCTATTTGTTCTAGTTCGGTCAAGTCTGAAAATTTGTAAAATTTGACCATAAAATAAAAAGGCCCTTAAAACTCTAACAAAAGTGCTCATTCGATTGATTTTGCTAGCGTTTGAAATTCACTGTTGGATTGACATGCATTTTCTTTCTTCTTTACAGCGCATCGTAGTCCACTGCAGAATATGGGCCTCCTCAATCGACGCCACTCCACCCGGTCCTGGGCCCTCTGAATGCAACGGTTTTCCGCTGTCTTAATCAGTTCATCAGTCCACCTGGTAGGAGGGCGGCCTGTGCTCCTTTTACCTAAACGTGGTCGCCATCCGCGGACCTTCCTACCCCGTCGGTTGTTTTATAGCGTACCTGGGAAGAAGTACAGATCCAGCAACCCCCACACGCCCCGCCACACGTTGACGGTGGCTATGAAGGAGAGGAGGTGGTACACATCAGCCAGCAGCAGCCGAGCTGCTCCTTGGAGCTTCGCTGCAGCCCACCGCATCGGGGCCTGCAGCGCGAACGTGAACACTACCAGCGCGTAGCCCACTATCTGTTGAAGAAAACGTTTTGCTATTAACCTTTTAGAGTGGTGATAGCCCAGTGGCTTCGAATTCAACCTCGATTCGAGGGGTCGGGTTCGAATCCCAGTGGCATGCACTAATGACTTTGAAAAAATGGTTATGTGCGCTTTATAAAATTAAATATCAACTGCTGTTACGGTGAAGGAAAACATCGTGAGGAAACCTGCATGCCTGAGAGTTCACAAAAAAAATGTTCTCAAAGGTATGTTCGTCCAGCAACCCGGTTTGAAATTTGGCACAATGTGGAGAAGAATGCACGAATTCTAATATAAAAAAAAACACTCCACGCACACTATATAAGTTTGAGTACTCTGACATGCACACATAGATAAACATGACGTGTACGTACATTCCGTTACAAATTCAAATTTCAATAAATTATAGTCGAATTTCGACTACTTTGCGATCTCTATTATAAACAAATCGACAGACGGAGTCACTGTTACGGCGCCTCCTACGATCCCTGTGCAAACTTACGACTTCCTTATCTCCTTATTCGTCAACACACGGATGAGGTGTAAGCCCCCTAATAATTGGTCTTACAACTAAATACCTTAATGCTGCAAGCTTATAACTAATCATTTGTACACACATTTATACATAGAGACTGTTTGACGAACCGTGGAAACCAACCGACGCAGGGCGATATGGTTTGTAAATAATGTCTGCTTATTAATAGTTTTAAACAACTCGACAATAATAAGATTTATAACACGTTTTATTTCATGGAAATCGTCGGAGACGTGAAAATATTTATTTTGTTAATATATCTTTGCATAAGCTCTAAGTTCTCGCATTTTCTTGTTTAAACGAAATGTAGGTTTCTAAATAATATGAAAAAAATATCAAATAAGTTGCCGGAAAATTCAGACGCACAGTCTCTTTGATGTTTAGGTTTTAGTTGGCATAATACACAAACAACAAATATTATAAAAATATCTGCGGCGTGTTTAAAGAAATAAGCCATGTTTAATTTGCTCTACATCAGCCTGATATTTTTACGTCACTAAAACAAATTATTTGATTCAACAACTTATATCTTTGAAAGAGCAATTTCAGTTTACTTCATCTAATTTTGCCCCAAATAGATAGTACCAAGTGGGAACACAACCGAAGTTGCCGTAGCAAAATGTACTTAATTAATTAGTAGATAAGTTGCCTATATTGTAAACAGTTAGTTCAATGAACTACTCAACAATATCAATTACCGAAGGGTGAACATAATCGTTAATTTATTTTGGGATTGTTCTCATCTTTACCGACAGTGATAATTAATATAAGGAAATCTACAAAAATAAATCACTTTATCAATGAGTTTGGTATTATGCCGTTCTTAAGACACGACCAAGAACAAGAAAGTAAAAAGTTAAGTTAGTTAGTTTAAAGAAAAGTTATGTTAGTTAGTTTAAAGAAAAGTTAAGTTACTTAGTTTAAAGAAAAATAAAAAATATAATCATAATTTTTTGCTTGCTGTAACGGTGATGGAAAACATCGTGTGGAAACCTGCATGTCTGAGAGTTGTGACAGACAGGCACAATAAAAAGAGAAAATATTATGGAAATGATCAATAACCTATGCGCAACTTGTAATCATTCAGTATAAGCTAGCCTTTGGAACAGTGTCCACAAAACCACATAAAAGAAGATATACGTGTCCAGCAGTGGGGCAATCAAGCGTGGGCAGTCTATTATATTCATTCAAGTCAACAAAAAATACTCAACCTACAGCATTGTCTACACGGAGCTCTTTTATCAATTAATTTGCATTATGTTATCGTAATTATGCTATTGCAATGTACAAGTATAACAAGGATACAGTTAACGGTGTACGTTATTGCTCATTATTCCGTATTTTATTGAATAAGATACTTTCTTTTTAACTAATTAACTAAACATCGCTCGTTTGCAGTCCTTCGTTATCGGATCTGGTGTCAAATGGGATCACAAGGCAGATATCTTCGAAGTGCATCTTAAGAAAAATGCAAAGAGTCTAAACATTTCTCTTTCCTCTCTTAATTCTCGCTAACATCCCTCGTCTCCATAATCACACCAACTTTACAAAACTATTTTGTTCTATTGTCATTGGTTCTTGATAAGTGTGCCAGTTATCAGCTTAACCTGACATTCTAAAGTGGGTAAAAATATTCCAATACCTTGCTTAAGTCTGCGGAAGTTTATATAATTTTTACTCAACATCAGCTGGATATCTTAAGAAGTTAAATAAAAACTTTTAAAAACGAATGGGTATCGCATTAGTTGCACCTTAAGGCGATTAACGCAATGCCCCGCATCACGCAGCGTAGCACGAACGCGTGATCTAGCGTTGTATGTAAGTATTTCCATTTGTATAGAAAACACGCACAGTCCAACACACAGAAAACGCATCAGTATGTACGCGCATGGATGCATTTTCTATACGGTGAGGGGCAGTGTGTGAATCGCTTTAAGATGAAATTTAAATCATTGATGTTATGAAGGACGTGCGAGATATAAATAAAGTTGCAATAAATTCTTGTTAAGGTCAATAGCGACATAGAGAGCACAAAGGCGCCAATGCGAGCCAATTTGCGCATTGTGGCATCTTGGAAACGTCCAGTTTGAAAATTGCCTCGAGCGCTCACAACAGTCTTTCTGTAACGACTGTAACCCATTAATGACTTCGGGTCGTCGGGTCTTTTCTCAAAGCGAGAAGGATGAAGGCCTTAGACCACCACGCTGGCCCAATGCGAGTTGGTGTACTTCACATGTCTTTGACAACATATGTGGACTCTCAGACGTGCAGGTTTCACAATGCTTTCCTTCACCGATACAGCAAGTAATATTTCATTTTAAAAAGCGCACATAACTTTTTTAAGAAAGTTGCAGATTGGCGGAGAAACGGACTAGTGACCAACCCGTGTCGGATGTTTTCAAACCACCTATAGGGCCTCAAGGTTTACTGCTATTCCATCGATAACAACCGGGACCAGCGGCTTAACGTGTCCTCTTTGTCTGATCCAGATACGGACCGCGCCCGACGTTGCATAACTTTTTCAATCGCTTGCGATCTACTCAAGCAGCGGGACTATGTGTGATTCATGGCAATGACATAATAATTATGTTGAAGCAATTCCGGATTATGCGTGGTTCCCGTAAAGCGTGAAGCCATCAGTCATGTGTTAACATTAGCGTCAAATTACCTAATTCCGAGTATGTTTGAGGAACTTGACTAATAGAATAATCGAGTCAGTTACCGCCAACTCAGTTACTTGTGTTATTCTGGCTGACGGCACCGGCATTCAGCTCAATGTCATCCTTTGATATTGAACCTGAGACTGGTAAGTGACAGAATGTAGCGATTACGTTAAGTTTAAGGTGATATAGTCCACATGATATAACATCAGCTTTGCACTAGTGTGCTGGACCCTGAGCCAAGCGGAAGTTACGTCAGTCATTTCCCGGCTGAATGCTTAAGAGAAGAACTTAGAAGCCTATTGATCGTCAGCATTGGCTTCATGGGTAGGGTGAGTAGCGCACGTTTGTCGGAGTTTCATGGCACAAAATAGGACCGCCACTCGTTTGACTACCTAAAAAGCTTATTCGCTACTAGCGGTCGCACAGATTGTTTGACGATTACTTGAATTCTTTTCCATTCAAGTAAATTCACTACTAAGATCTGTTATTTAGTTTCTAGATCTAACTAATATAGGGATATTGCGGTTTAGTCTCATAAATTATATTTACGTCACATTTAATTGCATGGAATTTACTTTCCCAGAATATTAAGTTTATAATATTTGCATAAAATACGTAAGACTGACGTTTCAAAATAACTTGAAGACTATTGTTTTCAATGATTACATAATGTTGAATTATTTATCTACCTACCTTTTACAGTAGTAACGTGTGTAATACCTATTACCTACTTATTGTTATCAACCATTTTCCCAGAAAGTTGATTATATTATTACGACGAGTACCTACGGTAGATATTTTTGTGTATCTATTTGTTTTGCCTTATTGACTTACTTTTATTTTAATTATTATCAAATGTTTTTTCTATCTATGAAAGAGCAACTTTTGCGAGCAATAAGACAATTAGGATACGGGGTATGAATCGCGAAACCGATTAAGAAAAAACTTACGGCCTTGCCCTGTTACATTAAAAGCTACGATGAAAGTTCACAAGATGCAATTGAAAACTCTATCACTGCCCAGACACGCACAATAACTTAAGCACGTAAAGCACCTACAACACTTAGTACCGGCTTGTAGAGTTGTAGTTATACGGTTGTGTTATAACACCATTCTCGACTACCACGTGTGGACTCTACAATAACATGAGTATATTCTAGTACAGTGGTAGAGTCTACATACAGTGATTTATGTATGTGTGTAAATAAGATACACGTGATTGTTTGTATCTGTATCCGATGCACTTGCATTTTTTATTGTTTACAGCACATATATAAATAGAGATAATCTCATAGTAAATTAGTTTCGTAAGTAGTAAAGATATTAGGATCGCCAAGCAGTCGAAATTCGACTATTTATAGAAATTTGAATTTTATACGTAACGGAATGTGCACGTCAAAGTACTCAAATTACATTTATTTAAGCTTAATTTTTGAAAATTTTTAACATCAAAGGTACAACATACAACATATTTTGAAAACTGTTATTGCAAGAAGTATTTTAAGGTTACTGGATCAACTTGATCTTGGAACAGCTTCAATTAGTTTCAGCCGGCCCTGTCAGGTATAAATGATAAAGTCTTAGTTGCGAAATATTCAAAGATGTGTTGCCGCTTCACACAAAGAACAATGACGTGTATACATTTATCAAAAACACTTTTGACCTTAAAAATCCAAACTCGGTTAGAGCATTATACATATGAACGTACTATAAGCGGGGGACAAGATAGTCGAGCGGAAGAGCCAATTGCCGCCAGCGACTGGTAAGTGGTCACTGACTCAGTGGCGAATCATGACCCATATGCGGAAAAATAACGCATGAAAATCGAAGACACAATTAATAATAATAATAAATTTTTATTTGATTATAATTTATTGAGACAACTATTTGAAAATAATTACGTTTAAGGTGCTATTTAAAAAAGACAGTTCATGATTAATGTGAATGGAGGAAACACGGTAAAATGTGATAAATCGAACATGAAAAATGAAATAAAATGATGTAATACAATGAAAAATATAAAATTGAGGGTGAAAAATGTGAGGGGTGAACATGTGAATGTGGCTTTGTTAGAAGATCTTGAATTATTTGTGCAGGAAAGGAATCGACGGGAACGGTCACGTCGATGAAAATTAAGTACTTAGGCAGATGAAAGTAACCGCGATACGTGAAAATAAATTAGAATGAACGTGACAGACGAATTGACAAATGAATGAGAAGTGCATGAAAACGGAAATTGGCAGATAAATTAAAAGGAGAGACAAGATAAATGTTGAAAACGATATTTGGAATTAAGTTGAAAGGATTGAAATAGAAATGATAAATTATCACACACTTGGATTCCCTGTATCGCAACACAAGAACACACATAAAGACAAGAACACACATAAATGAAGATGTAACTTACCAAAGAGGTCCAGCAGGACTTGACCTGGTCTTCTGGGAAGAGGAAGATGTCCAGCAGCGCCCAGGAGCCTCTCCACACGAACACCACGAGCGATCCCACCACCGTCACGGAGAATATACAGTCCAGTATATACAACACCGTCTCTCTACTACTCTGTAAAGAAAGAGTAAACGTTACTATTATATCATAATATGTTTTTAAATTAAATTTAAGAAAGTAGTAGTTTAGACCACGATAAATTAGACAAAATACAAAATCTATAAAGTCTGTACTGTACTGCTTATTTTTAAAAGAAACTTCTTCCAATAGACTTAGGAATGGAGAGACGAGATGACAGAAATACAATTGAAAAATAACTATGAAATAAAAATAAAATTAATGTTTTGATTTACTTTAAATAAAAAATGCTGAGTTGGTTTGTTAGCGCTTGAAAAGTTCGCATTGACTGAGCTTGAGCTTGAAAAGTTAGATTGATTAGAAAGACACAATTCATTGAAAATATTTGTAGGCATTAAAATTTATTGTATTATACTATCATATCTAGCGGCATCTATAAGAGTATCGTATCTTTTATAGCATTCGAGCTTAATTAGGAAGTACCTACATATTATTGTTTTGAAGCACAGTAGTATTAATTACTTATAACTTTTTTCACAATGATAATATTGATACGAGTTATCTTGATTTTGATTGTGGCAAATTGAATTCATTGGTATAAATCACACTTTTACTACCTTCACTTTTGTCTGAAAGAAAGCCTTGCCCGAAAAATATGAGGGCAATTTAATTTCAGTACCTAACCCTTACCTCTCTAAAACTCATAAGGACTCAAGTTATTTACTATTTGAACTAAATTATTATGATATTTTTTCTCAATTTTTTCTCGATATCGATATTTTGAAGTGAAGTGAAGTCGATATCAGAGTGAAGAGCGAAAACGGATTATTATTTAATTTAGAAAGTTACTTTTCGACAACGAAATTTAAATTAATTACAAATAGAGGTACAAATTTATCGTACGGGTAGTGTTAACTACATATTTGTGCCTATTTTCAATATAGTAGTGCTCCCTATTCCTACATATTATATATTTTTAATATAACTTGTAGAAAGTAAGACTCACTGACATGGATTTTTATTTTCTTCGGTAACCCTTCACAACACGTTATTATGTCAACATTACACGTTTCGTTTCGTACTTAAAAAAAAGATATGATATAAAATAATAATGTAGGTATTACACACACTTCATAAATATTTATTCCTGATTATGTTATTTTTACGATAGTTTTACAAAATAACTGTTCGCAAGCAATTTGGCTTTATCTTTTTACTGCAATGTGAATCGGCCGAAAGACTGCTACGCGCTACGATTCGTAGCAAACTTTTGTCTCTTGGTTTTATTCTTACTAGAGATCGCCAAGCAGTCGAAATTCGACCATAATTTATTAAAATTTTAATTTGACACGTAACGGAATACACGTAAGTACACGTCATGTTCACTTTCGTTTCTAATGAATTTTATTCAAAAATATCGGAATTTGTGCATTCACGTTAATTGTGCCGATTTTAAAACTGACCCGTTCGTATAGTTTGCTGTAAATTGTACCCGAAATTTTCGCTTCACGTATTAAAATATTATATAAGAAGATTCTCTAACGGAATCTCAAAATAAATTAAGTTTGTGCATTAAAAATTCTGTGCCTCAAAAACAAGGTATATCGACAATAAATGTAGAAACAGCTACAGGCATATTAAAAATGTCATATACAAGTATGTAGGTAAACATTTTCAATTTAATATGCGTCACGTGCTTGAGTGATTGGATCATGATATGTCAAATGATGCTTTAAGGATAACCTGGCGAAATAAGTTATTTAATTAGATGACGATTGTGATATTTATTTTTGATCAATATCTTATCAGTAAGCAACATCGTAAAACATTGCTTTATATGTTTCGATATTAGCCTTTATTTATATCTCTTTAACCACCGTTGGTCACGGTGAAAAAGTATCGAACAAACATAGATCTTTTCAGAATAACACACCCATTATGTGTCCGCAAACATACATTGGGTTTTGCCAAAAATATGATATAAAATAAAAAAAGCATTTTTTCAACTCTACTAATCCATATTTACACATTTATGACTACCTCATAAAACTTTATCATTTATTTATTGTTCATGATTAAGTACTTGTTAAAAGCATAGGTACCTATCCTTACTTAAGTTTAAAAGTTAAGCTTAAAAGTACGTGTAGGTACCAACTTTTTAGAAACCTACACACGTAACTGTGCCGTATGACCTACTTTTGCTGAATTCATATCTAAAATAGAACCACCAGCTAGATATTCTTTTTTGCACACCAGAAATACAAAAAATAACTTGCGAGTAGGTAATGTATAGAAGGTGGTCTTATCAGTCAATAGTGATGTTTTCCATATAACCTTTATATTAGGTAGATAGAAATTAAACTACAGAGAAACTAAAAGGTAGAATGTCAGTAAAAAAATATAAACAATTACGAATACAAATACTTTATGATGGTTTTAGGAGTTTGTAGTAACCCCCCAGAAACTTGTAAGATGTGTTCTTTGTACATAAATAATAAGTTTGGATAGATAGGCAAAATAATTTTTGCAGAGCGAAGCCTGCCGCGGGTAAGCTAGTATTTAATTAAAAGCTTTTATTTAACTTGCAATGTACTCGTAAGTATCTTCGGGTTGGTATGTTTGTTCGGGTGGAATCTGTGAACTCAATTTTGAAGTATATATCTTCAATCGATTGAGCTGAAATTTTGTATACATGTTTAGATGATAATGCACGATATGGATTGTGACGTCATTCTAAATCCAATATTGCGGACCATCCAAGATATCGGAATAGTTATATTTCATGCATTTCTACAATATGGGTATCAAATGAAAGGGTTTGTTACGAGTAACTCGAAAAAATGAAAGCAGTTTTTAAAAAAGTTTTTAACTTATAACTTATTATAATTATAGTCCACTGAAAAAACATTCTTAATTTTCTCCAAATTCATATTATTATTTTTGCCTGCTTATTTGATGAATCTGAGATTGGCTGTGTGTGTTTAGTATCAAAAATAAATGTTATTTTTTTAACTATGGCCATGACGAAATTATGAAAATATTATGTTATACGATTCTTTACTTTAAATTATTTTTAGAAGTTACTTATTTCTTGTTCTTTAATTATTACCGTAGTTAGGAGGGTTTGATTATTCATAATTGGAGATCTGTCTTCGTATCGAATTTTTGTAATGTGCCTCGTTATTTTTACACCATACAGACATACGAGCTCAAAGTCAGGCCCACGGACGAAACCAATGAAGCACATTTAATGAGTCATGTTAAAATATTGAATCGTCTACAAACCAATTTCCGGTCGTATTATTTTGTAGAAATTGGCTGCCGTGACAATACTAACCCAGAAATAATGGATTTTTCATGGAATCAAATACAGTTTTTGGAATGTCTGAGCAATCGTGTCCATGACATAACATCACAACGATCCGTCACCATATTTTGAACACACCTGTTTATAGAAGGTGGGTGCGTCGAAGTACCCCTCCGGCGAATCCACGACCACGCAAAAGGGAGCCGAGCTTACGTTGCGGAGGCCTCTCAGCGATATTAGCGTGAGAGAGGTCACCACCGTGGTGAGGAGAACCAGGTCCGGGTCGTTCAGCGTGATGTCGAGAATGTTCCAGACGCCGCGACAAGCGCCTACGTTCACCAGCCCCGCCAAAGCCGTGAACAGTCTCGTCAACACGTAGTACATGCAGCCCATTTCAGGGGTCAACCGTCTACTGAAGTCGTCTTGGAAGATACACAGCAGTAGACCAACGCACAGGCCGGTGATTGCGGTCACGACTGCGCTCCAAATCGGTTGGTCGGGCAGAATGTAAAGGTCCATTAACGTCCATGCCGATTTCCAATAAATTATGACTAGGGGGCCCACGAGGAAGCTGGAGAACAAGGTGTCGAATAGCTCCAAGAAGGCCTGTCGAGCCCGCGCGCCTCTGATGATGTGGCTAAACAGCTCGAACGCGCTTCCACGCATTTTCGTTCGGGGTGGACTATTATCCGCTCAACTACTGGTACCTTCGTATATAAGCAGTTATATCTTGCGTAGTTTATCTAAGATTTTAAAAATCAGATATCGATTTTCCAAAAATTTGTTATATTTGTAGAGCAGCAGTGAGTCGTTCAAACACACTCCGCTTGAGAAGTCGTCAGGCGGACGCAAATATACAGTCGAGAGTGAAGGGGTCAGCGCTCTCAAGGATTTTCAAAACCTCAAAAATCTCCTTATGGGCTACCGCTATGCATGAGCTAGCCATTCACAATTATTTACGGAAACTTATTAAAAATATATTCCACCCGGTTTCTATACATCAGCTCTATTAAATAAACTCGTGACTCATGATTTTTAAATTATTTAATTTTCTTTTCGATTATAATTAATTGTCACTCAATTATTAAGTCACTGGCCGACCCGAACGAAAACAATCAGGAAATCCCCAAAATGATGGTTCGGACGCGATCATTTATACGCAAAGAAAAGTAGGTATTCAGATAGCGATACTTTATCCGAAGTCAAGACCGAACTTGCCGTGTATGAATCATTATATTGTTAATACATTTCTCGCAATGATTAAAGCGATTTATAAGAGAATATTTATAGCTTGCTTATATCGAACAGCAAATCAAGTTATTAAAGCTATCTATCAAATAATATTTTGATTCGAAATTTCCCTAAAATTGTTTAAATAATTCTATAGGCAACAGGCTTCTTAGCAGCATATGTAACCAAATAAATCTGAAACAATAACATAGCAAATGAATTCTTTGCAAAGCACATACATAGCATGTACCTACTTCTGTTTTGTATGGAAATAGTCATTAGAGGGCCTAGCAGAAAAAAATTGGTCAGAGTGACGTACATAAGGGTAGGGAAGGGGATGACGTCTGCTGTGGTCTTCGAAGGATTGACGGATGTATGTGTCGTGACAATATAAGATTTTTTAATTTTATTGCACTTAAATGCCAAAAGAATGTTATGTTATGTGAAAATTTGGTCTTAAAATAATTATTTGCATGGATCATATAGTAAAACTATACCTTTCTACCAAATCTGCTATATATTTTTAAGGTATTTAAAGTAAGTATACCCTAAATGTAGGAACCCTACTTAGGCTAGATACTAGGGCGGGGTGTAGAAACGTCAGATAAGTATTTAGTTTTACCGACCACCAATCAGATGTTTTCGATAATTTGTTCAAATAATAAATATCTACCTCAATATTGTCGTTTTATCGCAATCTGTCTAGCTTTGTTACCTTGAGCTAATCGATATCAGATTAACATTCAGTATTTAAAAGAAGCACATAGCCTCGCTGCTTGAGTAGATCGCAGGCGATTGAAACAGTACCCTTATTCTGAGTTTTCACCGATATAGTTAAGAAACGCAAAAAAGCAAGTTTGCGGCCAATGACGTGAATCGTATAGGAAAGTGACGTAGCGCGTTTAACCCACAGTGTAAAAATTATAGAGGTCTGTCAAACATAAAATCTGTTCTTTGTTTAAAATCTAAAATTTTTGTATTCAGTAAAATATATGAATACATATCGTTAGACATTATAATACTGTCAAATATTTAATTTTAAGACCTATGGGATAATATGAGTTCGAAATTTTACAGTGCATTACGGGCAATTTACGGTTATTATGTTTCACTAATATTATAAAACATTAAAAGAGAATGTTAGTAAAAAATAAAGCAATTTTTATGATGATCTGTCTAATGCTTTATTAATTTTAACTCTTCTGTATTAATTTTAACTCTTCTGAAAATCTTTTACTTCTATTTGGGTTATTAAAAAACATGAGTAACGTAGATGTTTCAGATTTTTGATGAGGTAGACTGAGAGTTCCAAAAACCCTTGAATTTTTATTAGTCTTTATACGTCTAGTATTGTAGAATAGGAGTGGAAATTTTAAATGCGGTTTTAAAGACTGAGTTTCTTTCATCCCAAGCTCAAATCCCTGACCGATTGCCCGCTCTTGAACGTCGCGTAATCCGGTATTGACCTAAACTCATGTAACCATACCCTTACTACCCTTACCTACCCTACACGTTACTTCAGTTAGCTTTAAGTAATGATTCGCAGATTTTGTTATTTATACTATTAGGTGTAGGCAATATTTGCTTTTGTAATACAATAGCGATTATAGACAAGTTGGGAGGTCCTAGCGGTTGATAGTTATAATGAGATAGGAGTCGTCAAATCTTTTCGAAGACCTGTTTAAGAATTTTCAAAATGCGATAAAATCAATAGCTCGCATTAGAGAAAAGATGCAATAAGTGATTGCATACATAAAATTGTTTGTGTTAAGAAAAGGCATTGTTGTAATCACTTACAAAATGGCCTATTTTGGGATCTTTTTGTGTCCCAGTCTATGTTTTATAGCCTGGCTTTGAAAGATAACTTCGTAACATCAATAAAGTATAGTGAAAAAGACTTCTTAAACTTATCAGAAAAGCCAGTTTACAACACAATTAATCCATGTAGTAAAAAACCAGTTTATTTAAACTTCAAAACAGCTTAATTGCATGACAACCAAATTTTTCGTCATTTTTATAACAATCTTAATACTGGAGCACAGTTACATGACCATGGAAATTATAATGACCCTTAACAAAAATGTAAATAGATAAAATATACGCGGACAAATCCGTGTGCAAAGCCTAGTTCTACAAAAATCACGTCAATATATATATTTTATTTTTACGTGAAAGAAAAACAAACCAGGTAAAATATTAGTTTACGATTTGTCTTTTACGACACATTTTAGTAGAAACACAAACATTTTTATACTCTGAAAAAATATTTTATCTGTAGATTTTTTACCACCGAGACAATAATAGATAGTAAAACAAAACTTAACATTGAAAATAGTGAATAGAATATATTTCACAGCTTCAAATAATGAGAAGCGAACAAACTAATATAATAGAGAACATTATGCAAAACAATACACCAGACATTATTTACACGCAACTATAACGCTAAGATAATAACCATAGAATAAAACTTATTTTTTAAAAGGTAATTCCAAAAACCTGACAAATTCAACGATAAGCAGAAGATATTTTTAATTATATCTTATGTATTCAGTCTTAGAGAGCTTCCTAAGCTTTTCATGGATAACGTAATCTCAAGAACTCTAGAACGAATCTCGAGAATTTTAAGATTTCAGGAAAGTAACATTGAACACGGACTTCATTTTAAAAGTAAATCAAGAGCAACTATTGTGTTTGGTCAAATTATAGAGAACCGAAATTAAACTTACCCCTGTGCATGAGAAAGTAAACTTTTACGAATACCACAATACTTTCTTATATTTATCTATCAGCCTTTTCCTTTTCATATCACTATTTAACAGGAGTCTTGACGTCAACGTAATACTTGTAAGAAGAGTTATCATTCTATATTGTATTTATACGCATCAATGTTTTTATTGCTTTATAGAGAAGAGATCTAGTTTACAAGCCGACGCAAATTGCCTTGTTCCGCAGTGCACAAACAAATACTACGAGGATCGAGCATGTGTACGAAGCATCGGGAGTAATGTCTGTAAAACTGTAAAATGTTAGTGTTTAATAGTAAATCTTATAAGAAATAACGAGACCTTTAGCCTTCGATGAGTTTGAACCGGTACTTAAACTTTGGAACGAGTTAAAAGGATGTAGGGCCTAGACGCGCGCCTTGAGGGAGACCTAAGTCGCCTAACATAATAATAATATCATTATGTTTCCCCAAAGCGTAACTTTTTGGTTTCTATCTTGGATATGTATATCTTAGGTGTATGAATCTATGAGGAAATAATGTGATCGTGCAGTTATGAACTTCATTTCACAAGACAGAACACACTTAGAAACGTTAGAGTTTAGACACTTTTGGTCATTCTGTCGTCTATCTACTTTGGGAGAAACTTCGTGACTGTCCGATCTGTCAGTTTGTGTTTTCACTCAGCTTAAGGGTGTGGAAGATTATCTTAACGCTATCGTATCGCATCTAACAAGAAACCTACGCCCAAGTGAGAAATGATAGGCACCAACCGTTCTGAACATAGTGGGGACATCGAAGTAGTCCTGCGGCGAGTCCACCGCGACCGCGAACGGTGCTGCGCAAATGTTCCTCAACGTGCGCAGCGCCGCCAGGGACAGCGTGGCGGCCGCCGTCGTCGACAAGAGCGTCCTGGCGCTATCGCCCGTGCACTCATTCAGCAGGTTCCACACTCCCCGCCACGCCCCGACACAAGCCACCCCCGCCACACACGTGTACAACCTAGAGAACACGTAGTAAGTCAATCTGCCGCGATCCGGTCGCAGATACTTGCTGAGCTGCGTTTGAAAGACGCAAAAGATCAGATCACAGCACAGGCCGAACGCGGCGCACGAGGCCGCGCTGCCCACCTGGTGGTCGGTGAGCACGTACAAGTCCATGAGCGACCACGTCGACTTCCAGTAGGTGACGACGGCGGGCGCGACCACTACGCTCGCAAACACCACGTCCGCGAACTCGAGCAGGGCGGCGTGCGCGCGCGAGCCGCTCGCGAGTGTGTCAGCCAGCCCGGCGGTGCTTCCACGCATGTCTGATGTGCGAGTGCCCGGCCGCGGGTTCGGTACGCGACTACAGATTACGACTTGTATATAATTGCATTATCAACGCGTCCCGCGCCGTGACGTACCGAACGCTGGGATGTGCGAGTACAGTCTCCCTATCGTGCTGGAGGCGTCGCTTTCTCCTTGCCCGTTGGACTGTTTACGTCTCGGTTGATAACGATCCGCTTACGAATTTAGAATTCGAGTTGAATACCCTCCGCTGACGAGGTTCGGTCGGGGAAGGAGACGCGGTCCGGATGGATCCGGACGAAAGGTAGATCGCGTTGGAAGTTTCTGTTGATAAAAGAGCTTAGCGGAGCGCTATCAGCGAAAGCGTCGTACACGGAAATTATCTAACCGATTGTCATTATTGTTTGAGTAGTACAGATAAGGGTTTAAGCGACTTCATTATCTAAGTAGCTTGTTATATACTAAATCCTTTGCGATCGTAAACTGTGATCGCAATCTGAGCCCGTACGCGCTAAGTAAATGGCCTGACCCTCGGCGTAATGCGCGTAATGGCAGCAAATCATAACGTGGTGACATTCCCTTCGAGTGCTTCCTCGCTTGCTCGTTTAGCGTAAGTGCGTCTTGACCCTGATCGTTACCCCTTCATACTTTGTTCTGAAAAGACTTTGCCCACAGATGCTACTCCTTGATACTTTGTTCTAAGAAGACTACTCACAGATGATCTTTACCCCTTCCTACTTTGTTCTGCGAAGACTTTACCACCGTCCACCGTTACAGAGGGTGATATATTTACCCCCATTTGAATGGATTTTGTCAGTAATCCATTAATGACCCACTACGGGGTCGGGTCTCCTCTCACAATGAGAGGAATGTAAAGGGACAAAGTCATTGGTGCGTGCCACTAGGATTAGAACCCGGATCCCTCGATTCGAGGTCGAGTTCTGAGCCACTGGGCTATCACCACTTAATGCGTCAAATGGATTTACCATCCGTAGATATACAATCTCATGATTAACATTAAATCTAAATTTGACGACCTGAGTGGCGCCGTGGTTAAGACACCGGTGCGCTGCGCGGAGGGTCCTGGGTTCGATTCCCAGCAGAGCAGAGATTTGAATGATGAATTTGAATTTCTGTTTCTGGTCTGGGTATGTGTGTTCTTGTCTTGTGTGTGTCCATGGCGCCCACGACACAGGGAATCCTAGTGTGGGGCTAATTGAGTGTGAAGCGTTATTAATTTATTCATATACTTATAAACAAATGGCGAACGTGGTGGACTGAACTGGACTGTGGTTAGTGGGACCACTGCACAAGGAAGTCTATAGGGGGACAGTAATGGGAGGATGATTAAAGGAAATAATTACATTGAGTTACGACATGGCATATTGTTTAATCACTGTCGGTTATTTATATATGTAATTTGTTTAGTTCGATTGCAAAAGTCCATGTACAAATGTACATTTTACATATTTGCTGTGCTCTTTTTATATTGAGCAATTCAAATGTTGAATGTTTTAGGGTTATAGCCCATCGCAGAAGGATCTTAATTGAGAGATCCGAGTTCGATTCCAGCAGCACGCACCAATTACTTTTCTAATTAAGCTGCAGTGCGATTTATAAAAATTAAATGTCATCCGCTGTGTGACACTGAAGGAAAATTGACGGTTCAGTAAAAATTTCTCAGTTCTAGTCATCATTCATTTTCTCAGGAGTCCACTTAGGATCGCCACATTCTCACTAAGAAATCACGATGCGGATTTTAGCCCTTGCCCGATGCCGTGGTGGAATAGCCGGTTTATATCCAAACTCACAAGACCGGAGTTCTGTGCGATTCCGCAGCACCCACGGTTACGATCACCCGCAAAGTTGGTCATCGCAAGACGGGCGGTTACTGAATGGGAGGGAGGCGATCCCTAAAAATTTCAGACCGCCAACCGACCGAAGAGCGCGCGGGCGCAAATCGCCGAGGCTGCGAGTGACAGCGGCCCGCGCGATTCTTTAAGTTCTCAGCCATTGCACGCGGTGCATTGTTATTGCAAAATAATCCTTTCAGCCCGTGGTAGTACAGCTGGATATGAGCCTCCGCTAATCGACGCCTTTCCACCCGGCCCTGGGCCCTCTGAATTCAACAGTTTCCCGCTGTCTTCTTTAGGTCGTCAGTCCACCTGTTTGAAGGGCGGCCTGTTCCAAATGATAATAATTATTAAAGCCTTCTTACCTTGGTCTGATACCTGGTGGTGAAGAGGTAGGTGGCTTCCTTCCCATCGGTAACAAGGAAGTATGGAGGCGCCAGGATGTTCCTGGAGGAGCGTATTGCAATGCTGCTCAGGTAGCAGGTGAGCGTCAGCGCTGCTATCAGTGCCGGCCTGTGAAGTGAGCAAGGGATAATTATGAAAGCTGTCAATTGGCGCCGATTAGGGGGGGCTTATGTCCAGCAGTGGATAACGAAGGGCTGAAAGGAAGGAAGGAGGAAAAGTATCACACGCCCACGGTATACTGTTCCATTACGCTATCCTTCGTATAACGCACCGGCTCGTTAACTACTGCACCACGCAAGTCGTCACAAACACACACAGTAACAACAGTACAAAGATTATGCAACAATGTGATTCAGTCCTGTTCTTGAGGAAGAAGAATAGCGTTTAATAGCATAAAACATCCACATTTGGAAAAAGGTGTAATTAAATTCGGTCACTACTACGGCGCATTGGCGTCAGTTTGTGTACCGAGTGCATACCGAAAGCCAATGTATCTACGACTAATCGATCCTTTTTATCTCTCTTTTTACCAAATTCTAAGACCTACGTGGGCGATGTCCGGGCAGTCTAGTTAACCGTAATAACCACATTTTTTTAATAAATAAACAGTAGGTTGGTATAGAAAATGGATACCTGTATTGATCATCCTCGTCTGGCAGCAGCGTGGCTACAAATGCGTCCAGCAATCCCCAGCCTCCCCGCCAGTGCATGATGCAAGCCAGGGTGAAGACATACGAATACACCCTGGACAGCATGCGCTCCCGGAGCCATCGTCCAGCTTTCCCGTCTTCACCCCACGCCCCTTTTGCCCGAGATAAAAGTTGGGACCTGAAAATATGAAAAATATTTTAACTTAATAATTAATCTGAGACCAAATAATATGATTGTTTGATGTAAGAACTTTGATAGTAACAAGTTGTTAAATTGGAATTATTCTGTTGTAAGGCTTGCAAGCAAGTTTTAGTTTAAGAGGATTGTAATTTGCGCGTAGCCCCGCTGCTTGAGTAGATCGCCAGTGATCGAAAAAGTTAAGCAACGTAGGCCTGGGTGGGTGACCGCTAGTGGCGAATTAAATGCTCGCATCAGTGCATAGGAAGGTACGTTAAACCGTCGCACCCGGTTGTTATCGATACGATAGCAGTTGTTAAACCTTGTCGGAGGCCCTATGGGTGGTTTGACATCCAACATCGGTTGGCCGCGTGTAGACTTAAGAGGAGTAAAAGTGTGGTAAAGCGGACACCTCGAATTCCTTCTGAGGCTGCCACGCTTCTTTGAGCAAAACGCAAAACAAGACGGACAAATAACACAAAGGGTTACCAGTTTAAGGCAATATACGTCGTCCACCCATCTATCACCGTTTCAAAACCACTGTTTGACTCTTTGAATCTGTATCTTCTGAATTCAGTTTACTAAAGTCTCCTTAATAAGAAAGTCTGCTCTCCTTTTCCCAAGATGTGCTCAACATCAGAGGAGTTATTCTAAATGAGCAAAACGTAAGCCATACGTACCTAACTAACGCAAAACATACGTGAATAACGATGCCCAGGATGAAGCTCTGCGCGATTGGAAACAGGTGTTCGTGCTGGTTCATGATGCCCCATGTACCACGCCACACGCTCACCACTTGGGGGGCTATCACCAAGCAGGATAGGACTGCATCACCTGGAGAGGAAGAAAGATTTGTTGGAAGTGGAACTTTGACTGGCTTTAATAGACTGATGGTAGAGCAATTTTCATCTGGGAAGTTACTTTACTGTCACCCACTTAACTCGCTGTGAAGCAACGTAGCGTTGCATGTCTTGGGTCTCTATTCAGGGGGTGAGATTTCCGGAGATACTTTATCTGAGTATCACAGTTTTTGATTCTCTAAGACAAGATCATCAGAAGTGGCGACGGAATCTCGCATACAGATTTCATGTGGAGTGGCATCCTTAGTATCGATTTCTTGTTATTAAATTTTGATTCTTTGGAAACTAAAATTTCTTTGCTGGAAGCATTTGAGAATGGAATGCTCACGATGGAATACTATACTGCATGAACTCTTCCATCGTTGCCCAACGATTTGAAATAATTGGTAAAATGGTGGGCACCATTGTTCCCGTCTGACTGGTCTAATGACGAAGGTGCTTTTTTGTTTTTTATCTATTTTTAGATATTTTTTTCACAGTTACCTGCACCATAGGCAATTTCATCCTTATCGCATTTTGTAGTTTCTTCGACATCTTCAAAGTCATCTGCTCCTGGGGCAGACTTCTCCACTTTCACATGAGTTACTTCTGGTAGCAAATTCTCTGAAGCGTTTGGCGGCATCTGAAAAGTGACAATGACAAAGGCCGTTTAGAGAGGAAACTACATATTCTTCTGCTTATGTTTTAATAGTGTTTTAACAGTCCAAGAGCTTATCGAGAAGTGTTTGAGGAAGGAAGGAGCCTGGCTTGCGGGTAATAGAATTTAACCAAACTCTAAGAAAGTGTTTCAGGTGTTTTGAGATATTTGTTTGAAATGTCTTCAAACACTTCTCGTAAAATGTCCATCAGAGCTATAACAGAGATCTATGTAAGTATCCGTAACTCAGAATCGGAATGTTAGTTTCGGAATAACTTACTTTTGTTACGAGGGAACTACGGTGGTTGCGACTGAAGAAAGTTAGAAGTAAAAATGTCCTGTTAACGCTCCAGGAAACGTCGGTGTGTTCTTCACTGCATGCTCACTCTGCTGTACCTACTAGGTATAAGATATTCTGGAGATTATTGAAAATCTTGAAATTTAGGGTTAAACCCAATATAACTCAGTATTTCCCGCAGTGATAAATATAAGTCATATTTTAACAAAACATTTATAAAAAGTTCATAAGTTATAACCGCTTCGATGGAACGATAACTAGATGGATGTCTACCACCGTACACTACCATTGGTAACCAAAGAAATACTGCAGAGGTTGATATTGCGGTGTTCTTTATAAAATCTTAACTAACGTTTCTTTTCCGCGTCATCTGTTTGATAAATTAATCTAGTTACACCTCTTCTAAGTACACTAGGGATTTTGGTACGGCTTATACCATCATTAAGATAAGTATGGAAAATGTCATCATTAATACTAAATGTTATGAAATACCTACACAGAAGAAAACGTTGATTTCAAATAAATACCCCCCAGCCGAAACACAAGACATGAAAAATACCTACCTTACTGGCTTTGTCACTTAACAGCTGATTAATTTAATTTAACCATAAAAAGCAGATAAATACGTTTTGTTCGTTCTTGTAGGTAACTGTTTAGTTAAAGTTAATTGTTACTACAAATATGCAATTAACAATCAACTACCTGAATGTATTTGCTTAAAATATAGTTTACTTAAAAAATCACCGTGAAAATTCGTAACTAGATATTTAGCTGCGTCACGTATTCATTTTTAAAGTGAGATTAGTAAAATCAATTTGATTTGCAGTTAATTTATTAACCGTTAAATGAGGTAGTATGGGAGAAGTGGCATGAAAGAGCCGGTTTACTAAACAAAGCAAAAAATATACTTTAAATGAAAGATATCATGAATTTTTTTCTCTCAAATTATTATTTATTTATTAAGGTAGGTAATCTCATACGGAAAAACCTTAAACATACAAAAAATTTACGAGTCACCTGGCTCCTTCATAACTTATCGGTCATGAAGGAGCAAGTACAAGTTATGAAAGAGCCATGTATTGTATTTTAAAGTGTAATTGCAAAAATATGCAAATTAAAAAATGCAGTATTAAAAACAACAAAATGACAATTTCTTAAAAAAACTACGAACATTTTTTTTTTGATTTTATTAGTCATTATAAATCATTCTTACAATCGCTTTAATGTTATTAATAAAAAATAATAAACATATTATTATTATTCAGTTATACCTACTAGCGAAAATGTCATAGAAAGAGTCGGCTCCTTAAAGGCCTATGTATTTACCCGGATCTTTTATAAGCTATTCTTTTAAGAAATATAACCTTTAAAATAACAATATTAATATTGTAATTTTCTCAGCTCAGTTATCCGTATCTACAAGGCCAAATATATGCACAAACTCAATTTACAATCCGTGTAACTTTGTTTCCAATAAAATACAAAAAAAACAATTTAAATTAATTAAAATACTTACTTTTTGGTGCCAAAAACTTTAACTCGATGTACGGTCCCCGCTTCCGAACCAGTTCAAGAGGCGCGCGGTGCGGAGGACGAGCCGCGGCACGACGCGGTGCCGGCAGCGGCAGCAGGGCGACACTCGCCATCTGTACGGGCCACCGTTCACGTGTGCCTTGCATTCGCTGTATTCTTCCAGTATTATATTATTCGACGCAGAACAGGCCTATTTATTTCATACAGTCCACGCTCATTTCACCGGGACCTCTCGGCATCAAAGGGGATGGAGTGAGGGCAGTTGTAAACTTTTAAAGTCTTTTTTGGCAATTTTTATTTGCAATTCGATTAAAGCCTGTCATATCGAACTCGTTACGGTGCTCTCGAGTGAAGCGTACATCCAATGACCTTTCTAAATTTCTTGTTCATGCCGATATCGAAGGTCAAGTAACGCAGGAAGGCATTGAATTTAAATTTGTGCCTGCTTATCCTCACTTCAATGGTTTAGCCAAAGCAGCTGTCCGCTCCACAAATACCATCTTAAGCATATCCTTAATTCAACTTATCTTACATATCAGGAAATGTCTACTTGCCTCACTCAAATAGAAGCTGTTTTGAGTTCTCGTCCCATCACACCTTTCTCCTCCGAGGCTTCCGACCTATCCGCCTTTCTACTTGGACGACCACTTACTTCTGTGCCGCAGCTACCATTGCCAGACAAAACCATATCGCACATCGAACGATTTAACAGAATCGAAGTTATAAAGCAGATCTTTTTCCCCTTTTATGGTCTCTTGGAAGGGTCACTCACCTTTATCGCGGCAGCGGCGGCCCTAGAGTCGCGGAATTAAAGGCCAATGGGGGGACCATAAGAAGAGCCTTTAATAATATTTGTCCCGTTCAGTAAAATATTCTATATTTTAAATGGGGAACAAAGTAACACGACCGAGTTGATGTTTCGAACTGATTTTATTTTATATTTTACTTGTACCCTCATACACATGGTATATACATGACACCTCCCCCCTTAAAAAAAAAATCCACAAACTTTGGAAATACATGTTATTATCTAACTTATATAATAAAGCAAGCTGCCTAACCAGCGCCTAACATAGTATTTCCTGTAGTTACATACACTAAACAAAATATTAATACCTAAATATATAAATTGCTTTATTTTAGAGGTAGATACAATGGATATATTATTTTAATTTTTTAAGGCGACATGAACGAATAGGCTTACGAGGTTGCTCAGTTGTATCTTTAAGCAAATCTAATGGTGGTTTCGGCGGCGATATAGTTTTACTATCATTTGGTTCCGAAACCTCCAACTCGAGATTCGAATTCGCTCCATCGCGATTGGAAGCTTCAACAGCCGCGTCGATAGTTTCGTCACTATTATCAGAGACGTTGGTCTTTTCCGGCTGGCTAAAAGAGTATCGCATTCTAGGATTCCTGGGAGTTATTAATTGGTCGATGTGCCTCTTCCATTCTTGACCGCCACTAGAGAGTCGAACCCTATATGTGACCGGCGTATCCCGAGCGACGACCGTGGCAGGCGCCCACTTGTCGGCGTGCGGGCGGTAGTCTCGCGCCAGCACGCTCTGGCCGGGCTCAGCGCTGCGCTCCGCGCCGCCACCCGCGCCCGCTCCGCCCCTTTCCTGCGACCTCTCGACCGCTCGCAGCGAGCTCGGCCTCACCGCGTCGAGCCTACTGCGTAAACGTCTCCCTAACATGGCCTCCGCCGGTGACACTCCCGTAGATGCGTGTTCGCTATTACGGTACCGAAATAGAAATTTAGCGACAGCCGTGTCCACGTCCTGACCTTCGTGGACCGCTTTCTTCATCGCCCTCTTAACGGTTTTCACGGCATTCTCCGCGGCACCGTTACCGGCAGGTCTGTAAGGGCTCGTGACGGTGTGGACTATTAAATTTTTAGACATAAATTCCGCAAACTCCCCGGACGAGAACGGCGGACCGCCGTCACTTACCAGCTGATTGGGCAAGCCGAAACGTGCAAACTGTTCGCGCAGTTTTAAAATAGTCGCGCTCGCCGTTGTCGTCCCCATCTTCTGCACTTCGATCCACTTACTGTGAGCGTCGACGGAGACGAGATAGTGCTTGCCACGAAATTCGGCAAAGTCGATGTGAATTCGCTGCCACGGGCGAGCCGGATACGCCCACGGGCGCTGCACGGCGCGTGGCGGTGCGTCGCGCTGCTGGCGGCAGGCGCTGCACTCCCGACACAACCTCTCAATATCGCTATCTATCTGAGGCCAATATACAAAATTTCTGGCCGTATTTTTCATTTTTACGACTCCCAGGTGCCCCTCGTGCAAATCTTTAAGCACCTGTTCCCGGAGCGTTCCAGGTATTATGACCCTATGATTATACAATAGACAACCCCGATCGAGCGAAATCGAATCTTTTCTATTGAAATAAGAACACTCATCGTCCACGGCCGCTTTTGCCGGCCAACCGTTAATCACGTAGTTATAAATGTTTTTTAAAACTTTATCCTTTTGTGTACTTAAAGCGACCTCTTTTGAGCTTACCGGAAACGACTCTTCGACGTAATTAATGTACGACACCGAAATCACCCCTTGATCGCACCTCTTTTCATGTGGCAGCGGCAGTCGTGAAAGCGCATCTACGTTACCGTTGTCGATCGACTTGACGAATTCGATATCAAAATCGTACGCGGCTAATCTAATCGCGTAACGCTGTAACCGGCTCGCGGCTGTCTGTGGCAACCCTAACTTAGGCCCGAATATAAATGTAAGCGGCTTATGGTCGGTCTTAATTATAAACTTTCGACCGTACAGATATTGATGGTGTTTCTGAACACCACAAAATATTGCTAACGCCTCCTTATCGAGCTGACTGTACGATCGCTCGGCGGCGTTCAGTGTACGCGAGGCGAAACAGATAGGTCGCTCCGTACCGTCGGGGTATCGATGCGATAACACGCTGCCGATGCCGTACGAACTACTATCGACTGACAATACTAACGGCAATTCTGGATCGTAATGAACGAGTACTTGTTTACTCAACATTATGTTTTTAATTTTTTTAAAAGCACTCTCACACTCGTTCGACCAGCACCAAGTAATATTTTTGCGTAACAATTTATGTAAAGGATAAAGTAATGAACTAAGGTTATTAATAAATTTTGAATAATAATTAACGAGTCCTAAAAATGATCTTAATTGGGTAACATTACTCGGTGCGGGTGCGTTCACAATAGCCGAAACCTTATTGGGATCCGGATGCAATCCATGTCTATCTATTATAAACCCAACATACGTTATGCTATCCTGCAGAAAGGAACATTTTTCAAGTTTAATTCTCAAACCGACCTCACGCAACCTTCCCAACAATGCTTTCAAATTATCTATGTGCTCCTGTCTGTTCCGCCCGGTCACGGCGATGTCGTCAAGAAAAACGGCTACCCCCCGCAACCCCCTCAAAGTCTCTTCCATGAACTTTTGAAACTTTTCAGGTATACATGTGAGACCGAAAGGCGTCCGTCGATACACAAACGTGCCTATGTGCGTGGTGATAGCCGTACAGGCCCGCGATTCCTCCTCTAATAATAGTTGCTGATAAGCGTTTGTGAGATCGATTTTAGAGAATTGTTCTCCACCACTCAAGACAGCAAACAACTCTTCAATCCGTGGCAGAGGGTACGGTTCGCGGACAAGCTTCGGGTTTACAGTAATTTTATAGTCACCGCAAATGCGAATTTCACCAGATTTTTTAATTACCGGTACTATTGGCGTCCCATAATCGGAATAATCTACCTTGTATACGGTACCCTCGGCCACGAGCCGCTCCAACTCCGCCTCCACTGGCTTGCGCAGTGCCAGAGGCAGCGGCCTTGCCTTGAAAAATACAGGATTCGAATCCGTTAACCGCAATGACATTTTTTTACTACACGTGCCTAGACCGGGTGCAAATACAGTTGGAAACTCGTTTTTTAGATGATCGACTAAATTATGTTCGCTTAAATGTAGTAATAAATCATTAATCGTAACGACGTCAATCTTTAATTGTCTCAACCAAGATCTGCCGAGAAGCGGCGGACCACCATTTTCAATAACAAACAACTTAAGATTATTAGCTGCGTAGTTGTCCAATACAACATCCACAAGTATGTAGCCGACAGGCTCAATAATAGCACCAGTGTAAGACCGTAAATAAATATCATTGCGTAATAGTTGAACTCCATTAAAATATTTTCTATAACAATCAACATTAATCGTAGACATCTTACTCCCAGTGTCCAGCTCGAACTTTAACGAAACGCCGTTGACACTCACTTGCACCCAATACGGTTTGTCATCCTTACCGCATACACTCAAATTATAAACGTCACAATCCGATTCGTCATCTTCCCCGTCCATATAGAAATTGTCCCTACGACTGTTAAGCGGCCGATCGGCCGACCGATCTTTGCATTTTATTCGCAGATGTCCCTTTTTACCACAATTATCACACGAGTAATTTTTAAATCTACACAACTCCGCGCGATGGTTGCGACCGCATCTCCAGCAAGGTTTCGACTCGTACACCGTAGAAGGGCCGGGCCGGGGGCGGCCGCGCTGCGATGCCCCTGCGACGCGGTGCAGCGGCTCGGTCGCCCGCGCCGGCGCCGCCAGCTGCAGCCCGCCGGACTCGCCTCCCGCGCCGCTCGCCTGTGCGTGACGCTCAGCAGCTTCCAGGGCCAACGCCAATTCCACCGCCCGTTGATACGTTAACGTAGGCTCGGCGAACAATCGTGATCTCATGTCGTCACTTATCAACCCGGAGACAAACTGATCGCGCAGATTTTCTTCGAGTTTGTCTCGGAAGTTGCACGTACTCGCCAAGTGTTTCAAAGCTTGTAGATATTCACTCAAACACTCCCCAGCGTTTTGACGTCGCTGACGAAATACGTGACGCTCCGCGATGTCTGACCGTCGCGGCTCGAGGTGATCTTTTACGATGGCTACTAATTCACTGAATGTTTTGTTTTCCGGATTTGTAGGTGCACACAAGTCACACATTAAATCATACGTTGCTTCGCCAACTAAAGTCACTAAGGTAGCCACTTGCAACTCCGGTTTAATTTCGTTCAACGCCATGAACTGCTCCACGCGTCTAATATACGCCGACCACTTTTTACTCGATAAATCGAACTGTTCAATTTTACCGATTGGCATTTTCACACTTATTTAAGTATTGTAAACGAAAATAACCACTTTTAATCCTCGTCGCCAGTAAAATATTCTATATTTTAAATGGGGAACAAAGTAACACGACCGAGTTGATGTTTCGAACTGATTTTATTTTATATTTTACTTGTACCCTCATACACATGGTATATACATGACACGTTCCAGATTTTTGAAGTCTTCTTACCTTTCAACCCGGGGAGCATGTACGGACGCCGCTTCGTAACCATTTCACGGGACGCGGTACCGGCAGCGGCAGCGGGGTGACACTCGTCATCTGTACGGGCCACCGTTTACCGTGTGCCTTGCATTCGCTGTATTCTTCCAGTATTAAATTATTCGACGCAGAACCAGCCTATTTATTTCATACAGACGCTCGTTTTACCGGGACCTCTCGTCATCAATGGGGAGTGTCCCACACTCGACGTACCGACGTCCAATGGTTTCAGAGAACTGTCAAATGTTTGTGACAGGAAATCAGTATTGCTACTTGAAAATATAATTTTCAATCAGATTTCATCATAAATTACGGAAATATTGCAATTGGCTCCTTAAAAACCTGGCTCCTTCCTGCCACTTTTCCCCTATTTACTTAGTCGTTTAAGAGTATCGACACTACAAAACCAAATAGGTACCGTACCGGTTCAATTGATGTAATGATTGTAACACATTTTAAAGTCGGGTCTCCTCTTAGAATAACAAGGATAAGAGGATATCTAATAAGGATATTCTAACTTTTAAAATATGATGAAGGACTCTAGGGATGCAAGTTTGTCATCACAGCAGGGGACATTTTAATTTTGTGAAACGCACATAGGTACTGTAATGTAAATTAATATAAGTATCATAAAAAATACTGTTCTTAGATATATTTCTGTCATTTTGTTTGATAAGTTTTTTTTTCATCACCAGATCACCATGATCACAGATCACCATGACCTAAGAATAAACTTACTCGTTGTATCGAAAAGTGTTACAGAGCACTTATCTCGGATACTGACGTTACTCGTACGGTTATACGCAACGTTGGGTGCGATCAGTTGAATTGAAATTCTATTGCACAGATGTAGATCTAAATAGATAACTATAAGTACTTCTCTTATCAAAAATTAAATGAGCAATGCGCAACTATCGTTGTTGTTTTATTTGCTCCGCCATTGTTACTGGTCAATCCTTATTATTTACCTAAAGAAAACTGCAAACTACTCGTATAATATTCTTGTACCTACTTACCTTTTTTACATTTATTTTGTCATTAATTTTATTTTCGAATCTTCACGTGTTTGTTCACAAGGTAATAATTTAAATTATTTAAATATCATTGACCGATAAAGTTTTTCAAAACAGGTTATCAAAATTTAAATATTGCATTCACATTTAAACATTTTTTTTCGGGAAGTTACTAGGACAAAGAAGCGTTTAAGTCAAAATTCCAGTTTGTAATCTTTTTAATTTTCATAATTTCAAAGTTAGAACAAAGCGCTCTCTACACACTGCACTGTACTACTGAGCTGATACCGAAGGAACATTATAAATAAAAACCCTACGAATTTGTTGTACCAAGGACTATGAAAAAACATAAACATTGAGGTAGCTCTGTTGTTTGTTGACGCTTTTTTATTTCCATTCGTCTATTCATCTATAGAAAATTATAAAATTGTATCCATGTTAAATAATTGTAAGGCTATCTGTTTATTGAAATATACTAAATATTACCAAAGTTTCGTTTTATTACTATACCACCCGCCGAAGACAGAAATCCCACCCTCACTACTTGTATGTACTTTAGGGACCTGTGGCGGTTCTCGACAATACATTTTACGCACGAACGAGGTAACTTTGGAACATTTTCCTGTCTGGTGTATTTTCGCGGGACTATGAGGCGTAAAATGAACTCTTCTTAACACATAACCCCGTTGCGGCGTCGCAACGCGGTACGCATCCCGGTAACGCACTAGCGCGTGTCGGTGTCAATAGGACCGTTTCCCTGGACTTTGTGTATAAAAATATATTAAGTTCATCACTTTCTTTAACCATCGCGTATTTCACAATTACAAAGTCAATTGGTAATTTTTTTTTCACTAAATCTATTAGGCTTCAGGTTAAATATTATTTAGGTATTCGTTCATTTTGATCCTATAACGGGAACTACAGGGCAAACAGCTAGTTAAAATGCTAATGTATCGAAACACATAAATTAATTTGATTAATATCAAGTTTATATACAAATACAACTTATGTATGAACACAACTTGCTACGTACGCACAATACTTCCCACACTTCCTAGCAAGTTTATTTAATATAATCGATAACGAATTAATTATTTAAAACGAGGCATCAACCTGTCAAACGAAAAATCGATACAATATCAATTAATGACTAATGGTCGTCAGAGCTAAGTACGGAAGGTAAATATTGAGTTTGATTCCCGGTGGTATTATTACATTAAATACGTATATTTAGGGGAATTGTCAGTACCCATTAATGACCCACTACAGGGTCGGGTCTTCTCTCATAATGAGAAGGATGTAGGCCTTAGTCCACCACGCTGGCCTACTGCGGTTTGGTGGACTTCGCATGTCTTTGAGAACATTTTTTTTTTGTGAACTCTCAGGCATGCAGGTTTCCTCACGATGTTTTCCTTCACCGTAACAGCAGGTGATATTTAATTTCATAAATCGCACATAACTTTTATTACAAAGTCATTGGTGCGTGCCACTGGGATTCGAACCCGGATCCCTCGATTCGAGGTCGAATTCTAAGCCACTGGGCTATCACCGCTGCCACCATTTAGGGGAATTAGGATACATGAATAGTATGTCTAAAGTCTAAAGCGTTTATTTTTATAGGTGGCCCTATCATTTTTCGAAAAGGAGAGCTCCCGTGTCCATTGGAGGGCTTCTGGCTAGGCCTGAAAAGGGAAGAAACTATGGTATCCCGGGGAGATACCGCCATTTTCTTAATCCGCCGTAAAGCAGCATGTTTTATGTCTTCTGTTTCGTTAGAGGAGGTGTGGTCGACCTTATTTAAGGGCATCGTAGTCTCCACGGGTGTAACACACATACATAATATTATATATAGGTACGACCTCAAGTAACAAGTCTATGATATTACGGTTAGACCAAGGGTTGCCGTGACTACTTAATATGAGGTCGTATGCATACTGTACATGTCCTACTAATACTCATTTATTTGAAAAATTCAAAAAGCCTTTTACTATAGTAGATTGTATCACAAGGGAGCAAAATGAATTTTTACGGCGAGGGCGTTTTTTGAATCCAGAGCGAAGTGAGGGATTCTAGTGTAGAATCTCGAGCGTAGCGAGGGTTTCTTTAGTAGAATCCTGAACGTAGCGACGGATTCAAAGTACGTCGCCCGAACCAAAAATATATTTTGTCCCGAGTGATACACTCTACTTTTCATCACCATCTATGAGAAAATGAAAGGGGCCTCATATTCTATTGTAATATTATTATTTAATAAACATAGAGTAACAACTAAATTACTAAATTGAAATTAAATAGAATCTGATACTAAAACAACTAAAAAGTTATATACTTTGAGACATTATTGTTACAAGTACAAAATAATTAGGAATAGAGATTGTTGTAGATTTTATATTCTGTGTGTTTGAAATAATGTCCGAATCTGGCTCATTTCTAACAATGCGTAAAAGTGTACAAAAACGCGGGCTTTCGTTCTGTAGTTCCTTCGTCTTTATTCAAACAATATTTGCGTTCGATTTCTTTGGCGCTGAACACTAAGATGTTCCAAATTCAGGAAAAGTTAATTGCTGCGCACTTTTTGAACTTGGAACTTATAAAAAGGGAGGAAAAACTCATTCCTGCCCGCTAAAAAGTTTCTTACAGAAAACACCAACTTTGGGCGCACTTAAAGGGCTAGTGATCAGAGGTAGGTGAATAAAACAACACATTTACAAGTGTAATATAATATATTTGTCTGCTATTCCTTCAACAAATCGAACAAGTAACATGGCATAAACATTTAGCTAACATACAACGCGTATAATACTTAAACTATTATACAAGGGTTACTTCAGAGTCCAGAATGATTTGATCAGTGAACAGTTTTGTCACTTTTCACAAAATGAGTTTGGAAAGTGATAAGTGAAGAATACGTACAGTCAGCTTCAATTTAGAATGGCTGAGTTTTCGTATGGATGACCAAAAAAAATATTTTAATAGGTATTTATTTCTGAGACTATGTAGACGAGCAGAAAAGGTCCCAAAAACCCAGTCTACCAAAAAAACATAAGGTACTTAACTTGCTCTAATTTTTAATAATGTTGCTGAAACAATTGATGAATAGAATTTTTTTGAGTTTATTATTTTTAATATACTTAGAAAAAATGTAATAATAAAATAAGAAATATTTTTATCGCATTACTAATTTTATATCACCAACTTATTTACATTTATCGATTTATCGCGAGGCATTAAAAAGTTTATTTCAATTTAGAGCCCTGCGAACTTTACCTTTATAGGTAGTTACATATTTGTGATGAATTTGCACGCTTACACATCTGGTTGCTTAGTTTATCATAGTGGGTATTAGGTTAATACCATTTTTCTCAGAGATTTTACCCTCAAATATAACATTCCCACTGATATTTTTAAGGCTGACTGTACAAGTGAAGAAGATTAAACAATAAATATGAAAACGATCGTGTCGCTATATATTTACACTGTGTAACGCAAACACACACTTACAAGGTTTACTTATTAGATACATACACACTTAATTAGAATAGCAAGCACAGCGGCAGATGACCTAATGTAAAGTATTTGACTAAGCAACAGTAGGTAGATTTACAAACATTTTCCTCACGCATATTGTTTAGTTACATTATCCACCCGACTCCAGCATCAGATCAGCTCGATGATGTATGGTCCTTTATACTTAAAAGTGGCATTCAGCTTAATCTCACGCCATGAAGTGGGTGACAATTCAAAGATTCCTTTACAAAGAAAGAAAAGCTTAAAAATATGTTAACGTATCTATTAACTCATCAGAATAAGAAAACTAAAAGACAAAAATTGTGATACACACATGTGATAGTGAAGTTTCGCCTGTTAAGTTTCTTGGAAACTAGTAAATTTGACGTAAATTGTACTAGTGACTAGTAACGTTTCCTTCGAAAACGTCTATTCATTCAGGAACATGACGTTATATCAGTTACCTTATTATTTCACAATATTTAGCCGTCATGTTATAATGTTAGCTTTACTTGAGCATGTTTGCAAGAATATTACGCAGGATTTGGCAGGTGTAATGAAAGTAATCTAAATCATCAGCATACATTGTAAGTCCTTAGATAAAAATAAACTTTATTTTCATCAATCATTGCGCTTGTCACGAATCGGCAACGAAATGACTTGGTCAATGGTCATGTTTCTAGAGTTTGAATTTAATAATTAGATTAATTAGCCATAAGTTTCTAATATCAGCTGCATTCCCCGCCTTCTAGATTCAACGGTACTCCCCTGTCTTTTTCAGCCGGAGGGCGGCCTAAATTTCTGGTCGTGATTAAACCACTTTTCTCGAAGAAAAGCAACGTCTTTCAAATTGAAAGACGTTGCGAGCCGTTTTCCTTCCTTTCTTTCAGCCCTTCTTGTCCACTGCTGGACATGGGCCTCTTCTGGTAGCACACACATTTAAATCATTATTAATTTTTGGTTATTTCTTGTGCCGTCATTTTGTTTGAAATATTTGACCATGGACAAAGACGTAGACGGTGCTTTTATTTCTAAAATAGTGGGTTTTCAACACGTAAGATAAAAAAAATTCTTCTTTATGTGTTGTCCATGGTTTTATATACAATGTGCCAAAAACAACGTCATAAAAAATCTGCGTATACTTAAAGTGAATAAATATGTACTTATGTAGGAAAATTGATTTTCAGTAAAAAGTTAATCGTATTACTAATCTTTTCAAGTTCGCGGAATTCTTGTAAAAAACCTTCCTTTGTTATAGTTACTAGAGTTTTCTCCGTATTATCTTTTTTACATTCTACTTTTTACGTTGTTACAAGTGTTTATTCTTTTGAAATTGTTATACGTAGTAACGGACAAATGATTCGCACAACAAAAGATAATCGAAAATCATTTTGGTAGTGGATTAATTCGCACTTACAGGATATATATGATAAAGCTCCTGTTCAGTATAAATAGATTGTGTTATTTTATTTTATAATTTGTATTTATGAAAATTGTTATCACAGAAAACAACAATAAATTGGAAACTATTTGATATCGAATGAAGGTTTGGGCAGATAGTAGTGACCAGCAAATGAATCTAGAAGTTACAATTTAGAATCTTAAATCCATTAGGAAAGTTAGTGAGCTTATAATATTATAATAACTTCGAATACTTATGTGTACTTTCAACTATTATAATATAAATACTGATTGATTGTATTAAAACCTACCAGATTTATTTTACTAGATTTTAATAAAAAAGTACTTGCCTATCGCCTTAGAAATTTAAAATGTGTAAAGTTGGAAATACGGAAAAAGCGTAAGAATGAAGGAAGGACATCGTTATTTACCTACATAGTAAAATTACTTACTACGTTTGTATTACTATTATCTAAATTTACTATTGTCTATGAATTGTTAAAAATTTGTTATTCTTGTTAAATACTTATACTTACCGCTAAAGAATATCTCACTCTATTTTATTGTTCATTCATTGTTATTGTGCCAGACTTGAGTTTTAAAATATTCTTAAATAAGGTTTATTTTATATATTTTATACTTTCTGTTCATATTTTAGTCATTTAATTTGATAATTTAATTTGCTGTTTGGCGTCTGTTGCCTTAAAAACATTAATTTGCACTTCACATTGTGCGAAACCAGCTCTATTATTAGGTTATCTTAATTACTTGATATGCAATTAGTATTTTTAGTGTGGTAGGTACCAATTTTTTTTGAAGGAATACGGGTGGTACACATTACGTGTGCGTTTTTCGATATGTCATACGCTACCAATTTTATAACATCAATCTTATACATATAAAATCCATATACTTCCATCAACAACATAATACTACGAATAACTCTTGATATCAATTTACATAGGTACTAGAAAACGTTTGATTATAATCTTATTCTTCGATACAAATATTAGGTACATCTTATGCATTGAAATACATATTTTGTTGCAGAAATAAGCTCATAGAAATTTCTCAACCTCAAAGTTAGTATAACAAAGAGTAAAATGCACAATAACCATAATCATTATATCATTTTATAAGCAAAAAAATCGCCCATAAATTTAATTTAGGTCAAATACACGCTAGACGTGCGTTAACATTTTTAATGTGAAAAACTAGACTAATATAATATAAAAAGACATTTCTATCAACACCCATTACATTCAAGAACATTAAACAAGCTTTTATATACATTTCTTACTCAGACTTGCTTACAATATTCAAGACACAGTAGCTACACATTTAACACTCATCATAAATATTAGCCATTATAACAGAGGTAGCCAACTCGATCAGACTATGTACCTACGCATACCTTATGCCATACTTAAAGTATTTACAAATTTAAGCGATCTATCAACAACACTGGAACTTTGTCTTTCACCCAATTTAGCCTTAGTAAAATTGTGATTTACATAGGTACATATAGAACAAAAAATTAAGTTGACTGAATTCACTTTTCAAATAGATCTTGCAGATGTCATGCGTATAATTTTTCTACATATAATAATGACTATCACTCAAATATATTTCTTTCAATGTTCCACTGCCTTCGACTGAGCGAATGGCCACAATGGCCAAATGGTTGGCTTCCCCTCAAACAGAGTAAGTTCTAACAAACACAACAGATTCTGTAATCTGTTTCGTTTAATTCCTACACTTAGAGCATTCAATCTTCTCGTCCTCTGCTTAGACTAAACCGCCGATGAAACTTAAAAGTCTTTTTCTTCTCCTGTTTTTCCTCTACAGTTTTCCCGTCCGTAAGATTGTCAGCACTTTTAGCTACTTGAACACTTTTCCGTCTATTCTTCATGGATTTAACTAGCCTATAGAATTTTCCTCTCTTCTTCGTCGGGTCTAGCGTCAAGTCTGATAACTCTTCTACTTCTACGCTGAATTCTGAAGATATGTCTCCCAAGTCTTCGATGCTGTGACTCGATTCCTTGGGTTGGGGCACCTCGAGTCTGCCTGTGGATTTCGACGTATTTGGTTTGGGTTCTACGGGAGGTGGCGGAGCGTCTGGGTCTACGCACTGTAAAATAAAATTATAAGATCAAAGTTTTAATTCATTAGGTACAATGCCTATTAGACCTACAAGTCCTACAACCCTTATAACTCAACAATACTCAGGGAGTTCTTCTGTTTCAAAGATGGGCAATGCACCGTCACGCTCGACATAAAATATTATCTTTTAGAATAAAAGTCTGCGGTTTTAACGGTGAGATGGTAAAACGAAAAATTGATGAAGAATGGGAAAATGGAAAAACAATAGATATGAGTTTTATCTACGCCCTTCGTGTATGTATGTCTTTGTATGCCCAGATGAAGTGGATAAAACCTCTAATAGTTTTAACCTTCTACATTCAAAAGAAACACAAACTTAGAAAATCGATGAGCAAAACGAAGAAAGAAAAACTTTTATTTAACCATTTCCACGTAAGCCGAAAATCTCAAGCCTCTCCTTTATTTCACTCAAAGCTCTACCAAATAAATTTTGTCAACGTCAAACCAAGCGTGCCCCGGAGAAAGATTGATAGAATAAATTTCCAATTCGCAGAACCGATAACGCCGAACAAAACTTTCGTTTGAAATCCCTTCAAACGGCCAATAGAAAGTTTACAAAGCGCCCCGCCACTTAATGTAGGTAATTACATTTTGTCCATTCCTTTTGGGTATTACAAGACTTATAGTCTCTTCCCACTGTTTCATCTCAACTTTGAAATACCTTTTTTGCGTAATAAACTTTCTCGTTATATTTCGATGGGTAACCTTTCGTTGTTAGCTCAGACGAATTAGGGTTTCACTTAAAAAAAAAATTGTGGAAATTTACTGCCAGCCCTAACGATTTCTGAAAGATAATATAATATTTTTTCGATGTCTGGGGTAGACATAGAAAAAATCGTTTTTGATTTACCTAATTCGACTGGGCTATGGTACCGGATATCTTATGATTGACGTCTCGAAATAATTATGCGGACCTTCCTTTTCAACTTCTGACTTATTTTCTACTGGGTAATTTCTTTACAGAAATTCATATTTGAGATTCATTAACATCATTTTGTTTCTAAGAAATTCAGATTTTATCTTTCTCCATATACTCTTCTTTACTGGGTTAACATTTTAACAGAACGGAACGGTACATTCGTGATAGGTATATAACAATCAGTATTTATTTTAATTAAATACTGTTTATTTTAATGCTCCATTCATAGTGTCTGGAAGAATTGAAGTGTTGAAAGGCAGCATTCATGATTCGTGCATTCTTTAACAACTTCAACTATACATTTGTAAAAAATTAAACCAGTTAAAACCATTCAATTTAAATGCTATTAAAACTAATTCAGGATTCTGTTATTCCTGCGTTTTTACCTTTACGGAAACCATGTCAACTTAGAGTTTTGTTAAAATGCTAGATATTTAGAAAACTTTGATAGCGTGATCCAGAACACACGTGGCGCCATCTCTGGTTAGGTAGAATTCGTCACACGCCACGCCACGCTAGAAAGTTGTAAGTTATCACGCAAGCTGGTTCTCTAAATCGTCAAAAATTCAAAGAGAAACAATAAATTAGTAATGAAGTACCCTCTGTTAAAAGTGATCACGTTCCTTTTCGAATCATCAAATCAAAAAACAATCTTAGCTTGTCTTTTAATATGAGTTTGCGATTGCGGTTAAAAATACCGCCGACTAAAAAAATATAAACATTTAAAACAACTTAATTCTGAAACAAATTTCTAGTGACTATAATTTACTTTTTTAAAGCGATTTCAAATTTGGAAATTGGAATTGGAAAAGAGTAAAATAATGCGTTCATGGTTTTAAAGTATTTACATAAATTAAACTCACGTCTTCAAGCGGTATCCGATAGGACGGCACCTGTTCGGGGTGTCTCCAAGGCTTGTGGTAAGGGTAGTCTGTTAACGCCTTCCACCCAGGGTACCGGCGGGCTGCGGCGTGCAGCTGTTGCACCAGTCGGGGTGCTAATTGAGCGGTTACTCTGGAAAATTGAAAAGTACCAGTCTGTAGATCCTTGAAGCAAAAGCTGACGTTTTATTATTAGATTATTACGGCTGAGTTAAAACGATGATTTTGATCTGTGCCGTGAGCATGAACACTCGTCAAAGTATTCGCACGGGAAGCTTCGGTCATTTACATGACATGTTAGTCTGTCTGTCATCTTTCCATACTAATGGCACACGTTAACTATACGAATAATTGACAATAGTGTTCATGCTCGGGGCATTGATCATCATAATTATATTTCGACTTGACAGTAATGTCAAGTCAATATTCTAGAAGCCTATCACTGAGTAGCCGTGCTGTCTGCAGAACGTTACACGGCTCTCACGGCTCACGGCTCTCGGAATGTCACCTACTTGTACAAATGAACGACTCGACTTAAGCATTAAATGATTAAGCATTAAACGATTTAAGCATTAAATGGATTGAACACAATATATCCAACTTAATCATGGGTCTTCGTAGTGAAAAGCAATGTGAATAATACATTGGTGTCGTTCTAGATATTGGGTGACACACTTAACCATGTGTGTGATTAAATATAATAACTTACTTGTTAACAAGCCACGCGGGCAGAGCGCCTCGAGGGTCGGAACGTGACACGTATCCCAACCAGCTCCCGGGCCCTTCCCGGATCCTCACCACGAACCCAGTTAACAGGGATAGGGCCCTGAAAAAAGGAATTAATAAAACAACTAAAAAAAACACGGGTCGTTTATCTTTCTTCATCGGCAGTCCAGTGAGTGAGGACTATAAAACAGGTAGTGTAGTGTATAAAGCTTAATATGGGTAGACTACGTTAATCAGTAAGGTTCTTTTAAACAGTGGCGTAACTATAGGGTGGCAGAGGTGGCAAAAATTGACACTATCAAACAAACAACTAACAAATAAACAAAGACACGGAACAAGATTTCTTCTCACTTTTTTCATCGCAATCTCCTTCAACGATAACTTTGTAATGCAAAACCTCTTTTAAAGTTACGAGAGCTTTCTTAAAAAACAAAACCAAGCTCGAACATTGCAGAAGTTAAAATATAACTTTTCTTACAATGTCTTATTTATTTTAAGATTGCCACTTTTTTACGTTACTAATTTACTCGTTACTTCAGAAGCTGATTTATAAACTTATAGACGGGTAGTGAGGATGTTTATTTTAGCGTTTAATGCTTTATATTATTTGGCAAAGTTACAATTCAGATGCTTAACAGCAGGGTAAGAAATAAATATTACGTGTGACATTTATAGGATTCGCTGGATCGCTGGGTCTTGGGTGACGCAAAAAGTTAACATTTAAAGATGGGATCAGCCAGATATGTAAATATAGAAGCCAATATCTCAGGTTTCGACAAACGAAGCTACTTAAATACGTCAATATTTACTTGGGAACTAACAGCTGTTCGGAGAGGTTTCCCTCAACTGTGGAACAAAAGACAATTGTCCAAATCTATCTTTATCAATATTATATTATCAATAGAGAAGTAACTTAGGTAAAATTTGTAAGTTTATTTGATTGTTTGCCGGAACGAACTTTTCTGAGTCGTTTCTTTTTGAGGATCTGATGTTTAGTTCCAGAGATACAGAGTAGAATTCCTCAATGGATGGCAGCAATTGAACCGTGTTACATTGCCATCGGTAACATTACCTTTGCAGAACCTGTCCATCATTGACCACAAAGTGGAACGCCTCAACAGATGGTAGAATGTTGTTGAGATTTTAGCGCTCTGCCCCTTGGTAATGTACAATGGAAGCCGGCTAAAGTAGAGTCGCTCAAAATTATGGGCAGAAAAATTCTTGCTACGTTAGCTAGTGTATAATGGGAGCGTAACTTACTACAGCCTTTTCCATCCTTCTCTCCATCAAAACGTTAGCCTTCTAAGGCATAATATATGCTAGGCCCGTTCGTATATTTGCTAATTGGTCCAGTAGATCAAAACGGTTATCCTAAACGGTTAGCCTTCATGTTTGTTGTGTGCGATGGCCATTAGGCGCCAATCAATTGTTTTTATTTGAGCAATTACACAGTGTAGGCGGTACGTAGGCTGACGGGAAATTATTGAGTGGATGAGTGTGTGAGCGGTTCTGACGTACCTTTCCTGCTTGATGAACAAATAACCCAGCTTTTAGTTATCCGTTGTGACGTTAACTATGTTACAAACAGGTTTACATTCAATTTTACGGCTCCTAAAACTAAAAATGAAGTTGCAAGTAGGTACCTGACGAATCCCTTCCTCGGCGGGTAGTCCTTGTGGTAGACCGAGTGGTTGAGGATCATCTTCTCCTCTCCGGTGTCCAGCCAGGACCTCTGCAGCACGAAGTCCCTGTTCTTGAGCGGCGCTGGGCAGGACACTGTGAATAAATGCACGAGATTCAGACAAATCGTCAAACGTTTCAGTAACAAATTTCTAGTCATGTTTGTAAGTTTTAAGTGTCTACTGGTATTATTATGTTTTTCTGTTTGTATACAATTATAAAAAAGATAGTTTGTATATTTGGGATTTTTATAAAAAAAATTATATTTATTATTTATGTTAAAAAGAGTTAAAAAGGGTTAAAAACTTTTTGGTTTAATTAACCAATATTAAATACCTACACTTATAGGTACATATAATCTGTAGGTAATTTGAATTTGAATGGTGCAGTCATAGAATCTTAGTAGATACACCATGCGTGAATACTGCACTAACTCTAACAACTCAGATCATTATGAATTATTATAAAGTATACAGATTTATACATCCGAATGAATACATTGGTTTAGTGTATTCGCACGAAAGCGGATTTTCCGACCCTCAGAATCCACTTACTTTCACATTATTTAAGAAAAATATATTCCTGTTATTTTAATGTCTTTCTTAGTATGGAGCTTTATTCGCGCGTGTACATTGTACGTACATTACGCTGAAATTGTATTAAAATATGAAGCGATATTTATAAAGCCGCTTCGTACTCAAACTTTAATGCAAGTTCCGTGTATACGGATGCATCTTCATACTGCATTAAATTTAAAGGCGTTGCTTACTTTGTAAACGTCTATTTTATTACAAAAACGACGTAGTTAGTAAATTATTGCCATCATTTTTATTTACAGTAACAACTACCTACCTATTCTACCTTCCTTTGTGTTATAAGTGCAATATATTTGAACCTTTACGTAGAGGAGCTTATTTATTTAACAATAAAAAGCACACTATTTCTTCACACTTTTATAGTGAACTAACTGACCTCGCAAACGTTGTTTTGCGATATAAGTTATCGAGCGTTAAAAATCGACTATTAAAAACAGGAGTTGTTGATCGAAGGGTGAAAATTTAGGGTTATATGTATTTTTTGATGCCACATTATTGAAAAATAGAAATAAAAAGTTGTCCAAAAAATAAAATAAAAATGTTAAGTGTGGACAACCCTTATCACTTAGGGGTATGAAAAATAGACGTTAGCCGATTCTCAAACCTACTGAATATGCATATAAAATTTCCTAAAAATCGGTCAAGACATTTTGGAGGAGTATGGTATCTAAAACCGTGACATGAGAATTTTATATATAAAAGAGCATGTACAACCAGAAAACTGACTGAAGGGTTGACTGGTACAGAATGCCTGATAGCATTAAGTTCGCCCTTTGTACAACCTAGTTTAGTACAGTGACAATAAAGTGTAAATAAATAAACTGCAATGATAGAGTGCTATCTAATGATGTATACGGGTGCGCCTACTAATATGATATCTATTGCCATACGTACGCTTCAGAGCTTTACGTTTTGTAACGTTTTTAATAAAGTGTCAGTAGAAACGCAAAATTAAATAAATTCTTATATTGGTGGTTAAACGAAACACACTTGAAACACTCACAAAAGAAAAGTTTCGGCTGCGGAGGTATGGTAGCCAGGAACACTTTATTTGAAGCTATCATCTTAGTCCTCATGAATATCAAAGCACCCGTTTTAACCTTATTTATATAGGATTTTTTTTATGTAGGTACTTGAGGTTGGATGCGGGCGTCCATGGGCTGTAGCGACCACGTCATATCTGGTGGCCTGCATGCCCTTTTGCTACTAAATTACTAATAAAAAAAGTATTATCCAGTCTATAGTAATGGATAGTGATGATGATGTCATCCTAGCCGATTTCGGCCACAGCGACTGTTTCTATGACTGAATGATGTGTCTTCTCCGATGTGCTTGTTGATGGCTGACGTCTCCAATTTTTGCAGAGAAAGTTCTATTGCATATCGGACACGTCAGCACACCGTTTATTAAGTTGTAATTTACAGCCGCAGGTGTTCTGGCTTTCAGGGCGTCCCTCTTGTGATCTAGATCAGCGCGTCGATCCGACTCAAAGTCATATACGTGCTGATCTATAAGACGCCTCCATTCTTGCCGTTGAGCTGGATAATAATAATAATAATGGATAATAATGGATATACGACCATTCTTCATGAAATACTTATTTTCTGGGTCAAATAAAGGTGATCGTTTGGAAAAGTTCAATTAAAATGAAACTGATGAATGAAGTAAATATACCTACTGTCACGCTTGAACAACTCAATGGATCCATTGAAACTTGGTAAATAATTTAAATCCTGAAAGGTTTTAGTTCGACAAAAAACCTTTTCAGTACCGTTTCTTCCGTTTTCTATTGAGTTTGAACGTTAAAAAATGTCTTGTTGCGAATAATAATATAGTGTCGGTATGGTTTTTAACCGACTTCAAAAAAGGAGGTAAATTAGATTGAAATTGTATGTAATATTCTCGAAACCGCACAATATTTACATAATTTGATCTATTACGGTTCCATTGTTTGGAAGTTACATATTATTATACCAAATTTTATAGGTGTATGTATCTTAGTAAATACATTTGTATGTATGTAGATATATTTGTCCTCGCATATCTCCGAAACTAATTGACGGATCGTCTTCGTTCTTTTTTGTTTGCATTTTGTTCAACTTAGGGAATGGTAAAAGATTCATCAAAATCGGTCCAGTAGTTTCCGTGATATGGACTTAAAACTAAAAATTACGAAAAAAATAATTAAAAAAATTAAACTGACCTCAAAAAATTTTTAAATACCATTTATTACATATTTTTGGCTTACTATTTTTGAGGTTGGTGACGAAATGTATCTTGAATACAAACAAAATACTCGATACAAAAAAACGAACCGTAATAATAGTAGTAGGTACTCCAAAAATATGTATATAACAATAACAAAATGTTATTTCATACTTTTTTGATGTCGGTTTAATTTTTTTTTATAATTTTTGGTTATAATATTATATTTTGATAAAAAAATTAATATCTCGTTTAGGCAGACGGTAAAATATCCCAGACGTTCGCAATTAAAGACGGTATCTCGGTAGCCAGGCATGATTCACCGTTCTCCCCCAGGGTTGGCGTTCGTTGAGCTAAGTTGGATTACATTTGAATTGCTAATAATACTACCTTGTTGGGTACCTACTAGTACTTGCGTTATTACGATCCACACCTGGATTAAGGTTACCTGTTGTATTCCGGTCTTTGTCTAAGGATAAAGGATAACAAATATTGTTGGAAATAAGTTACACCAAGTTGTTTGTACGTACTGTTATACTTAGATTACCCGAAACTATCTACGGATATGATGATGTAGACTTTTCAAAAATGTAAATCAAATAACGTGATAGAATTATAGAATTGTATTTCGGCTGGGAAAGTTTGGTTGCCCGGTTGGAAATACTGTATTTGAGGCGAACATCGTAGTCCTCATAAGTAGCATCCGCCTGCATACAACCTCAGATAGGATTTCTTCTCTATTTGGGGTCGGATGTGGGTTTCTATGGGCTGCATTGACCACTCAACATCAGGTGGCCTGTTACTCAAATACTATAAAATGCTCTAATGCAGAAATAATGTGAAGGTAATGATCTAAGAAGATGATTGATGCTTTCCATCCATTTATATCTCACAGAGTCACGGTGTAGTTTAGATTATCTTTTGCTGTGTCATGTCATGGCCATGACTCGACATAAAACACTATGATTAAAGAAATCCAGTCCAGTGTCTACCGACTTATCTAAAATAAATTTGTCACATATGAATCTAAGGACCTAAGGACTTTCTTGCAGTTGATCCAATCTATACCTACAACTAAATAAAATTGGAGTGTCTGTTTGTATCTTATATTAAAATAACCGCTTTTTATTAATTGCATATTATGTATAAATAACATTTTTTACAATTATTGACTGTCTGTCTGTGTGTTCCGGCTAATCTCTGGAACGGCTGGACCGATTTTGACGGGGCTTTCACTGGCAGATACCTTATGTAACAAGAAATAACTGAGGCTACTTTTATTTACAATTTCACGCGAACAAAGTCGCGGGCACAGCTAGTCTATAATAAAATCTTCTTGCTGGGTTTTGAACCAGTCTGACGCACATGAGATGCTCCAATTTGTCATCAGAACATAATATTATCTTTGACGTCAATTAGTTCATCTGTTACGTATTACGTAGATAAATAATATATCTATATCATGACGGTATTGAGAGCACTTAACATCGTGGCTACATCACAAGGGGTTCGTAATATAAAATGTAGCGTAAGCAACGAGCGTAGGTGTAATTCGTGGTAAATTCCTGTGATAAAATAGTAAACGTTGCTAAGTTGATTATTGATATTACGCCTATCTACATTCAGCCTCAATCATAACCATTAGTATTTTCACTTTCATCACAGTATAAAAGTGTTGTAGTACGGAATTAGCGGCACGCCTTCACAGTGAATTAGGGCTAAGCGTTTGATGTTGAGAGATTATGTGGCGCTTGCTCTTTATCTGATAGCCGTTTATGCTTTTCCAATAACGTTAGGGTTTATACGTAGTATAAAATGTATACTAACAGACTTTGTTAAAGTTTATCACCATAATTTAACTTGAGTAATATCGAACCCGATAACGTTAATAAAAAGGAAACGGTAAAAAAGAGTAAGTGGTGTCATACTCGCTGACTTTATATTTGTTGTAAAATCTCGACGAATATCATGATACGACAAAAATAATGTATTTTTTAAGAGGCAAAGTTTTTGAAAGGAGAGCATGATTATTACAATACCTAATTATTATGTCTGAATTGCTTTATAAGTAGGAAAATGTTTTATATAACTTCACTTGAATCTTCAACATTTTTGTATTTTGTGAACAGAATTTCCACAAAAAACTTTTAGAAATACTGACCAAAACCAATGGGGCGTTATGTCCGAGATGAATTTAGTAACATACCAAGGTTATTTATAAGTATTAGATACGTTATCTATAAGTATTATACTAGATACATATTATCTACACACCGAACCACTTAAATACAAGCTGAATATTTATTTAGTATTCCTCTTAAACATTTATGGAATCCCTGCAGAGTTACGGCCAGTATGCGAGAATATTTGATCAAATACGTGTCGGTATTCGATCGTTTCATGCCTGTTGGCGTCTATGCGGCATGCGGGCCGGATTCACGATCTTTGTATTCATGCCTTCGTGCGTTTCATGCCATCGTATCACGCTAGGGTTTCCAAAATTAAAAATAATAATAATATATTGTTTTTTTTTTTAAATAATTGATCTGAAAAATATGTCATAGAATTTGGTTCAATCGTGCATAAAAATCAATACCTAGGTATCTTTGTACTGACCAACACTATTCTGACACACCTTCATATCTTGTAACTACAAAAGTATCATTTCGTTAATTGCATTTGGAGGTTTGTTTATTTACTAGTGAGGATGGATGGGTCGATGTTTGTAACTCTTTTACACAAAAACGTCTATACAAATTGAATGAAATTTGAGTTTGGATAAAAATATAAGTATGGTACTTTTAACTTCCTCTGGACTCAACTCTCATGACCTCGAGTGTCGAGGATCCTCGAGTCGAGTGGATCACGGGCTGACTAGCTAGTATTGGATAATTAATAATCTATTATTAGGTTCTATATCATTAGGTAAATTAGATTCAAGGAAAGTTTAAGCAGTGAGAAAATCTGAAAAGAAGGCGAGGAAAATTTGTAGCAGAACGAAGTGTGTTGGGACAGCTAGTTATTAGTAAATTTATGTATTAGTTTATATAAAAAGCTCCAAAGTAATGAGCGATCGGCAACCCTACTACCAGTCCATAACTCTCATTCAAATTCACGGCATTCATGCCTACGCTTTGTCATACGCTTCATACCTCGTTCCTGCGTACTCGTACATCAGATCGATTTCGCCTTTTTCATCTCCGCTAAAAAGTGTCATAAAAGGCAAGATCTGGAGGAATAAAAGTCCGTATTCAATGAATGATTTAAGACGCTTCGTTATTACGAAGATACGTTATTACGCTAACCGGGGATTTTGCGCAAAAATACAATAAATATTTTTGTATAGGTCATTAAATAAATAATAGATTTTATATCCTTCTTAGAACTTCACACAGTGTTTTTATATTTTAACGAATGAATAGCGTGAATACAAGACGATTGCAAGTAATATTAAATGTAAAGTATTTAACGCCACAAAATAGAAACATACTCAAAATAGAAATACGAGTATGTACTGTGCTATAGAGTCTATTCACCATTTATAATGGCAGCTCTACTCACTGGCATTGTAGCCGACGTCGTTGTTGACGTTGATGTGGCCGGCGTCCTCGGCGGCCAGCGTGTGTGTGTCCCACATTGTGACACTAATACTAGCGCTGTTTATGGCAAACTGTGCTATAGATTCTATAATCTATTCTATTCTACTGTTATAATGGCAGCTCTACTCACTGGCATAGTAGCCGACGTCGTTGTTGACGTTGATGTGGCCGGCGTCCTCGGCGGCCAGCATGTGTGTGTCCCACATTGTGGCACTAATACTAGCGCTGTTTAAGGCAAACTGTGCTATAGATTCTATAATCTATTCTATTCTACTGTTATAATGGCAGCTCTACTCACTGGCATAGTAGCCGACGTCGTTGTTGACGTTGATGTAGCCGGCGTCCTCGGCGGCCAGCATGTGTGTGTCCCGCATTGTGGCACTAATACTAGCGCTGTTTAAGGCAAACTGTGCTATAGATTCTATAATCTATTCTATTCTACTGTTATAATGGCAGCTCTACTCACTGGCATAGTAGCCGACGTCGTAGCCGGCGTCCTCGGCGGCCAGCATGTGTGTGTCCCACATTGTGGCATTAATACTAGCGCTGTTTAAGGCAAACTGTGCTATAGATTCTATAATCTATTCTATTCTACTGTTATAATGGTAGCTCTACTCACTGGCATAGTAGCCGACGTCGTTGTTGACGTTGATGTAGCCGACGACCTCGGCGGCTAGCATGTGTGTGTCCCACATTGTGGCATTAATACTAGCGCTGTTTAAGGCAAACTGTGCTATAGATTCTATAATCTATTCTATTCTACTGTTATAATGGTAGCTCTACTCACTGGCATAGTAGCCGACGTCGTTGTTGACGTTGATGTGGCCGGCGTCCTCGGCGGCCAGCATGTGTGTGTCCCACACGGACCGGTACTCGGGGTCGTGTAGGACGTCGTACAGGGCGTCCGGTTCCACATCTTCGAACTCTGCGACAACCTGGAATGAAGAATAATATAGATAAACGCTAACATAACACTTATTACATAAAAAGGTTAACCTAAACCCTAAAGGTTAACCTAAACCCAGGTTTAAACTACGGTTTTAACAAAATTCCTATCGTGGTTTAAATGATCGTTCATAATATATAATATATAATACATCGCTGATTTAAACAAATGGTTCAAAAACAATGCTTTGATTTGCTGCGTGTGTCATTAAAATAAAGAACATTGTTTTTTTATGTTTTATAATAACGACAGATTAAGACAATGTTTCTGCAGAAAAACCTGGATTTGATTTTGAAGTTGAAACTCCAAATACAGTCGCCTAAATCGTCTGTCTCTTTAACTATTTCGCTTCCGAACTTCTCTAATATGTTGTACAAATTCAAATGCCTACATTTTCCACAGTGAGTTGCGATAAACGCATTGCGGATGAAGTCCTAACTAAACCAACCACAACTGAAATTCAGGCTGAATTCCTAACATATACGACACCCATATTCAGGTTATATCAACACACTTTACTTTATATATCCTGCTTTGAGATAAGTGTAAGAGATTGGAGTATTTCGCGAAGTTACAAATAAGGATTATTTATTTTATTATAACTAGCTTTCGCCTGCGACTTCGTCCACGTAGACTAAAGGATTTGACCCAGAGAGGAATAAAAAGTAGTCTGTATAATCCATGTTATAATCTACCAGTGTACTAAATTTCATCCATCCATCAGAGTAATCCATCTATCCATCCATTGAATCCGTCCAACCTCACAAACTTTGGCATGTATTACTATACATGTTTCAACATAAATATAAAATACACCTTAACAATACTTACCTGCATATAGATAGTGAAAGTAAAGGTTCTATGTCGATGGTTTTACTCAGGGGTAAATGTAAGTTTTACTTTCTTGATTTATAGGACTCTTCTTATTATCAGTAATAAAAAAATTTTCGTCAGTAGCTATCCCAAATTACGGATTTTCGCTCAAAATTCGCTCTCAAAGAAGTGCTCATTAATTTCATAATGAGGCCTCATAAATATCCTAAATAATTAAGATATTTATTTTATGTGCCTGTAATAAGTCGTCGGTTGACATTTTAATCGTCTCTCCTTCCTTCATTAACTTAGTATTAAAGGTCCTTTCATTTCCAGATGTGAAAAGAAAATAATTTACCAGGGGTACCTATAAATGCTATTTATTTATAGTAATTGAATAGCAAAAGGGCATGCAGAAGTGGTGATGTGAAGTGGTCACTGAAGCCTATAGACGCCCAACCAACCACAAATAGTAAAAAAAATGCTATCTGAGGTTGTTAGTCAGTGCTATGATATTCGCCTCAAATAAAGTATCCCCGGCAACCATACCTCCCCAGCTGACACACAAGATATGATGAAGATCCTGCTTTATGACGGGTTAAGAGGCTGGCGGTTAGATCCCTCTCCCCGGACGATCTTCTATCTCTACCACCACTCTACCATCTTAAATAATGTGTTATAGCTATTGTTATTAATTTTAGCGTTGGTCTCTAGCCGGACATATTTATAGCTTAGTATTCTCGTTTAAATTTGACATCCATTTCAGTTACTCTTCACATAGTTTAATTTATTTATCAAGGAAATATCCAGCGCTGTACGTGCCTTGAATAATTAAAGCGACGCTGCTATCACAATCAGCGGCGTCTTCGGAAAATTAGAAATTTCACGCCAGAACTGCTCGGTTCCGGCTCACTGGCTGTAACTACTGCAATACTGGTTCAAGGCATAAGTTCGTGAAGTTTTAGAGTAGGTAACCAATCTAAGATTTACTCCAAAAATACCTAAAGTTTTTACTCTTGTCTTATTTAGTAAACAATCTCGGCAGTAGGTACTTGTTATTGAGAAAACGTTTTAAATTGATTTAAAACTAAATTACTATAATTTAGCTTATTAGAAGTTGGTTTCAATATTTTGGTGTTCTTTGACGAATGGCAAGTACCGTTTAATTTTACAATTAGTAATCGGGTAAGTTCGGGTAGTGTAATTTTACAATTTGTAAATAATTCGGGTCGCAGGACTTTTTGAAATTAACAGCTGCTTTTGTGTGTTATAAAACAATCTGTACATGCTTCCTTAAAATAATATTTTAATCATTCATTGCTTTTGAATAAAAAAATGACGTATTTTTTATCTAAAATACGTGACGACAACCAATTCTGCTTACATAAGTATAAAGAGCAATCCTCATAAAATGCAGATACATTCTTCTCAAAGCCTTCACGATTTTAACAAAGTGTACCTAAAATATTCTTGTATCCCTCTTTCGCAAATCCTTGAATGCCGTATATCCAGATTTTGTTATTCAAACGACAGTTCCCGTGAGACCGTTCGCTTATTACATCGAGGAACATATTTCTTTTTCGCGCCGCATTTATCGAGATCTCGGCCACGAAATACTCTCGTCAAAAATTGAATTTGCTGATGACGCAGACAATATTGTCGAGGAAAATGAGATCGTCTGGCTGTCACACGTCATGACGTCACACCGAACCACTAATGTGACGGTATTTTCTTCCGTGCACCGAACCACTAATGTGACGGTATTGTTGACGGTATCTTCCGTGGCGACTTCCGCCACTCGATAAGAGATGACGCCACACGATCCTGAATCACGTTAAAGAAGTTCTCTACATCGCTAGCATATATGACGTATACAAAACGGCGATATAACGTAATCGGAGCATGGATGATTACTACTTTTATCAATTCCTTTTTTACATCAATACATTTTTTGTAAAATATTACAGCACGACCCAGATCCAGTTTCAGTAGCGAACAAAACCGAGGCATGGATGGATGCATTGGCTCACTGATAGTTGAGTAGCAGCCAGTGTTGTGTTGTTTTGACTACTCTAGTAGCTCCAACTTTTATCACCAACAACATAAAAGCAGACGCAAGAGGACAAAATAAATAAAACTTATTAAAATGGTAGTCTCGTTTAAAGAAGAAATCCCCGCATGGAATTAAGAACTGACCATACCAGAAATGTGTGAAAAGGAAACATTTTCGGATATCTTTTTGTAATGATGCAAACCTACTAGCATTTATATTATTATTATATTTGCCGCCATTTTCGGCGTAAGCACCATAAAACTTTAATGGCCGCCGTGGCAACACAGGACACAAAGTGCTGTGAACAGGGAATCCGGACGTAAATATTCATTAAAATGGCGTAAACTTTGCGTAACGATCTCACGGAGGGCCATTTTCTTTACGTTTTGCTAACAACTTCTTGTTTTGTATCATACTTTTTAAACTTAAAAAAAAATAGGTGATAAAAGATCAGGTTGTACGAAGCTAGTCGAATCTAGTCTGTGCGGAAACTACGTGTTTTTGTTTTAGACGGCCTTCTAGGGTTGTAGTTTAATTCAAGACGGGCTATGAGGGTGGCGGTAAGACACTTTCCCACAATAATTCTACCACCGACAGTGATCATGTTGCATGGATATCACCAGCATAACTAGTCTGATTATTTCTGAAATTCGTAGCTGTTCATGTATTTGGAGAAGTTCTTATAAAATGGTAATTATCTACGTTACCTTGCAGCCAAGCATGTCTTTCGAATGGAGATTTGTTGTGATCCGATCCGAGACATGAAAAATTCCTTCCTCCTAGTTAACAATATTTCAAAATCAAAGGGTTCGATCATCGATTTTACTTTGTCGACCATCGATTTTGGTACCATATGCGGCAGACAGGCTCAATTGATTAACGGGCACAGAAAAACAGCGTTATTAATATATCTCAAAAGGCCATTGTTTTACATTGTTTTATATTTTCCAACAGCAACCCCTTTTATGTTCGTTCACTGGACACGAACTTCTACACAATGGTAGAAAACCTTGAGCGAGCGTTGTTTTAAAATGTTTTAGCTGTATAGGTTTTAGAGCCACTGTGCACTGTAATTGAAAAAGGGGCCTCCCCGCACCCTCTGTCACATTTGCAGGACGTAATTTAACTGATAATTCCGAAATTCCTGTTGAGGGAGTAAGTATAGTGGAGTTGCCACTGAATGGTGGCAAATTTGGTAATTCGCTAAAAGGGCCAAAAATAGCTACGAAACATGCGCATTCAAGAGCTAATAGTTAAATGTAGAGTGAACGCGCATCTTGAGGACAAAATTTTCTTTATTCTGTTTATTTTACCATCTTCAACAACAATATTTTCACGAAATCCCTAAAAGACATTAATAAAACTTTGTATATTCTGACAGGCTTCCAAAACAAAGAGTTGTGAAACTTCTTCTGATTACTTTTAAGAAGCGCTTAGCAATTTTCCTCAACAGTACTAAAATAACATGTCGTTCCGAGTTCCCAACATTTTACTTCAATTTCTTTGTTCGTAACGAGCAACTTGTTGCGCCTTCTTTAGTAGGGACAAGAGTAGGCACTTCACTGAGAAGGCTGGTAAAATGTAAAATTACCTCAAATATCTACCCTGAGATCAGACCATTACAGGCTTCTATTTAAAAATCTCCTAAACCGCCAAAATATTTTGGTTTTCGTCCCGCATTATACCTACTTGTACATTTTCACCACAACGCTCTTTTTCTTTTTGTATTTTTATTTCAACAACCTAAATTATTTCAACCACTAAGAATTTAACCAGAGCACATCACACACGGGAATGAGGTCGCTTAACAAACAATGTCCATGTGAATTATATATCCACTTTTTGTCCAAATAATAATTAAACTTGTTTTAACTCTGCACCAATTTGCTCATAAAATATTAAGTTAATATATTGGCCCTCATTGTCACTGTGTAAAAATAGTATTAGCCAATCACAGACATCGGCACACTCAGAATTTGAGCAGTTGCATTATGCGTCTGTGATGATTTTGAAAATTTCAATTATTTTTTTTTCCATTTCATTAATCCAGAAAGTTTTAGATGATTGAATTTTTTCTTCTTTTACATCACCTAAAACTTCCACGTGTGCCAGTTAAAAATGTGTCGTTCAAGAATTCTCTCCTCACTCTTTGTAAGTACCTCATAACGAGCAACCTGTTGCACCTTCTTTAGTTTGACAAGACCACTTCTCATGCTAAAAATATGCTTAAACACGATCACAGGTTCAGAAAAAGGCCAATTTAGTTTTGTCTAGTTACATTTTAACACCACCTGTTGCTAAATTTTTACTGCAGCCCATTGATTGCACACTGGATACTAATACCTTGTCTTTAACCCATTACTGACCCATCACAGGGTCGGATATTCTCTCACAGTAAAAAGGATGTAGGCCTTAGTCCACTACGCTGGCCTAATGCGGGTAGGCTATTACCGCAATAATATCTACTGCTACCTAAATAGGGTTTATTTTATAGCATTAAGAAAAAAGATTCTTTCATGTACGAAAAATAAAATATCAATAAAGTTCCTTTTTATTGCATTCATATTGCCATTTTACTGAAAATAATATGAAGATGCGAAAACCTAATGGAGTGGAAAGATCGTTTAAGCTTTTATTGGAAGCCAAGCCAACATTCGATTTATCTTCAATTATTGGCTAACGCATTACGCTCAGCTTCCAACATTTCCTCGAAAGCCTTTTTGCTATGGGAAACATAATAATCGAAATCAACAAACATCGGAAACATTCAAAAACAATTTGTAATACTTAATCATATAACTAATACATTTCTGTATTGCATTTAATATTTGTTGGTTATTGGGGATCAAAACGGAATAAAAAAAAAAAAATTCAAAGCGATCGCAAACGGATTTGAGAGGATCGTAACGGGAACAAATCATTCTTAATACGTGTGTGGAATTTGATGACTGAAAGGAGTGAAGGAAGTGACTAGAAATACAAACCCCTGAAACCAATATTACCACTACTGGTCCACAAATTGATTCAGCTTCTTTTAACAAGACAATCTCAACTCCCGAGGGAGTGTACTTAATCCGCCGCTATTGCCTTGAGCCGCTCTTGCTCAGTGTGAATCTATTGAATAACCCGGCGAATTGCTTCAGAATAGACTCGGTAAGTAACTTTGTTAGCGTAGGCCACAGAAGGGTTACTTTCTAGAGTTCTTAGCAAATTGCGATAAAATTTAATATAAAAACTAAAGCTTAGAAAAGGACATGGAATTCCTAATTTTTGACGTAAAATTTTTGACGGATGGAGGTCCCAAAAAAGTGCTAACCCAGAACCCAAATTGACAAGTCACGTCTGCGCATATTGACTTTTTGCTAAATAATTGAGGTTTTTAGATTTCTTTCAAAATCTAAATATAGGCACCTACAGTAGTGTTGTGTTGTGTTAAATCTATCATGAAGAAACTATCACGCTTTAAGCGTTCAATTAATTTTATTTCGTAATTAACAATTGAAATCTGCTTTGGTACATTTAAATGGTAGAAGCACAAATACAAACAAATGAAATAAGTTCTAGCTTTCATCGAAACTAGTGAAGTGCTATTTAATAGCCACAGGCGACACAACATCAACGATTGAGAGATATGATCAAATATTGTTTTGTGCGGTCCGCTTATTTAGAACAGAGTTATTTTGTTTCCGTCCTAGATTAAATCACCCATCACCCATCCTTGTACCGACCGCACCAGACGTTGCTTTACTTTGTCGATCGCATGCGATGTACTCAGGCAGCCGGACTTTGCCCGTTCATCTTTCATCTTCATACTTCGTATGCGTGTAAAATTTTAAAATTCATCATAATATATTATGTTTACGTTTGATTTTATAAAGGACGTGTTGCAAAAATGTATGGACATGTCACGTAATCTTTACTGAAAATGAAAAACACCGTTTTAATGGTGCCTTTTTATTAAATAGACACCTTTTGCTCTCTCGTAGCCCGTAGCGCTTGATTAGTGAATTCAATTTGAAGGCAATCGTTTTGAGTGCTACGACGCTACGCAGGAAATGACACCAATTTCAAACTTCTATTGGACAAGGTTTCACTTGAAGCAATGTTTATTGTTTAACGTTACTTTGTTTCTGATTATATGAGCCATATCTAACCTTAGTATTACCAATTAATTTTTCTTTTTATTGTCCAAAATTATAGGCGTACTTAAGCCGGCGATAGCGAAAGATAGCATCTGTCATATAAAAGTAAAGCATAAAAAGAATGTTACAAAATATTGATATGAAATATTTCAAGAAAGCTTTAAGTTACAAATAGATATTTTTTCGCAGAATTCGACGATACATTGACCAACCTTATACAGTGTAACTTGCGTAAAAACTCAGTAAAATTAAAATACCTAATTTAATTATAATAGTAAAATTAAACCTACAAGTTGTTCAGATCCCAAGCTTTGATACAGGTATATTTGAAAGCAAAAATTTTAGTAACACAATCATTACTATGTATGGCGAATGGAAAATCCACACTTGACTTATTACGTACCTACAACAGTGGTCACGCACGCACACTATTTTTTATATTGAATACTATTACAATATGATGACTATCGATTTAAAAAAGTTTTAATACTGTCGTAACTCGCATTTTTTCAAATGATTCGGCAAGTGATACTGTAATAAATAAGTACTTATGTACTTATGTATATTTAATTGACTATTCGTATTAACCTACAATTGCTAGCAATGTAATTTTATTGGTTGGATTAAGTACTTAGTATTTCTCTACGTGACAGTAATGATGTTCCGTAGACGAACACGTGTAAGCGACAAAGTTCTCGAAACTAGCGAACTGAAGTGACAATGGCCTGGTCACATCATTCGAAGAATCGACAACCGGTGGGGAAGAAAGTTCCTTGAATGGCGACGATGTCTCGCAAACAGTAGGACCTGAAGAACACAGCGAAAATCCCTTGGATTCAAAGGACCCAGAATCCCGCCGAGTGGCGCCGATTAGCAGAAGCCCTGGGACTATAAAGGACTGAAAAAAATATTAGGTAGGTACATACCTAGCAACAACATATTGCGTTGTAAAAAGTAGAATCCAGCAACTCGCACTTAGATACTGAATAATGAATTTTCCATATTGCTCAGAAACAGTAATTTGACAACGATTTATTCGAATCTTTAGGTAAAAGTACAATACAGCCACCATCTCACGGGACCTCAAAGAATATACAATTATTTGACAAGAAGCAATCAGTGTTGTGGCACGATAAAATTTTCCTTTCCAACCTTCGGAAAATTACGAGTGATTGAGACCCAAACAAATAATGCCCTGATAAATAATCTCGATCTACGTTAGCGGTTCACAGAATTTTTGCTTTTGGTAGTCGCTACGCGGTCTTTCATTGGATTTTCTGGAAGAAATAGGTACACACGTGCCTTTCACCTGATATTTTTCTGAGGATGTAAAATCAATACTTCACTTTGCTTAAGTGTAATATGGATTTTATATGTCGTAGACTTGAGTTTTTACAGGTGGTAGAGTCATAGTAGATCTTACCCGTCGTAAAGCAGCATGTTCCTCATGTCTTGTGTCTCTGCTGGGGCGGTATGGTTGCTGGAGATACTATAATATTTTATTTGTATATTATAGTATTTTATTTGAGTCGAACATCTGCTCCTCATGAGTAGCAAAGCACCTACCTAAACCTCGGATAGGGTACTTCCCTATTTGGGGTTGGATGCGGATTTTCAAGGGCTGCAGTGACTCTTTGCTGCTCTCAAATATAACTTCCCCCTTTTTTGAAGTCAATTAATAAAAAAGGATAATATAAACGAGAGCATGAACATTTTTGTGGATGGCATGCTGGGACAAAGGCAGTACTACGCCTAAGATAAAACAGTCTTATAGTTATTTGTGATTACGCACTAAATTACCAGTGGAAGAAGAAAGCTTATTTTACCTTTAAAAATCACACCCTGCTTTTGACATCTCAGTAATCACGAGTACATATCCTCTTCAGATAAAATTAATTGTTAGTCCTCATTAGTAGCAAAGCCTCAGATAGGTTTAAATTTCTATTTGGGGTTGGATGTCATGCGGTGGTGGTGTGGGCTGCTTTTAATTCTCGTGACACTATCTTGTTCAGCTACAAATTTTCACAATTTAGCCACTCATGTAACAAAAAGCTTTTCTGTATTTCGCGGAACCTTACCTCACTAATTAAGTGCTCATTACACATCCGGGACGGCTTAAGCCTCGTAAACGATCCTCAAATGCGCGGCTCAACTCACGTCGAGGTGAGAGCTTACCAAATGCACGGGGATTAACGTTCGTCTGTTTCGAAAACGGATAGCTGTTTTTTATTTTTGGCATTGAAATGTGTTTTACGGCGGAGGTTAGTCCGTTAATACTAACGTAAACATAATCGTAAATAATAACCTAAAACTTAACAGTTTTAGGATCCAACAGATTTACTATAATAACCTAAATCTATCAGTTTTAGGTTATTATAGTACTAAACGATTTTCCATTCTCGTTTTTTCTTGTATCATCTTCTATCTAATATTTTCATTAAATCAAACTGTTGTGTAGGTATTCAACAAATTCTTCGTTTCAATAGCTAATAATTATAAGTTCAGAGAACAAATGTTTGAAATTGTTTTACAAATTAGGGATTGTTGAATTCGATATAGAGTTTCAAACTCTTAAACTTTTAACATTGTTGACGTTTTATTATTACTATTCCCACATTGGACAAAGAGTCGGAGTAAAAGCGAAGTTGTGGCCGAATTCCATTTTCTACTGGTCTTCATACGAAATGCTCTGTCCAACTGATTCGTATTCGAAGAGCTTGGACTTTTGAAGCCAGAAACGTAAAAATTCGATTGTGGGTTCATCCTAAGTGGGTGGGGGCGAAAGCACTCAGTAGGAAAGTATTTTTAGAAATTACTGTCGTAAGTGGATAAAATGGAGGGTGGGAATGTAATGTAGATAATAATGTATTTTGCTACTCGTGAAAAGATTTTTGCGTCGGTTTTTAAATAGCAAACACGTTTACGCGTATACGTTTTGTAGTCCCTAAACCCAGGTTCTTCCACGTTAAAAAGGATAAACAATACAGACGTCTTATCAATTCAATTCATGTATTCGCAGAAAAAGGTTCATACATGTATGATTGATGATGATTTAATGTGCATTGCAACTCATGAGGTCTATCATAGTCGCCTCAAGTAGAGTACATCAGATAGCAACACCTCTGTGATCGGCGGATTAGGAAGGGTGGCGGCGGGATGTGTATAATTTAGAAAAGTTGACTGTCATCGGAAACGTGAATGGCAAGAGGAGCCGAGGAAGATCCCTGACCTGATGGACGAACATCATCAAAGAAGTGTGCCAAACATACATACAAACGACATGCGCCTGTCTCAGTGTGACTAGAGGAAACCATGAAGAGGAAGGAAAGGTACTCGGCCTAACTAGAGCAAACGATGAAGAAGTGGTAAGGCAGCTCCCCGAGTGAAATAGATACAATGCCTGTACCACCTTTAAAACCAATTTACTAAAGTACCAAAGCTCAAGTTCAGCGTTTCCAATTCAATTTTACAGGATAATACCATGACTTTGGTATCGCCTAACAGGAGAAAGCGTGAGCACTCGAAGAGATAACGATATCAGTATCAGACACAAGCGAAACAATCGATTGCGTAAGTGTAACAGATAACCGGTAACGGACACACATTGATCAAAAATGGAACAACTTTTGTGACTTGACTTTGCCTCCAAGGACCACCGAACTTGAGGCCGAGGGACATAAAAATTATTATTTATCTTAACCTAACTAGGTCGTGAGCTATACCTATATTAGTTTCATACACCCGACAACTCGCTGGAGGAGGTAATTAACCCCCTTAGCCCGCCGGGAAGCAACATGTTCTTAATATGTTTAATTTCGATTGGTGACACTGTCAGTAACCCATTAATGACCCACTACAGGGTCGGGTCTCCTCTCAGAATGAGAGGGATGTAGGCCGCCGTCCACCACGCTGTTCACATACCTTTGATAACATTTTTTTTTGTAATGCAGGTTTCCTCACGATGTTTTCCTTCACTTAATTTTTATAAAGCACACATAACTTTTTAACAAAGACATTGGTGCGTGCCCCTGGGATTCGAACCCGGACCCCTCGATTCGAGGTCGAATTCTAAACCACTGGGCTATCACCGCTTGGTGACATTACCGGAGATGATTTACTTGAGATCCTATGAGACGAACTTTGTCCGATTAACGTCCTATCTAAGGTCGTATGTAAGCGATGTACGAGCTCTTATAGGATTTCTTTTTTATTTGAGGTTGGGCGTAATGTACAATAGTGTACATGAACCACAGTGACCATTAAACGAGAAGGAATGAGAAGGAAAATTCTATTGAAGACCAAAGTCGACCGACATCGCTCTAGCTATCAAGCTGAAGTGGCAATGGACTGGTAACATCTGGTGTAGACCTGACGGAGCAAACGGCTAAATGGCGTCGTCTATTACAGTACAGACCGCGGCTCAGGAAACCTAGTGTGGGACGCTTCCTGTTCGATGGCGTGATGATCTGCTGACGGGCTGACGGGCGGTGGAAAGCAACTGGATGAGAAGAGCCGAAGATCGGGTTCAGTGGCGCGCCTTGGAAGAGGCCAATGTCGGCTGAACAGGGAGACATACCATCTAACATCTGGTGGTATGCCCGTTTGCTACTCAGTTCCAATAAAATAAAAAATATGGTAGACCGGAGCATAGAAGAAAGCTTAGGCGAATCTAGTTGAGTGAATGCGAAAAAGAGTCCAACGTTTCATGCTGACGCCATTTACTCAATATACATAAATATGACATCAGCATATTTGCATAATAGGATATAAAATAAGTAATATTTATTCTTGAATATAATAAAGGGATATGAGCAAGTAATAAACAGAGAACTAGCCATTGCTCTCCCGTATGGCACCCCTCGGTCTGATTGCAATGACCAAAGCTTTGTTGTGAGACAAATTTCTTATACCAGATATCGCCATGTAATCGAATTTCGACTGAAATTTATTGAAATTTGAATTTTATACGTACACGTTATTCTTGACTATGTGTGCAAATGGGCATGTAAGTAAAATTGAAATATTTTTAAATTCTAATGCATTTTAGAAATACATTTAATTCATCAAAATCACGTCAAGCAGACTACCATAACTTCGATAACCTACTTTGACATGCAACATACACAAACATGACGTCTACATAGATTCCGTTACGTGTCAAATTGAAATATTAGATAATTATAAATTATTATTGTAGTGGAATTTAGACTACTTTTCGATCTCTAGTTGAGTTAAAATGTGGCAATTTTATGGAAGCTTCATCTTTACATTGTTCCACGCTTAATACAATATTACTAATACGTACCTACTAACAGCGGCTATAAACAGAACCGTAGCACTTTAATCAAGAACTGTTAGTATAGCTCTCCAAATTACAATGACCTAAGCAAACCGATCGGCTGCGAGTATACGTCGGAATTAACGTTGTGTTTAGTGCTCAGTATACATTTGTCTGTTATTGTGGCTTTCAATGTAGGTATTGGGTGGGTTCGGTAGGACTGAATGTCAGAGCTACGATAATGTAATGTAATTAACAAAATTATATTCTGTCCTAATAAAATACAGATACAAAATAAGAAATAAATTGCTGATTGTAAGTAGTATGAGTTTTGGTGAATGTGGTGGTTTCATATGATAGTTGAGCGGTGTTCGGCGTGTGACGAAGCGGTGATAGCCCAGTGGCTTAGAATTCGACCTCGAGAGGTCCGGGTTCGAATCTCAGTGGCACGCACCAATGACTTTGTAAAAAAAAGTTATGTGCGCTTTATAAAATCGTGAGGTAAGGAGGGAAAACATCGTGAGGAAACCTGCATGCCTAAGAGTTCACAAAAAAAATGTTCCCAAAGGTATGTGAAGTCCACCAACCCGCAGTAGGCCAGCGTGGTGGACTAAGGCCTACATCCCTCTCATTGCGAGGAGACCCGACCCTGTGGTGGGTCATTAATGGGTTACTGACACATGATAGTTGGAAAATAAAATTGATAAATACCCCAACAGAAGTACTAACTCGTCATCTTTCATAAATGCGAGTACAAAATATATAGTTACCGTGCTACTTTGAGAAATGAAGAACTCCGATTTCCTCACGATGTTTTTCTGTAACGATACGTACATTTTCTATCGATGCTATACTTAACTATAAAATTAACAATTACCATAAAAACCCGTAGTAACATAACATGCTTTTAATTAAAGTATCGCGCTTCATTATGATAAATGAAAAAATTGCGTTTATATTATCTGCTTCAGAAGAGTGCACGCTCCAGATATTTTCCAGTTGCTAAGAGAAATGTGGCCACTCTAGGACACAACGAGTCGGCGTTAAGGTCATATCGATTTTTCATTTTCCACGATTATCTTATAATAATGGCTGTGATAATTTTATGTCCAAGGAGTGTCTAGGAGAGTCCTGGAGCACCGCTCATGACGTACCCATTAGGATAGTTTAGATATGGGCGACCCATGGCCAATATTTTCAAACCATTGGATCTTTGACGAGGTTGACTGCAATCTTTTTGAAGTTTTGAATTGATTGCGAGCCGCTCTCACCGCGCGACTCAACCCGCTGGTGATGCGCGCTTCCTATAATTTTTAGTGTTTCAGTGATATTTCTACGAACTACTCCAATTGAGAATAAAAAATAAAATTGAAAAAGTACAAAAACAAAATTATTGTTTAAAATTACGAAAATTCTTATTTTATCTATTGTTTATCAAATCATGGTGAGCTGATCATGAAGCTGATGGTCCAGATCCACCTACATTAGGCTAGCGTGGTGGATTAAGGCCCACATCCTTCTCATTGCGAGAGGAGATCCAACCCTGTAGGGGGTTACCGACAGGCCGATGGTATGAAATTATTAGGTATTGTCATCGGGCTTTATTTTGATTACTTACTTTGAAATCTGGAAAAATGATTTTGAAAGAAACCAGTACGTCCGTACATTCCTTCATTTGATTTCTTCTGACTTCGTACAAGATTCATAAGTAGCTGAAGCAGAATGAGAGAATCGGCAAATCGATAAATCTAAGAAGAACGGTATAAATTTCGCCGGTAAAGCTGCTGGGATCAGCTAGCAGAGTTATGTAGTACCCACAGTAGCGGTTCAGAATGATTTTTGAAATTTTAATATCGGTTACAGAGGAGGACTATCTACATTCGTTCGGATGGATTCGAGGTTTGTACATTGTCAGAAGTCACATATTTTACATTTTTATGAAAATCACGAGTAGGTTAAAGCTGGAGCTCATAGGCTCAATTCTCGCTCCGACCGAATATTTGCACTTCATTCATACTTATTTTTAAAAGAGTGCTGGGAGTTTTTTTCCGCCCGCTTTTTTCTCCTAGTCTACGTTTTGCCTGAGGGGCGATAAAAGCGGATGTTTGTATAATGTTAAATGTATGACGTTCATTAAGTGTGCATAAATTGTACCTAATAATGAATAATAGCCATTGAGTTTTGAATTTTGAATTTTGCACAATTATTTCTTCTGTGTCTGGCTCTAAACTTAATAGTCTACATAAATAACTACTTACGTATTTCAAAGCACATATTAATAGGTAATCTTTATGTCTCCATAGAACAGAGTTCCTACCTAATTTGGACAGAAATGCGTCTTGTATCAGTCCACCTGGTAGGAGGGCGGCCAACAAACGGGCGATCAAAAATAGTATACTTTCGTAAATAATAAACGTCCATACCACCATCATTATATCAAGTTGAAAAGACCTTTATAAATGTAAATAGCCTCTTAAACGTAGAACGTAGAACCTCGCTTCGTTCTACCCATTGCTTTTGGATTCAGCTGCAGAAAAGTACATCGCGCGGAAAATTTAATTTCCGAATAACTCACTTCAGAGATCTGGATAGTATAATTTCCGACTCTTGTAACTTTATTCATTCGTTCGACTTTTTAATATGGAATAGAACAATAAAGTTACAAAAATGAACCTTATGGTACTTACTGTATGCAACTCCCTGAAATATTCCTACTACAAAGAACGCTTACCTACAAAGTACAGAAAAGATAAATGAAAGAATCATACCTTCATATGAACATACGTTCATTTTGTTTATATCAGACGTTTTTGCTGGTAGAGCCATTATAAAATAATGTTATTTCTATAAAAAGATTCAAGTAACCTATAAAAACTTTATTTATTCCGACGTCTACACTAAATTAAGAGTTGAAACGAAAATTAAACAACGAAAACAATTTGAGTGAACCCTTTGAATGTCAGATTATTCCGTGTAACCGCGCCTACCTGTAAGCGGTTAATCCCATAAGCTTTATTGTTCGCGCTGGCTCTATAATAAGGGTGCTTTGTGATTTGGTACGCATACAGAAGTAGGTCGACCCTTTTTTATAGCTATTTATAGGTGGTAGAGCCAATGACGACCGCCCAAGGTATGTTACCGCTACACTTATAATCCGCCGTAAAGCAGCATGCTATTAGTATCTTTTGTTTTCTTCCGGTGTGGATGTCAGAGAAAATTTATTTAAAAAAAACACCATAGTCCTTATGAGTAACACATCCACATTAGAATTCAGACAAGATTTCAGGTTGGACATAGTTGTATAATAGTTTGCTACTAACTTCTACTTTGTAGTTCAAAAACTCGAAAGGTTCTACGCCGATTGAGCTAAAATTTTGACAAAATATCTTCCCAAATTCCGCCTCAAGGGAAGTACTCATAATCGTACAGTTCGCTACAAGGACTGTCTTTTTATTTCTCTGTTAGCCTCCTTCTACATTCAACACATTTAGTAACATGAATAGTACCCATACTAGTACCCATATCATAAAACTGTAATTATGTAACTATTATGCCCTATTATAATATAACTTTTTTCATTATCACGCGCGACCCAAGAGGGATCGACTTACGACTTACAGACCACTAAAACCAGAGATTTATTGACGCACCCGCGACTAATGTTACATGTCTTTCTACTCACACTAAAATGCTTTAAACTCCCTCTGGGTTTAAATTAATCCTATGAACACGCAACACGCACCCGACTGTAAACTTTAATGTAACAAAGCTATAATAAGTTTTAAGTTCTATATATCCATACTTTTTTTATATGAAAGATTTGGTCCTTATACCTCTTCCTTTGGTCCTCCTTAGTAAATTGAAATCGCCCGGGAAATTGAAACCCCCTTACCGTCAGACTCTTAACACATCGCAAAGCAGCATGTTCTTCATGTCTTGTGTTTCGCGTAGGGAGGCATTGTTGCGGGAGAGGGTTATTTGAGGCGAACATCTTAACCGTCATAAGTTGCAAAGACCTCAACCGCATACAACCTCAGATAGAATTTCTTCTCTATTTGAGGTCGGGTGTAGGTGTCCATGGACTGCAGTGACCACTTAACACCAGGCTGCCTGTATGCCTGTTTGCTCCTAGATTATTATTTTTAAAAAGTCACACTGAAACCCGGATAAAGAGACCGCCTGGAAAAATCTGCCCGTTTTCAATTCGCAAGGGAGTAACTCCATTGGAATAAGAAATTCATTGGCCTATTAAAGCCTGCGGAGATTTAAATACCGGCCCCATTGCACGCCCAAGCGAAAAAGAGAAATTATTTCTGAACTTAAGTCTTTACGTCTTTACATTTACAATGAACGTTTTTGAAACGTAGTTGGACCTTGGACAATGCCTTAGTCCACCACGCTGGCCTAATGCGGGTTAGTGGACTTCACATATTTTTGAAAACATTACGGCGGAGAACTTTCAAGCATGCCTTTCCTCACAACGTTTCCGTTACAGCAGGCTGTATTTAATTTTAAGCGCTCATTACACTTTAAGAAGGTCATTGGCTGTGCCACTGGGATTCGAACTAAAGCCGAATTCTTAGAGGCATATATCAAGGGAGAAAAGCGAATGAAAAGGGTCCCCAGAAATGGGATATTACAATTACCCGGTATCAACCACATTCAATACCCGACAGCTAGCAGTAGAGCATTCTACCCCATTGGATGTAAGTGGATGATCTGTATGTACAGACTTAGAGCAAAGAAAAAGAATCATTATTCTTGAACTGCATTGTCCATACAGCATCTAGTGGTTTACTGGTTGCGTGTCTTAATCTGTAACTTCAGACGTAAGAAGAAGAAAGATATAGAAGAATATCTATAAATTAATTTTACTATCAACTTTTCTAGGCTGCATTGTCCACACAGCATCTAATGTTAATACAGCAAATGATTGTGTACACTGTACACATTACTACTCAAAAGAATATTAGGTACGTGTTCCACGTTCTACCGATATTTTCTAACTGATTTAACATACAGTTTTAAATATAAGTTGTGACTAATGTAAAGTGAAAAACCACCCTTTCAAATTATACTTACCCCATTAATTTCCGTCTAACCCATTAAGGGTCAACGACCAGACCTAGTTTTCATTGAAAGTTCGTTCTCAAACAATGCGATTGCACTGCAGCCTTTTGGTTTTGAATGAATCAGAAATAGTGCTTGACTTGCAGTTCCTACTCAACATTCAATTTACCATTTGGTTTGTTTTATTGTACTCGTAACGCGATGGTTTATTCACATTAATTCAAGTGCCCATACCTACCTGTTTTGAAAACTGCAGCGTTATTGTTATCGCGAAATTTCACGCGAATTCGCTTCCAAATTACGCCGACAGCACTAAAATGCGTTGTAACCACGGTCATTCTGTTAATAATTTAAACAAAATGCAAATGCGAGTACACTCGGATAATTAGTGAGGAAAACAGACCTTAACTGTTCGTAAAGCGCCGTGGGCAGCGTCCTCGGTCCACACTTTGACACCGTCTCGCTCGTACTCCACGGTCCAGCCATCCTCGGAGCCCAGGAGGGTTTTCAAGGTCTCGAAATCCGAATCGTCGGCAACCCGCGCTTCGCCGCGCGCCCATCCCGCGCCTCCCATTCGCACGACATCACAGCACAACTGCAGGGTTAAACTGGCGAGCTCACGACTTCACGAGCAACTTGCTACGAGGTAAAAACCACGCATGCGCGGGTTCACCGCCATTTTTTCGACCGCTTTCGAAAATGCTCCTGTGTGGCCCAAAATGTTTGGATGTGTGTACTTTACAGCGAACAGAGTCCTGCCGTAATGTGAGCAATAGGGGCGAGCGCAGTTTTAAATTACCGCGGCGGGCGTTCAGTCAAACACTTTTGGAATCGCTGACCGATATTCCAACGAAACTTTTCCTTTTTTCTTTAACGAAGAAATAGCACGAGCGTGAAGGAGTGGTGGTTGCCTACTTCAATTTGTGAAAGACACATTTTATTTATCCAATTTCAAGTAGAGCACAAGTTCTGTCTGAGATCGTAAGTTGAGTGATCATTGACGTCTAAAGTTGTTGCAAAGATATCGTATTGAACTATATCTTGAATCTCTTGAAACTTAAGTATGTAAAAACTCTTATTTAAATTCGCGGTGAATATTAACCTGACAAACATGGAGTATGGTACCTATGTAAATGTCCAAAAATATTATATTACATTATTTCCCCTATAACTTTAACACAAACAATGTCATTGTTATCGAATAACAACAACCAAATAACGGAACAAATAAGTCCTGACTTATTCTTGGCAATATTCTGTTACGTTATTCCGTTACATATTCGGGCACTATTTGCGAAAAGCGACATTGATAGTAATAGGTCTCGATAGCTTGCTGATGCCGATACGTGGAAAATGTAGATCGTATTTTGGTCTATTGACATTTATAGACCAGGAAATAGTACAACCTTTAATGGTGGGCCCACATTCATCTTCATATGGCCACAGCACTGCAATATTTGTTTTCTTGACCGTTCTTAATGTTAAATTTTTGAACGATCATTGGAAAAACATAACTTTGTCATTCGCACTATTGCCATTAAAAGAAATTAGTCCATAATTTTCCGCAACATGAAGGAATGCGCAAAATCTCCAGGGTCTGATGCTGGGCGGGAGATAGCTAAGACGCCCATGGTCTATCAGACCAATTGAGCGGGTTTCAGCCATGACGACGATCTGGCGGGTAGAAGCCAGGTCGTCCAAGGACTTCTGTAGTGGAAATACGATTAGCCCATAGTTTTTCCTCAACATGGCGAGGCCTCATATATGCGCAAAAACTCAAGGGTCTGGTGCTAAGACACCCATGGTCTATCAGACCAACATCATTTGAGCGGGTATCAGCGATGACGACGATCTGATGTTGGGCGGGTCGCAGCCTCGTCATCCAAGGACTTCTGTAGTGGAAACAATAATATGTAATTTGTCGCATTTTGTTTATGAACACTATTATAATAGCATTGTCATTATTTCCTAGCATGTCACGTATCCATGTGATCCTGTGGAATAAAATAACTGTATCTACGTGGTTTACAGAAGGTTAATGGGAAAATAACAAATGGGACAGAATTCGTCCTAAAACATCATTAATAACAAGGTTTCGTCAACTTTTCCGGGTCGCGTCACGGAAGTTTTGGAGACGTGGCCGTTTATCCTGCTTTCGAAGGTACCAAAACGGACATTGATTACAAGATCTTTGTAAGAATTGCACGTGCCTGGAGGCCATTTTTTATGTTCAGTAGTCACTCACTACATCCCTTGGACTCATAAGCCCAGCCAAATCATACATTTTGACGTCGTAATCGGTACCTTGCTGTTGAAAATAGCCAAGAACTCTGCCCAACCAAAACGCATTACGCAGTCAGAGTACCTAATGCTAGTAAGAAGAGTCAGCCTATGTCGGAGTTACTGTCAGTGGGATGCGTGTGACGAGTCGGTGTCAGAGTCAAGTATAGTGGCCGGGACGAGTCGTGAGACCAATCTTTATTATTCGGCTGACGGCTGGCATTGACTGCGCTGTTGGTTTTTGCGATTGGATCATCGGTCAGTGTACGTCATCTATTGGTGGAGCGTGTGATCTTTGACTGCTGTACATTGGGCAAAATATCCCTACCTAGTCATCTGTGCTAATGACCCATAACGGTCACTATAGGACAACGTCATACTCTAATAGTGTATTGTCTCAGAAGTCTATAATGCTGACGCTTTGAATGCACCAGTTATAGTATATTTTTTTAGGTTATAGGATAATTTTCTTAGACGGTCAAGTAGGTACTATGCTGCTTTAGGGGTAATGAGGGCGGCGGTAATCTCTCCACATAAGCTACTACTACTAGAGCTCTTACCAATTTAACTGCCATATACTCGTAGATTACTCTTCCCCTATTTATCATTGGCAGCTTCAAAGGGCTTTTCTCTTTTCTCGCCTATAGAAGGCCATAAGCCTCTTATTTGTTTTTCATTAAACAAACTCCATAAGTAAAAGCCGCGAAGGAATATTCCCTTAAGACTGGAATTGAATTTTCTGTTTAATATCGGCTTCGTATCTACCTGTCATGTTATTATTTTCCTGGTTACTCTGACAGGATATTTTCTATTTTTTTTCTGTATATATGGTGATTTTTCATGTTTTCAAGAGAACAGTTGTCTGTAAGCTATTAGTGACCCACTGCAGGGTCGGGTCTCCTCTAACGTCGAGAAGGATGTAGGCCTTAGTCCACCACGCTGGAATCATGCGGGTTGAAAAATTACGCCAGCATGGACAACTAAGGCCTATATCCTTCTCATTGTGTGAGGAAACCAATGGACCGTTTTATTCAGAAAGCGTGATGTATCAGAATAAAAAGACAACAGCAACTTCTGTAACGAATTTTTATGATTCTACGAGTTACTAAATAACCGTTCAGGTTTATTCAACCGGAAATAATTTTCTCACAAACAATTGTTTTTAGTTAAGGCATTCAATTCATCTTTAATCATTCAAAGCCTTTGTAGTCCATGAAAGGCTAGAGTTACAAAGGGACAACGCTGACGGCCCTTTGTCAACTCTTAGCGGATGAAACAAAAACAGCTTGTGTTTACATCTGTTTGCAGACGTTACATTCCTAGAATCGTTTGTTTATCAAAATTCATATGAATTGTAAACGATTGTTAGTCGTATATTAGCTGATATTACCTAACACTTACTGGCCCACAGTATCTTCATTGCATAGAATTTAAAATTGATGCGAAAATGGCCGGTATTATTACATCAATGAAATTAAAATTGCAGAGAAAGTTCTCGTAGCATGACTTCTGTCCAAGGACATCGGACAATTTGACCTAAATACCTATACACTGCACAGTCTACTTATACTAACTATAAGTATAACTACTACTTATACTACAGCCATTGCACGTACTGTGATATGATACTGGGAATACAATAAGGATCCAAAACATTCTTCACTTTATTTTACTTCAATGATTGCATCTTTATCATAGATCTCTTGTGACACAGTTCCGAAAAAAATACAGCACCTCCAATCAGATTTTTATAACGTCTTTTGTTTACATTTTGGACATTTAATCATGAATGAGATTATACAAACGCTCCTATAAAACATCATTTTCATCGCCTTCAGTAAGCAGAGAGTAGAATAGATGAGTAATGCGTTTCCCTGAACGTCGACATTGTCGTTCCGATGTAATTAATCAACGACATCCACCTGCTAGTGTCCTTCGTAACGGCGCTTTATACTGAAAGCTAGCTTTATTTTTGCATGCCATCTGATGATAAAAATTGCTCACAGATCGTGGGCATTCAAATCCAAAGTCATTGGAAGAAAAACGGATTTTTTATAGTAGTTGTAGAAGAGTGAAAATTTGTCTTTTTTTACTTTTATAACGATCTTCCTATTTGTCTTCCATCTGGCCCTGAAACTGTTGATAAAGACCTTTTTCACATGGAGAAATCCTCATGGACTCCCATTATCGCCGCCTATATAGACCGCCTAGCGCCTGACTCAGTTTCTGCATCATCGAACTATTTCTAGTACCTATTTACAAAATGATAAAAATAATAGAAGTTTATCACATTCATATAAATTTTTCTTCTACCATCGTATAGTGGATTTCAGTCATTATAATACTTATCTGGCTCCAACTAGTAACTAGAATCCCGGACGACCGCGATACCAAACTCAAATTGGGAACAAATGAACGTGACGTAGGCTTACACGATAATTAAGTTGGGCCGTGAAGCCTTCCTTTTGTTTTACTTCGATGGAAGGATAAAAGATATACAACTTTTCACTAACTTTATACAAAACTTGATTAGAGTTTACATTAAATACGTAAGAAAAGCCTCAAAATGGCAGGTTCCTAAAAAAGTTGTGTTTTTCAGACTGAAAAATTTAATTAAGGATTTTTAAAAAGTGTAAAATGAGACTAGGCAACCATTTTGATTTTAGATCTATATCTGTGATTTTATTATTAAAATAGACAAAATTATTTTTTAACATTAACTCATTCATTTTGTAGTCGAATTGAATGCAAGTTCAAATATTACCTATAAATTGTTTGTTGACTATATATTTCACACCCGAAAAAAGGTGCAATAAAATCGCTTGTGGAATCATAAATGCCATTTTCCTGAGTCATTTAATAGGTACAGCTCTTAGCGGCACTTTTTCAAAAGCACCAGTCAACCTAAATCATCGCCAAACGCAAGTATACCTACCCAAAATTTAAACTTGGTTCCTGCTGAATTAATGGTGACAGGTTGACAAGTAGAACAGCAACCCTATATCCTACTATGATATAGGTGACATCTTCATTGCTAACACGTCTAAACAGCGCGTAACACATTCTGCGCAAACTTCAGCATAGCAGTGAAGTGAGTAGCGAAAGACAATACTTACGACAAATTCCCGAAACTATGCGCTAACTTTGAGAAACATCATTGTTGCCAGCGTGACCCAAATAGCGAAGGCGCTTGCTTCGCTGTACTGGGGCTGTACTTTAACTAGCGTAACTACAGATACATAATAGGGTATTTCGCACCATGCAAGGAAAAAATTATGTAATATTGATAGATTTTGTTAAGCAAGCAAGTGAAAAATGGTGACATTTATTATTTCAATTTTAAAATTCAGGTTTGTTAATCTATTTTTCAAATGTCAAAAACGCTATACGCCATGAAAGCTATCGGCATGACGTCATTAGCAGTGTAAATAAACAATGGAGTATAACTTTCTTCCTTTACTGAGATGTATTGTTTACACTGCGAATGACGTCACAAGCATGGCGGCAGCGCCGAGACGGCCGAGACCGTGTTTTCGCGGGGATTTTTGAAATTTGAATTGAAAAGTCTTTTTTTACATAATATTTGTTTGCAAAAGTTTATTTCCAATTTTTTATGGGTTTTTATGACTTACGAATTCATATAAAAAGCTTTTTGACAACGGTTTAGGTTGAACTGAAAAGCAGCGTACTTGATTCTATGCCCTTTCCGCTATTGGACTCCATTATTTCTGTTTATTATCTTTGGGTGTAGTTATTGATACAAGGCTTGCAAAGGATTTTTATAGGTGAAGATGGAGTATCAGGATATCCATAACGGGACACTAATATAGGACAGTTTCATTCTTATAAAAGTCTGTTGTCAGTTATAAAATAGTCCTAGGTACAGCTTTAGTGGATTAAGTTTAGAAATTTTGGGTGTTGATGAAAATATCTGCTGTCTATACTAATTGCATGGTCTCACTAAATGGTCGCATTTGTTTCGGACCGTGTTACTATTAAGTACAGTCCTTTTGTAAATGACAAACAGAGTTATCTTTAAAAATACTTATAATTTAGGTACCGTAAAAATGAGTACAATTTAACATTAACACAGATGTAGATAACATAGATAAGTATTTAGTTCCAGAGTAGTCTAACAAGAGCTGATGTCGGGCAGAGACCCTTGGCAGTGGTTCCTCCATCCGTACCAGGCCCTGAAGCCGTGTCGTTTGAAGACCTTCTTGGCACAAGTTGCTGCTTTCGTGATGTTGTCAGTGAGGAGATCTGGAATGAAAAATTGGGACGTGTAAGATACGTAAACTAGGAATACTCTAACTTTCAAGCATTTTTCAATAAACATGTTTGTTACTAGTTGGAACCAAAGTATCTATGATGACTGTAATCCACTATACGGTGGTAGAAGAAAAACTGGTGATAAAGTGTCATTATTTTTTTATTCGTTTGATATAGGTAGGTGCATTTAAAATGCGTGACATAAAATTAAATGTTAAATGTATAGATACCCTAGAGCTTGTTTAAAAAAAGAAGAAGTAAAGATTTTTCACAGGTCATATTTTGGGCGCAATGTTTCGAAGACAGGGTCTTGTAGAAAGAAAGTCAAAAATATAGCAGTCGTGTTACTTTGTCGGGGGTCCCACGCACGTCTGCGAAAATCCTCGATATAATAATTGTACCTACGTCAAAATGTAGGTAAATATTCAGAAACTTTTGGACGGGAATTGAACTGCTTTCCAAATATGTTAAATAAAATAATTTTCTTTTTCAGTTTTAATATTTTGAAAATAACTGAAATGTAAATAAAATATCAAGTAATGAAGTATTCAACTAGCCTATTCCTCTCCACATTTGAGCAAAACTTTTAAATTTAAAAAGATTTAAAATATGAATTACCTTTGCAATTTTTAAAATTAAAAAGATTTAAAAATATGAATTACCTTTGCAAGTAACATTGCAGTCCTTCCCAGGAGTGTCAGTCTTACTGCACCAGTACTTATCGTTGATCTGGAACAGGCCGTAGTCCCGGGAGCCATTCTTGTTCACGGTGCCGATTTTGGCAGTGTTCCTGGAACTCTCATGTTCTACGAGACAAACCCCTGGAAAAACAAAATTTATATGTATTTTATAAGACTATTCCTAAATCCTAAATAGTTCTCAACTATTAAGTGATTGACTGATTGACTGAATTGATCAATGTCTGTCAGTAACCCATTAATGACCCACTACAAAATCGGGTCTCCTCTCACAATGAGAGGGATGTAACTGCGGGTTGGTGGACTTCACATACCTTTGAGAACATTTTTTGTGATCTCTCCTTTTCCTTCCCTCCTTTTCCTCCACCGTAACAGCAGGTGATATTTAATCTAATAAAGCGCACATAACTTTTTTTTACAAAGTTATTGGTGCGTGCCCCTGGGATTCGAACCCGGGCCCCTCGATTCGAGGTCGAAATCAGCGCAATCAATCAACCAACCCATTAGAAACCCACTGCAGCGTCAGGTCTCCCCCCACAATAAGATTGGATACGCTAGCCTCGTGTAGGTTATTGGATTTTACATGCCTTTGAGACCAGAGACCACTGAGAGCTTTCAGGTGTACAGGTTTAATTACGATGTTTTCCTTCACCGTTACAGAAAGTGATATTTTGTAAAGCGTACCCACATAACATTACAAAAGTCATGAGTAGGTGCCACTGGGATTCGTACCCGGACCGTTCGAGTGAGTGGCCTAACTGGCTAAGAGTTATATCACCGCCAGCCGAGTAACACTTATCAATATTTACTTACAGTTGCTTAGTTTGTCTTCAGGGAAGCCATGGTTCCTGAGCTCGTGGACCAACTGACACCTGGTGAAGGTCTTCGCCTCCGTCCGCAGAAACACAGCAAATAAAGCCGCGAAAACCACGAAGTATTTCATTTTGAAGTTTATTTTAATTATGACGCTCTTTATCGAGTACTGAGAGTGTTATGATTGAAAATGTGAAAGATGCGTTTATATACGACTGGTGTGTTGGTTAGTCATAATACGTGCCTCGGAGTATAAAACATAATTATTATAGAGTGTATATTGGTTTATTTTGTTTATTTCCTGTAGCCATGTATTTGAATGCTTTATTTGCTGAGCAAGGTGCTTCCCCATAACAGAGGAAGGCTCAAAGTTTTACTGATTTTGCGGATTAATAGAGAAATCCCAAAATTTATAATTAACATGTCGGTTTTCATATTAGATATGGTTTGGGAGGAGTGGCTATATTTTCAGAAGTATAACTTTAAAAAATCTGGCGGTAAAAACAAAGGTATTTTGAACTTTTTATAGTTAGGTACCATTGTTTACAATTATTTAACAACTTTTACAAATATGTACTAGTAAAAATTGAAAATCACGTTTCCTTTACAAGTCCTACTTACCTACCTAAACATAAAACGTGTCATTATCATGAAATAGACGCCACATCGGTGTTCAAATAAAGCGACAATTTATTGAATTGCTTCTCTAAATGTAACATACTCCATGTTTACATTGAGATGCCGGTAAAAGGGGATTTCGCATTATCGCGGCATGTTTTTCTATTGAGTCTGTTATCAGTCACTGACTGCGGTTATGACTGACGCGTATGTTGTGGCTATAGGTTAAATTTAGCTATTTAAACAAAACAATAACACACAATGTGTACATTAATTTAATGTATAATCCAACTAACCGCAAGGCGTCGTAGACGGCACGATAGGCGCAATGGTTAAAACACCGATGTACTGGGCGGAGGATCCTGGGTTAAATTCTCAACAGAGCAGTAATTTGAATTTCTCTTTCTAGTCTGGGTGTGTTGTGTTCTTGTCTTATGTGTGTCTATGAATGCCGCCCTTCGCAATGTAGAAGGATACAGCACAGAGTACCTACAGCGGATCAGGAATGGGTTTTGTACAAACAATCTTAAGCTGCCTGAATAAACACGAAAATTCGTAAGCTACTCAATGTGCGATCGTGAAATGTAGCACGAAGGCAGCTTATGGGTAGAGACGGAGACGTTAGCTAAGAAGAAAGATTCTGTACAGTTCAACCCCTCAAAGATTGAAATTGGGGTCAAGTTGTTGAATGAAACACGTTCATTTGGGAGCGCGAAGTCTTCTGAGTCAGCTTAAGATCGTTGTTCTTTGTTTATATTGTCTTATTTCGAGACAAATGGACAAAAATTCTCAGTAGTAACATTCTATTTTCTAAAACTCTGCGTTACCGTTATGCATAATTGAATGAAATCAATTCATTTTAAAGGCATAAAAAATTGTTTTTGATTGCTATTTAGTTACCAATACAATAAAAATCAGCAGTAGGCGTAGTTGCAATCATTATTTTTTAAATCTAAACAAAGCTATCGATGAACTAAGTACCTACTTGTATATTATTATAATATTATGAATGGTACAAATAAAACGACGTGTTAATGTTATTACTAATGCAACATACTCGTACAAGGAAAGTAGCACTCGTACAATCTTAGACATTTAATAGTAAGTAAGGTGAAGTATAACATTAAACACAAACGGTAATAGCTCAGTGGCAAAGAATAGGCACACAACGTTGACTCTCTTAATGGTTAGGTATCATGTGCGCTTTATAAAATAAAATATCACTTGCTGGAACGGTGAAGGAAAAACCATTGCATGCATGAAAGTTCTCCACGTTGTTCTCAAAGGCATCTGAAGTCCACCAACCCGCATTAGGCCAGCGTGGTAGAGTAAGGCCTATCTATCTATATAATTTCTTCTGGCTTGCAGATATTAGCCGTAAAAAGATATCAATATTAGTCAACAGTACCTTGACCCTAATACCTTACAAATATGACGCAATGCAATCAATTGTGTGCAATTAAATTTATTGGTAACAGGAAATATAGTACACAGTAGAATCGCGTTCATTTAACATGTCACAATGGGTCGTTGACTTATAAATAAGTAGGTACTTTTCCTTTATTTTGAAATCAAAATAACGACATAATTTATGAATTTTAGCAATACGCATCGTACTTAATAAACAGGCCCGCCTTATCAAGAGTTCACCGGTGAACTCCCAATCCCGCTCGCTTATATTTCATACATTGCATAATTCATCATGTCTCCGCGAACTGTCTAACTAGTTGCGATGGGGGCTCACTAGAACTATCCCGAATAAAGGAAGTAAGGTAAGGCATATACTGTCTGAAAGAAATATCAGCTTAAGTAATTTTGGCTTCGAAAAGATAAACAAAACGATATTTTTAAATTGTAACTATATAGAACAAAAACGCAAGATTATTTTTAAAGTTATTTATTTTAAAAGCGCTAACAAGCGCTGATGTCAGGCAGAGAACCCTGGCAGTGGCTGACCCAGCCGTGCCAAGCGATGAAGCCGTGACGTCGGTAAATTTTCTTCGCACAAATCGACGCTATCGTGATGTCATCTGACAATAGGTCTGTAACAGAAGTTTAGTAATGGGTTAACCTACTTTCTTCCTTTTTCCAGCCCCCCATAGTCCACTGCTGGACATGGGCCTTCTTCCGCACAAGCCACCCTCTTTTGACAACCTGAAGAAGACAGCGGGAGACCGCTGGATTCAGAGGGCCGAGCGGAGTGATACCGATTACGGGAGGCTGAAAGGAGGAAAGATATCTAAAAATGTCTTAGATTTATTTTGCATAGATAGTCACTGACCTCTGCATGTGACATTGCAGTCCTTGCCAGGTACACTGGTCTTGCTGCACCAGTACTTGTCGTTGATCTGAAACAGTCCGTAGTCCCGAGAACCATTCTTATTCGGCGGTCCCACAATGTTGGTTTTACGTTGACTCTCCCATTCCACTAAGCAAACCCCTGGAGAAAATGAAAATGAATAAGTATACCTAATGTTTATTTCTGTCAGTTTTCCACAAACTCCTATATATTTGTCTAAAGTAGATATCTAAAATATATCTCCAGGCCATATTCTTGTTTTTAACTGCAGGTTCGCTGGATTTCACATGCCTTTGAGATTTTTTTTGTGAACTCCCAGTCCCAAGCATGTAGGTTTCATGTATTCAACGTTATTCAACGTGATCCGTCATTTCCTCATCACAATCAAAATATTTTTACTAAGAAAATAACGAGGGGAAGAACCTGCGCCTAAATAGTGGTAACAAATAAGTAGTTGATCGCTAACCAAGTAACCTATTGTCTGATGGACGTGCTCAGGTTTGTCACCAAAGGGTCGGGTCTTCTCTCGCTATATTGGGAAGAACCAGTTATTCTTAGTTTCTGTTTTGATGGTCTTAGTCATCCACACTGGCCAAGCACAAATCAGCTTGTGCAAACATGCAAAATTTGTATTTGTCATACCATATGTCATAGGTACTTACAATCTCTCATTTTATCTCCGGGGAACCCCTGCTTCCTCAACTCGTGAACTAGTCCACATCTAGTAAAACGTTTCGCTTCGGCGTGAAACAATAAAAATATCAGAACAATGAGAGCAATAAACTTCATCGCAATGCCTTGATAAAAGAAGACGGTTAAGAAATTGTTAAGAATCCGTCTTGTTGACCTCACTGTCAGAAATGTTATGATTTATATTCGGAGGAAAATTAAGATACTATAAATAGAATATAAGTACTTAAATAGAATCTACGCATATTTTTTGCGACGGGTACATAGGTATGTGGATTTTATGACCGTAAACAAAAAACCGATACAGATACAGAACTGGTAACTACCAACCTAAATGGACGTCGTTATTGCTACTGAGAGTACTGAGACACCTTGAATTAAATATACTTAAGCGCTTCAAAGGCTTTCATCCATTAATCTGAAGATCCCGTTTGTTGTTAATGGCAGTCGGTAAAACTTGACGGAGTTCGAGTTTGCTCAGGTCACCCTTAGTTGTAACTGAATATGATCCAGTCCGTGCCACTCCATGTAAGAGTTGGCATGGAGGCTCTGGAGAGGCATCACAGTCATGTGGTTAAACGGATGACTGGCTTTTAAGCTCCACATGCAGATACGCATTTACATATTTATTATGATTTAAATAACGTCCGTAGCTTCAAATGTTTAAAATATATAACTTTATCTGCAAAATAGACCCTGCATAGATCTACATAAATGCATTTTATGATGTAATCCGTTTAAAAAAAACTCTGACCATCCTATCTTGTGGCCTGAAAACCTGCAGTAAAGGTCAATGCTTGTATAATCTCCATAATTTGACATTTCAACTACTATACTTGGGCAAAATAGCGGAGTGTCATTAGGAAAAGAAAAAAATCTGTCAATATGTCATGTTACTGTCATTGTCAAATTGTCTTTATTTATTGGCCGTCAGGCGTCACTTGTCACCTTAACTTTCGTAAATCGCAGCGCAGTATAGCGGTAGATTGTTAATTGATGTTAATTTATTTTTATTATTATTTATGTAATTATTCAGACTTAAATTATAGAAATAATTCTACAACATATTTGTCATACGTGCTTACGCCTAAGATGTTTCTATCGCCGTTGGTTTGACCCCTTTAAATGTTTTTGTGAGTCTACTGCAAACTGGTAGTGTTTATCTCAATATTTAATTTCAGATATCTCCGATTACAGTGTGACTTAAAAGCTTTTGAAATTAATATTATAATTCCAAACAAATATTTTGTAACATCCATACGAGAAATAGTTCGTTCAGTTTAGAACGGAATAATAAAAATGCATAATTTGGACTCTGACAGTGAAGATGAATTGCCTCCAGGATGGGAGGAAAAGTCGACTAACGATGGAAACGTCTATTTTATAAAGTAAGCATTTTTATATCTTCCATGTTATTCACTCCCTATTCCTAACAGCCCAAATATTCTTATTCTTTTTAAATACCTAGCAAATAAGTATCAAGCTACCACCTTATGTTAAGCAATTACTGTAAACCACTTACAACCACATCAACCTCAATGAGATAGTAGTTATGATAATATTTAAATAAAATATAGAACCTCCTGAACTAAAGAACCTCCGACAACTACACCTCTCAGACATAAACACAAGATACAACCACCAACCACTTCATGTTGGAATAAGAGAGTTGCAGGTACCATACCTCCCTGGGCGAGCTACTATAGCGGTACAAACTTATTTTTATTTAATCTGCACAATACATGATCCGCTACTTCCCCCGCTGTTTCTAACTCTATGCAATCTTTGCGATGTGCGTAGAGTTAGAAAAATTCAAGAGGGAAATTAAATTAATAAATATTTTTGTATAAAATTAAAAATTAACAAATTAATTACCAAAAGTCGTAGAACACAAGTTGTTGCTTATGGTGTTAGCTACCTAGTGCTGGTTGAGGTAGAGGTTGTTGGTGTTTTACAATGCAGAGATTTACGGTGCAGAGATTTGAATGATGAGTTTAAATTTGTGTTTCTGGTCTGGGTGTGTGTGTTCTTGTCTTGTGTGTGTCCATGGCGCCCACGACACAGGAATCCTAGTGTGGGGCTATGAGTGTGAAGCGTTATTTATTTTACAATTAATCCTGTATATCTCATACTTCCAGTACATGCAACAACAAGCTACAATGGACCCATCCAAGGACAGGGCGCAAGAAAGTAATTCCCAAGGACTTACCATATGGCTGGACTAAAAGTATAGATGATGAGGGAAAAACAGTGTATCTGCAGACAGAAACGGGAAACAAAACCTATGTGGATCCCCGTCTTGCCTTTGCTAAGGAAGAAAAAAAGCATGTCCATGATTTCCGACAAAGATTCGATGGATCCTCTACTGCTTTTCAGGTATACCAAACAACAGCTGCATTCCTTTTCGTTAGATGAGTTTAAGATTAAAGAGTACTAAAGTCACTCTGGAAATCACACCTACCCAAAAAAACAAGTCATAAAGAATATGCTGCTGCACAACTAACATCCCATATGTATGGTTATGGTTTTATTGTGTGTGTGCCGACTTCAAGCGCTCTTCAAAAGATTGCGCTATCCTAAATCATGCTATAGAAGTTTTCTATAATTGTGGCATTAACACAAAATTTCAAGACAACATAATCAAGAACGGCTGCTCCCCAGGCACCCAATTGGGAGCTCACCCTTTGCCCCAGTACCACCTAACAAACTAATGTAAATTCGAACATTTCTCATACATTTCAGGTCCTACATGGTGTGGATTTATCGGGAAAGTATGCCCTAATAACGGGTTCAAATGCTGGCATTGGCTATGAAACAGCAAAGTCACTGGCAAGGCATGGCTGCAACATTCTCTTTGCCAACAGAAATATGGAGGCAACACAGAAGGCCATAGAAGACATTGTAAAAGAGACAAATGCGTCGGAGGAGAACTTGAAATCTGTGCATTTAGACTTGTCCTCCTTTCAGAGTGTTAAAAAATGTGCTATGGCTGTCAAAACTATATTTTCAGAGTAAGCTACTGTTCATTTTTGTTCATTAATTTTTGATGCCTATTTATTTAAAGCAACAGTTATAGTAACCATCATGAGTCGTGAGCACAGATTATCAGTGGTAGGGATATTGTATACTTTCGGCCAATGTACAGCAGCCGAAAAAACGTGCTGGACCAATAGACGACACACACTGACGAACTGACGTTTGTCGAACCAATCGTGTGCACCGCAGCACAGTCAATGTCAAACCGACCAATGAAAGTTGTGCTCACCACTTGTGACGGCAACTATATGACTTGTGACACAGTGCAGGCTGGCTTCTCTTATAATGACAAGGATGTAGACCTAAGTCCACTAAGGTTGGTGAACAGTTGTGGGTCTACACACACCTTAACACCATGGCTAAATTATCGTTTATGAAATTATAGTAACGTTTCGACATATTATATTGCTTGTAATAATTGTATCATTTTATGCAATATAAACCAGAGTAGCCTGTTCTTTCCTTATGAGAAGTCAATCCATATAATTAAGAGAAGAGACCGGACCTTTCAATGGGTCCCGACTTCAGTCACTATTGTCACTTATGAGCTACAGGCAGATATAATAATAGATTTCTCATTTCATTTCATTGAAAAGTTTACTTTGATTTCAGCCACCTAGACATGCTTATACTGAATGCTGGAGTATTCGGCTTGCCACACGAACTAACAGAAGACAACCTGGACAGGACTTTGCAAGTGAACCATCTCAGCCAAATGTACTTGGCGCTGTTGCTGGAGCCTCTGCTGAAACGAGGGTCCAGGGTTGTGTTTGTGTCTTCAGAATCACATAGGTAAGAGAACATTAATATTATGTCTTTTCCTAATTAGCTGTAGCATAGGTATGGCACATCTTTTGTCGTTCAGTTGAGAGATGAGGTACAGTAATATACCTACAGGTCACAAATGCCGTACAATAATAAATGACCTATAGGTCACAAATGCCATACATTTGTGTAATTCCTTTTGTATACATGTACAGATACTTTATATCCATGAATGCCGTACATATTTCCAAGGCCGGGCTCGAAAGCCAAGTGTCGCAACCCTTATCTCTGATCATGGTACAGGTGTACCGCTCAGAAATGACTGCATAGTGCTCAGAGTTATTTTCTGATATAGTAACAGTAAATTTTGTTCATGGGCTTGTAGTCTACAAGAGGCACAGACATACAGAAAATGGACAAAATGAATGAACAAATGGAATTGTTGTATGACCAACTTGTCACTAGTTGTAGGACTTGGCAATTAGGAAAAACCTGTGACCTAAAAAAGTCTATGACCAGCTATTAGTTTAAATTGTTAGGTTATGTTAGTTGGCAATAAGGAATATTACTTACACTAAGTGTGACTAAAAAATCATTTCAATTACAACAGATTCGAAATAACAGATGTTGCCTAGTAACCAAACTCTGTGTACTTGCATATAAAGAAAATTATGAATGAACATTATTTTTAAAACTATGAATGCTTAAGTTTATAGTATTAGTTACAATGATATTGTAATGTTTTTATTGATTTTAGGTTTGCAAATTTAAAAAATGTGTTTGCAAATCAAGATATATCAACACCAAAGGATCAATATGTTTACAACATGATGGCCTATAATAACTCAAAGTTTTACAATGTAGTGACGGCAAAAGTAAGTAAAGTTATTACACTAATCCTTTATCTAATGCTCTTTACCCAATGAGTACAAATTAATAACCTCTACTCAATGAATAACGTTCTCTACTCAATCATAGTGTTGATAGCCCAGTGGCTGAGAATTCGACCTCTTAATCTAGGGATCCGGGTTCGAATTCCAGTGGCACGCACCAATGACTTTATAGAAAAGTTATGTGCGCTTTATAAAATTAAATATCACCTGCTGTTACGGTGAAGGAAAACAACGAACCTGCATGCCTGAGAGTTCACAAAAAAATGTTCTCAAAGGCATGTGAAGTCCACCAACCCGCAGTAGGCCAGCGTGGTGGACGGTGGCCTCACAATGTGAGAGGAGACCCGACCCTGTAGTGAGTCATTAACGGACTACTGACATACTCAATGAATACAAGACAAGTTTTATGCGGAACTGGCTGGCATGTTTCATCATATAGGATTTTTTTCTCTATTATACATCCATGGGCTGCAGTACATCAGGTGGTTTGCATGCCAATTTGCTACTCAATTACTATTTATAAAGAACCTCCCATATCAAGTTTTGTGTCAAATTATCTATCCATATTTAAATTGATATAATAATTATGTTTGTAGATACTCAGTGAAGAATGGAAGGGCAAGGGGGTATGGGTGAACTCCCTCCATCCCGGTAACATGGTGTACACCAACCTCTGCAAGTCATGGTGGTTGTATCGACTGGCATTCTTCTTTGTCAGACCTTTTACCAAGTCATTGGTTAGTATTGTGTTTTTTAATATAAACTGTATGCATGAGTGTGCGAATTGAGGCTAGTGTTTAAGCGTGAGCTAGTGTTTCACTGGCCAGGGCCCCGATTCTGTATGACCATTGAGATTTAGTGTCCATATCGTGTGTCATCAAACCGTATGTCATTTTATGAACTCGGCACGACAAGGAACCTTACTGTCTATTCTATAAGGCACACAATAGATTGTCAGGATATTTGAGTTTTAAGCCTTTTTTGACTTTTTATCACGGGTAAGACACGACATTGCCGCGATACAAGTGTGAATGGTCATACAGAATCGGGGCCCAGATCTAGTTTTGCTGTCAAAGTCTGTCAACCCTTTTGTCTGTGCAGTGTTGACCATGTTACTGGACATGCTACATGTTTTAGTGCCCAGAAGTATCTTGGATTGTGTTTTACTTTAAAAGCGAAACTATACTTAGATATTGCTCATGCCATTTCCTGGCATTGATTCCCAATTTCCGGTTTGTGTGTATGTGTCCATTGTCCGTGGCACCCACAACATGGAATCATAGCGAGGAGCCGTGGAGCTATAAGTGTGAAGCGTCATTTATTTATAAATGCATATCTGTAGCAACAGTGAATCAAATGTAGTTACTTTGTAAGCAAAATATTGCACATTGTAGTACTTTACTAACAACATGACAAAGTCAAGCAATTTTTTCAATCACAGAATGCTTTTATCACATAAATTTTTCTTAATTCTAATTACAGCAACAAGCGGCTGCTACAACAGTGTATGTGGCAACAGCAGCAGAGCTGTCAGGCGTCACCGGCCTGTACTTCAACAACTGCTTCTACTGCCAAGAGTCAGCTCTCGCCCGAGACCTGGACATAGCCCAGGAGGTGTTCGCTATCTCCCTCCAAATGATACAAGAACGAACTGGTTCTGATGACTTACAGAAATACATGAATAAGTATGTAGTGAGGCAGTCCAAAGGAAATTCTTGATTAAGGTGTAACATTTTTGTTTATCAAGTTTTCATCGAGATGTATAATTTTTTTGCTTCACTAGTTGGGTTGAAATTATTAATACGGGACTATTTGAGATTCCATTATACATTTATAATAATATAATAATAGAATAACTAACACTTATACCCGTGGTATTGGCTGTGGAGGACTGTGGAAGAGCAACAAATTACAGGAATCATCTTCTCACATCGACTCAACTTACAAATCAACACAAATAATATAGTCTCATAGTTTTTTAATTTTTTAATCGAGCAAGTACAACATTATAGTTGAGTTTAATTGTTGGTTTTGATAGCTTGACCAGGATTTTTCTACTCCAAAAAAGGTGGCGCTACTTTTTCTTTTGATATGGCCACACCAATATCTGCCTTCTATGCCTATGTCTACATTAATTTTTTGGCAGCTCATTGGCTCCAGCTTATTCGAGTTTATTCGAGCTTATTCGAGTTGCCAGTAAAGCAAATTAGTTCAAAATTATATCTCATCATGGTAGGGTGTATAAAAGCTCTGGTCAGATTATTATGATAAAAATGAAGTGCACAGTTTGTCACCAAGTTCAAAACAATTGTTAGTACTTTAGTCTTTCATTTGCTGTTGTATGAATGATTTTTTTCATTTGCTTGTTTATATGAAGTTTGAAGTTACTGCTGTCATTGGTTAACAAGTATTTGGTCCACAAAGATTTTATGAAACAAAACTGAATAAGTTTGATCATTATGATAAAATGGTGCTAGTTGCAAAATAAATTGGTAAGGGAGACTCGCTTCATTTTAAAACAATTTAATAGGGTAAAGATTAATTGTTTGGGAAGTATTTTTTCATTTTTCATTTTGATTAAACATTCCTGTATCAGAATGATTTTTCACTCAAATTATGTATTGATTTAAAAACATTTATTGTGCTTTAGGTTCTCCATTTTTATATTGATATTTTTCTATTTATTTGCAATAAAAATAAAATTATTGAATTCGTTATTTTGTGTCTTTTTTTATAATAAAAATCCTTGATCAATGATTATATTACAAATCTCTCGACTGCAACAAGAAATATAGTTTGGATGCATTGTTTGTTAATCAAATCAATAGTGAGTATAGTTAATATTTAGAAATAACCATACCTAGATATTATTATGATAAAAAACCTTAAAAAACTAACCGAATGGCCTTTTTAATTTTATTATTTTTGCTTTTATCTTTAAAAATAAATTTTATGTTCGGATACTTGCTTAGCATAAATATTAAGTTTTGAGAGATTCATTTTCAATATACATATTATATCAATTACTTTCGTCATTATAACGAATTTATTATTATTATTATGCAAGTAAATTAGAGTTATATAAATGTATAAAATTATTTATCTATTATCGATTGCAGTTAAATCACTATTTTATTAATATTCTCTGTCATGTTCAGATATCCGAGCGCTCAGTACGTTTGTGTGTCAAGGTAAAATGTCAGTCAGTCAGTCAGTCAAGTCAAGTGAGTGAAATAGTTTGAATATTTCGAGTTTTAGTTGCTTCAAAAGTGATTACTTATTATTTTCGTTAAATTTTCATCGTAAAAATTCCCAAGCATGTTAATTTTGCAAGGTTTCGTCTTAAAATGCGACTTAGAGCACTGTTTGTGAGCAAATAATGTTGCTCCGGACGCTCCCAACAATCTGTCAGATTTGCATTTATTACCCAGTGTGCAGTTTAATTTAAAATGTTTGGTACTGTATGATGCGTTTTTTGTGTTGTGGTTTAACTGGAGTTCTGGTGCTTTTGAAGATTTCGTGATGGGTGATAAAATAAACCGAGAGTATTTCGCGCCAGGCGCCGCAGCCTTCAACTACAACAATGTGGTGAGTACGGTTACTTTACTTTCATTTCGTAATTCATTATCATTGTGTATTTGACACTGAGGCTGCAATAAAATGTACGGCTACTGCATAGTAGTAATGTTAATGCTTAAAACTACGAACCTTGTTTCTGTAATTTCATGGTCGTGGTTTACGTCTTATATTTTTGAACTTATATCTTAGGAACCTGTTTTTACGTGTACTTATTATTTTAGTAACTGCAGAAATAGTGACTAGTCTTCTTTAAGTAGTTGATTTCTATTGAGGGTTACTTCCAAAGCACCAAAAAAAATTATCAAGTTACAAGGTGGCCCTGTGATATCATATTCATTAGTCTTATTCCATAGGCAACAGAGATTTTTTTCCATCAAGTAGCCTGTTTGCCTAGTTTTAGTTAAAAATAGTAGTTATGGCGAGTGAAAATTGTGTTCGTGATCATCACATACTATAGGTAAATGCACACAAACAAACACACCCACCCACACAAACACACACACACACACACATACATACACACACACACACACAGTGTAGGGCTCTTGCAACCTTTGTAGTTGAATATGGTTTGATAACTAAAATTTTTTTATTTATTTTTATTTTATGGCATTCTTTGAGAACTAAATTGAAAATATATGATTGCTTTTTGCAGAAACCAACACCTACTCCTATCCCTTTCCTGAACTTCTATTTTGGGTCATGTCAAGAAGAGAAGAAATCATCGAAACAATGAAATAGAATAATATCCTGAAATTAAAATAAAAAGACGTATTTGCATATATATGTTTGATATTAAAATAATTTAAACTAGGACTAAGTTAACGTCCTTGTAGTGTCAATAAAGAATAGTTTTTGCTATTAGATATCCTGTCTTTCATCGAATTATAAAATAACCTAAGGCATTTTGATATAGCAGTGATGACAGAAATATCTAGGAAAGATTATAATTTTGTTTCTTCTGTGAGATAGGTACTTCCAATTAACCTTTAGACATTGTCCTTTCCATACAAACATAAGACATGTCTTAATGTCGGAAAGTATAATTGGAAGGAGAAACTGTGAATCTCTGATATTATCTGCAAATACAACGCCAGTACCAACTTGACTTTATAATTGGATTTATTACCTAATTCCACCTTGCAATATATCATTACCATATTATTACCAAATATATTTTCTAAACTAGTTTGATGCTGTCTTCATATGTGGGTTATTATGAATGTTTTTGTGCTAAAAACATTAATAATAATTGAATTGCAATAACTTCTCTCTTACAAACAACTATATGTCACCTGCTGTAAATGTAACTATGAAGGAAAATAGTGTGTGACTAAAATTGTGTTTGAGATTATGGTCTCAAAGGTATGTGAAGTCTACCAACCCACTATTGGTGAGCATGGTAGACTGGGGCATATCCCTCTCATTGTGAGAGGACATCCAGCAATACCGGAGACATAATTGCATCATCAGTATAATATGTGCGACCCGAGTAATGCAGTGGTTAAGACACTGGTGCGCTGTGCAGAGGGCCCCGGGTTTGTTTCCCAGCGGAGCAGAGATTTGATAGATGAGTCTGAACTTTTGTTTCTGATCTGGGTGTGGGAGTTCTTGTCTTGTGTGTTTCCATGGCAACCATGTCACAGGGTATCTTAGTATGGACTATCAGTGTGAAACTTTATTTATTTAATGACATTAATGTTTTTTTGTTTCGGGCTAACAGTAGCAATAACTTTTCTACGAATATCAGCGTTTCTATTCTATATATTTTCGCCATTCATTACAGTTTTACGTCCTCGTTGCTATGTACACTAATTAATAAGGTTGTTAATTGATTGTAATTCTATTGATCATACCCGACTAATTGTGTGTAAACTCGTATGTAATTTTCTCAGCACAGTGTTAGGTAGTTACTAGTATGCCATTTTAATTCCGTCTTGTTAGTCGGGTCGGGAAATCGAAAAATGCGAGCTATTGTTCGTCATTTTCTATTTTGCCAACAGGCTGTTCACCAATGAACAATAAGCAGTCAAGTCTCAATCCCACGGCGGAACAATACGATGTGGAGCTGACACAATTTAATTTGCGCGAAATAATCGACCATAATGTATTAATTGTTACTTATGGTTCGTTTTTTTCTCTCACGCTTCTAGTGCAGAATATGAAAACGAACGTGGGTGGTATCGATGCAACTAGTTAAGTACATGAAAGACTAGTAGATTTATTTCATTTTAGGTCTCAATAAGTAAGAGCAGTATAATCAAAGTATTCGTAATTAGTTTGTCATTATGTCAGTCTGTCTAACATCTTTCCATACTAATGACGCACGTTATACAAGTCGATAACGTGCGCCATTAGTATGGCCGATGACGATAGTGTTCATGATCACGGCACTGATAACACACTATAGCTGGTCACGCTCCCAAACAAAATAAAACTGGAAATCAGGTGACAGACAGAAGAGAAAAACAATCTTGCCTTCGCCTGATATGTAAGATCGTACACTCATAAAATTGATTATTTGATCCTCTTTACCTTTACTGATTCGAATCAATAAGATAAAGGATCATTAACCCCTGTTTTCCAGTACGAAATTTCCATGAAAATCAAAATCGATTTATCATAAGTTCAGTAGTTACTAAAGGGCAATTTTTTACGGCCTCGGAGGTTGCATGTTCAAGGCTGTGGCTGTGCCAGGGGCGGGCTGGCGCTAGCGTGAGGACCTGGCTATCATTTGGCTGTATAATGTAATTTATGTAGTTGACACAGTTGATGTGAAAGATTATCTTTTGTATTGGTGAAGTTTCAATATTGAAATGGTCAATATTTTAGCAGACGTAGGCTTAGGTGAGCTAATATGTTAATTTTTAAGTGTTTCCTTACAGTTATTTTAGAAAGATTTAACAATGGCTTTTCCTGATCCTGAGTTTTTATTATCTCAACGGATTTCTGTTAATGTTTTTTATTTATTTAACGCTGCGCCAATAGAGGACCGATAAGCAAGAAAATTAATATTTAGTAACACCTCGTTTTTGAATGCAATCTACACTCCACGGAAGTTTCATGGATTGATACCTACAATGCTATACCTACAGTGCTACACTGTTTCTCTTTCTGGACAAAGTTCTTAAGTCGACTAACATTGAATGACTTTTAATGTCACCAATATCCGTTTATTAAGTTGTACAAACAACGTTTAAGATATCTTCTATCGCGTACAGCATCACAGGTTCGCGAAATTAGTATTCCAAGTGCTCCGACAACCGTAAATTATTCCAGAGCTAACAAATTAACGATCGCCGACAAAGCCCACTTTGGTATAGTTTGGTATCTAAAGATTCGTGAAGACTCGATATACCGTGGTAGGTAAAAGGTACCGATCGCGTGTTCATGGCAAAACCTAGTTGGCAATTTTCTGTTCAGTTTATCAGTACATTTTGGTCTTGCGAAACACTTGCTTGCGACCTTAAGCGTACACTGTGCAGTGATAGTGATTAATATTTGCTATTGTGTCTCAACTACGTCGGACTAATGTGCGAACAGTATGTACGCGAAAAGGGCACTCAAGGCTGGATCTTGTTCCAAAAGGAAAGTGATGAAAATGGTGCGTGAATACACACATAGTGCTTAGATGTCATAGTTACTTAAGATACGACAATTTCTTTAGATAAGGTTCTTAGAAATAAAATTGCAGATTCTAATGTCGACTTTTTCATTACATTAGGTGGGATTCTGTTGGAACAAGATTTGATTAGATTATTCTTTACCAGACGCATTTAATGTATGACGCACAGTTCGGTTTTCATTAAAAGTTCACTCTAGATTAGTAAGTTTAAGACAGTTCTACGCTCCAAATAAGTATTTTTACGAGCAATTAAAATGACGTGTTTCCTAAAAACAAAGATCTAAAAATGGTCAGGTAAAGTAATAATCTATTATTATATTTATACCATCTGCAAGTGTGGGTTTGTGGCATCCAGTTATAATCGTTTGGTTGTTTTCTATTTGTATATTTTAATTATTTTTTATATCACTCGAAAAGGTACCTATCTATCATTGCCGTTTAAACTCATCCATCCTTAAAGCAACATTCTTCCTATATGTTATGTCATTGTGTTCCGATTGGGTAATTCTCTAATAGCGAATTTATGTCCATAGAATTTATGTCCATATATTTATGTCCTTAGACAATTGTGTTTGAGATTCCTAGTCGTTTTCCATGGACTGCAGTGACAACTTCAGGAAGAATTCCGTATTAATAAGCTTACTAATATTAAAGCTTGGTATAATATAAAAGATTAGCTTCTCGTCTTAACTATAATTCTGAGCGAGGCAAAACATGTTTTCGTAATAATTACCCCGCAATTCGTACATATCTTTTAACTTCGCCATTTACGAGTAACATTACTATCTTTATTTTGCATTTTATAATCGTTGGTATTGCATTGCAACGTACGTGTTATCCCAATTTTAAACAACGGAAGTATCATGTTAATTTCAGCAACGTAACCGAGTTAGTACTCCACGTTGGTTGCTTAAATTGGCTTGAAATTATGTGCTTTTGGAGCCGGTAAGGTCATAATGATTCAGTGTCATTTTTCCTCTCGAATATTATTGTATTATGTACATAGGTACCTAGCCATATTACTAGACTTCCGAGTGACGTCGTTATTTTTTATTTTGAAAAAGAAACATCAGTTTTTGTTTCATGTTAAAAATTTCACAGAGGATTCGTTTTGCATTGAACTAATTTACTAGGTAACATAATTACGAAATGTAATATTTCACCCCTTATAAAGTATATTTAATGAACATGGAGATTATTATCAAAAGGCAGTGAATGAACGGAAAAGACTTCAATTTAGATTTCCGATTACGAAGTTATGTTTATTCTAGAGATTATACACGATTAATGTTATTAAAACTGGGTAACGATCTTATGATAGCTTTAGTAAAAGCACACATACCTAGTCTCGGGATTGGTATGAAGTTTGGTAGCAGTTAGGTGCAGTCTTATTACTACCTAGCACCAGACAAAAAATGCACTTAAATTGCAGCAAAATAGTAAATGGGTGTTTGGCTGCTATCCCGATGTTACAGGCACTTTTCCATTCCATTTCCCACACATTTCAAAAGATGAGATATAAAGAACATGCTGCTATACAGGTTATAAGATGGTACATAGGTATGAATTGCGAAATACCCGCGTACCGTATTCGAAAATTTTAAAGTTGTTAACGAATCTGAAATAATTTTCTTTATTTTATTTCTTTCACTGTTGATTGAGTTCGGATATCACAAAACCGCATAAACCAATCGAAATGGATAATAAATAACACTCCGCAATCGCCCACATCGCGATGTTCGAGATCCGATCATTCGATCATTTTTACGTCATCTCGATCTAATCGAATACTTTTTACTTTTATTTTTATTGCATCAACTGTATAGATAGATGATGGCTGTTGTCTGTCTATCATTTATTATTCTACTTATTATTAGGTGGTAGAGCCATAGTAGCTCGTCCGGGGAGGTACCAGCCTCTGAACCAGTCGTAAAGCAGCATGTTCTTCATGTCTTGTGTTTGGGCTGGCGAGAAACGGCTGTCCGAGATACTTTTTTTGAGGCGGACATCTTAGTTCTCATGAATAGCAAAGCGCCCGCATACAACCTCAGATAGGATTTTTTCTCTATTTGAGGTTGGATGAGAGTTTTCGTGGACTGCAGTGTCCGCTGAATCACAGGTGGCCTGCATACTCGTTCACTACTCATTTAGATAAAAAAACTATTGGTACAAATTTTCAACGGCAGGCACACTGGTATTGAAATACTAGTATGCGCCACGAATCTTCCAACGCGTCAAGAGAAGTAGTTCCCATTAAAACGTAATAAGCCGTTGAGCAATAGACATATGTAACCGACATAAAAACCGTGATCAGAGTTAGTTAACTTTTACTCCAATACCGATTTTAGTGTTGAAAATTGAATCAGACACTTGGATTTTAAATTGATATGGGTATAATGGGTAATCAAAAATGATTAAAATTACATATTATAAAATGTGTGCTTCTTATTTTGCCTACGGATCTTTGGTTAAGGTTAGTTGTTCATTTGCCTATGTTAATGACCGCATTTTGATGTGATTTTTCCGTTCGATAGTTTATCTGACTCAAATTATTCGTATCGTAGCTACATTGGAATTCGTTATCTATACTTGTTTGTACAATCAACACTCATTTTAATCTTATAGATGCTGATGTCATTAAATTACTAATATTTCCTTAATCAATATGCAGAATCAGTAACCTTCTAGCCGTATTCAAAAGACCCACTATCATTCTAAAGGTCACAATATACGCTCACGTATCACACGGATAATAGCCTTAAGTGAGATAATTAGATTATGAATGTAATATGCAAGGATTTTAAGTGCAGACATAAGTATTTCGTGACTTAACTTTAAAACTAAGGTTATGATAGCAGCAAGTAGGTACACCATAAAACAATGATTTTTTTAAATATAGGAGTAACTAATGAGAGCACTGGCCAACTTATGTTAGATTCCCTGCAGCTGTAGATAAAACATTTTTACGTGGGGAAATACATTATGTTGGGCGACAGTGTCGATGGCAGACTCGTACCGACTAAAACCCCACGGTGTCCCTCTCAAAGTTGATTTGTCGGGGTCCCGGACACACTTGCATTTTTCCGCAGCTCGCAACAGCATCGGCCCTCACAGGATACCCAGTGTCGTGGGTGCCATGGACACACACAAGACAAGAACACAATACACCCAGACCAGAAACAGAAATTCAAATTTATCATTCAAATCTCTGCTCTGCTGGGAATCGAACCCAGGACCTTCGGCGCAGCGCACCGGTGTCTTAACCACTGCGCCACTTGTGTCATCGTCTTTTCCATATTCCATTTTGCATTCTGTCGTCCTCTAAACAGAGACTATATTTGTTCACAATTCACCTTATGTATATTTATTGTAAAATAGCTGTCTAGTTTTCTAACCGCAATACATTTTAAAGTCGTTTGAGTTTAAATTTACTCGTAATATCTTTATTACTTTTATACGACAGTTTCACTTTCTATGAAAGAGAAAATCGGGAACGGTATGTCATTACGAGCAATAACAATTGAAATAATTATACCGGCGACACAATCCGTGGTTTCACTTCAATAGATAGGACGGCCTATTACCGTCTCGTTTGAAGAAAAGCCTATCCAATACCTATTGTATTAGCGAAGCCATAAATCTGCTTAAAACTAGATTATGGAGTTCCTGGAATAAATTCATTATTTAGGCGTAGCAAGCAACACGAATTTCACCTGGACATTACCTTATCTGGTAACAAGTAAGTGTAAAAACTCAGATAATGTAAGGAATAGATATTTAACTTATCTTATTAATAAATAATCTTCTGTGCACTAAAATACTTTTCATTTTAACTTTTGTTGAGATATTTGCACGGGCCTTAGTTAGTGCAAACAGATAGTAAATTTATCGTGATATCATGAGGAATTTTCATTTAGACGAACAGCTGTGAATATATTATTGTAATATGATAAGTAGAAACTGTGACGAAATATAGCTTAAGTTGCACATGTTATTGCGTGTAGATTGTGCGCTTTCTGGGTACGATAGCTCGTCAGGGAATACTGAAAAATCGTTAAAATCGATTTATTTGTTTACAGCCAATAACTTCAAATAGATAAACAGAACTGAAACTAAAAAATTCTGATTGTATCAAAATCAAAAAAGATGGACAAATAGTAAGTATTACTAAGATAATGCTAACAAATACATCATTTATTTATTTATTATAAAAACTGTATTAAACTTGCGCGTTCGAAAAAAATGAATAAAATGGAAATGATTTAACAAGTACTACTGCCTAACACATTTGCATACGGATATTGCGATGCGTTCCTTTGTCTTGTGTAATGTTTCCGGTGTTTTAAAATAATTTCAACATTTTTCTTATTCCTCGCAATCTGATTATATCTATCAAAATTTCACGTTATCTTTATTGTGCGGAGAGTAAACTCGAAAGTTTTATTCATAAAACGAAAAATGCGTAATTTTTTTATTATGGAAGTGGCAAAGAGCGTTATGACAGGGGTTCCTTGCAGCTCAATTTTACGCAGAAACATTCATCACTGATTCTTTGTCAATCAAAACGTAAGGACGGTTTATACTGGACTATATATTTATCGACCAAACTTCATGAAATTCCAATCGTCGAAGTACCACACTATTTATTTCCGCGTTTTTCCGTTTGTCCATTTGTCCATGTTCCTCAATATCGTTTACCATTTTGAGGCGCGCAAGGGTTTGACACAGGCTATAATATGCTGCAATCCTGCAAACCTTAAATGAAATAGAATCTACGAGTCAGTTTGTAAGAATACTACTCCATAAAGCTATGATGGCGACCTTAATCTATCTATGCTGCATAGTTTGTACTTACATACGTACTGAAACACACTAATATTGCTTTAAACTCTTTCATTTAGGTCACGTTTACTGTAAATAGTGTAAATACGGCGCACATGGATAGCAGCTAAGTGTTTGCGCGTTCGGTAACTGGAGAAAGTGAGTAATGGCCCAGTGTGGCGGATAATATGCATAATAGCGCGGCGTATGAATGAGTAAAGACAGCTCACCGGCTTGGCGGGCCCCCGGGCATTGGAGGCGAGAACCGTGTGTATTAATCATTTCCTAGCGCAGGGGTTCTCAACCTGCGGATTGCAACCGCAAGGGAGGTACATAAGAACTGAAGAGTTGATATAAATTAGTCGAATAATACAAATAGCTTTAATCCTTTTTTGGCTTCCTTCAGGTTAAATGCCGTAAAAAGCAAGGTAAAGTAATTAATCGCGACACTCTTCTGGCCTTTGGCTTCTGGCTTCTAATCAGTTCTGGGAGTTCTTCCGCCCGCTTTTTTCTCCCGGTCTACGATAGAGTTCTGGGAGTTTTTGTCCGCCTGCTTTTTTCTTCCGGTCTACGATAGCCTGAGGGGCAATCCCCATAGCCTGTTGTATTATGTATGACGTTCTTCATAGTGTACTTATTTTAATTGGAAAGGTGTGGTTACTGAGGTCATCTTCATCCTCAAAACCCCACAAATTATTCTCAAAGGTTCCGTAATTATTACTTCGATAACTGTTCAGTATCTTGACGAGTCCATAAATAAAAGGTTCCGTAATTATTACTTCGATAACTGTTCAGTATCTTGACGAGTCCATAAATAAAGACAATTGACAAATAAAGAAATTAAAAGAAGGCTAAATCAATATTTTTTACCTTTAAAATAGAAATTCATATCTTGTGCGTCATGTTTCTATGTAAAGCTTAGAGGGTAGAAAGCTTAGCCGTGGTTTAATAAAGAAGCCTTAACAAGACGAGGCTATAAGTCCTTATTCCTTCCAGTTTGTACATAAGTCATACGAACGACGTTCCTTTTTCGTACTCGGCCAGCGGTTTCTCCCAGGGTTGCCATCTTTCGTGGCAAAAATCGGGACATTTTATCGACAAATGAGTATAGAATCTTGGAGTGTCGAAAAATATCTTTTTTGCCCGTAAATACGGAGAAAATGAATTTTGCAAAATTAGATACATCAATTTAGAGCACGATACGAGTATCTTAGCAAATTTCGCTACTTTGCTTTTAGTACGTTCACAGAGCAAAATTTCGGACATTAATAGAGTGCTTACAAAAATGGGATAGATACGATCTTCCCCGCGGGACAATACTGTAAACATCGGGACTATCCTAATAAAATCGTAACAAGGGGCATCTCTAGTTTCTCCCATAATTTAACTGTTCCATCTATACAACATGCCATACGAGATTTATTGAAATGGTGTGTAGAAAGCGGAAATTTTTTCCTACAAAATTTCAACTGCTCTATCTTATTTTCACACTGATTATTTTCGTCTCATAAATATTTTACTCGTTGTATGAAACAGTTAGTAGCACCATGATTTCTTTTTGTGAACTCAAACGAGAGATATTTGGGGTATTCATGCTTTGTTTAATAAGAAAAGTCTCTTTTTGGGAACAGAGTTTATACCTATCAGTGGATTTTAAACGTACGAAGAACTAAAAACAATCGTTTTGCAATATAAAAACAGTAAACTGTTTGTTGCAACGATAAACCATTTTGTTGTTTTGTGTGTTCATTCCATGTTTCTTTTAACCTAAGAAATACCTATTAACTTTTTCTACGTTAATGTCCGAACTTGTAATACAGTTTCATTGTTCTGTTACAGCTATGCATATTATTTGATTACCGTAAAACTTTTGCGAATTTATTGCTTATATCTAAGTAGGAGCTCGGCAGTTGATACAATTATTGATACGATAGACATAAGATTTCTTGTTAATTACTTGTTTGCTCAGATTAATCAGATCATAGATTAAATAAAAACTGGACGACATGCTTTATCAATACTTTAGAAACTCGCGACTTATTCTTTAATTTCTACTGCAATAAACTAATTAGATAGGTAGGTTCATAGCTAATCTGATCACTTCTCAGGTTATTTCCTGCTATCTCTAATCGCAATATGGCAGGGCGAAGCGAGATTCTGATTCTCGTTCTACGAGTAGATGAGCGTTTACCAGAAATGGGCGAAGAGTGGCGAGAGAAAAAGCAACGCCAGTTACGCGAGAGAACTGAACTGGAGCATTTTATTACATTGGATACCTGGGCACAAGTCTTTCAACATCGATAGGCCTTACCGAAGGATACTCTGTGCTAAAGGAAATTAGTGAAGGTTTATTGCGTGTCCGACGAAATTAATGCCAAAAGCCAAAACATTCGTTTCTTAAAACTGGTTACTCAAACCTGTTGCTTACAATGTACATTTACCAGCATGGGAGGCACATCCGTTTGCGATTTCAACCCATTCGAATTAATAGGCAGTAATAGGCAGTATTAGACAAAGAACGTACAATTTATTTATTAATCACTTTCAGCTAAACTTAAAATTTGGCCTCGAAGGCAAAAAGCTTCGCGGTACGTAGGTAGGTAACTTACACGTTAAGGCATTATTAGACATGCTACTATAAGCAGCTGCGATTCACGTTTAGAGCAATTCAACTTGGGTCGAATCAAAACGTTATTGTGTTTGAATTGAGTTTGGATTGGATCTTTTGACGACTGCTTTTAATCTCAGCATAAGGAAGGATAGATTGATTAGAGGGAATGGGCTCAGCCAGACTGACCTGGTATTCAATTGCCCATCCCCTTTGGGTTACTGATTGTAAATTCTAGCTTGAAGTTGCCTCATCTTAATTGGCAATACAATCTCAGGGACCAGGTCCGCCCCAAAACATAGAATATCCTACATCAGAATCACAAAACGTGCGATTTTGTGATTCTGATCTTGGACACTTACCGTGTTTCGACGCAGTATGCAAAACTCGCAGTTTAGTTGACGACTGCATAATTAATGCGTTCCGTTTTTGCGACTTATTGCGTTTAACCACGTTCGCTGATGTCAAGGTCAGAAGGAGCAACGATAGGAAACAGTCAGATGATCTTAAAGGACTTCATTGCCACGATTGGTGTATTACATGTTTTTTTACAGCAACGACTTTGCAAAGAGGCAAACAGACCTCCCGGTGGTAAGTGGTCGAGTCGTCGACAATGAACATTGGCGGCATCAGTGTCCGTCGCGTCGTGATTTAATCACTGCACCTAGCTTTCGAAAACGCAGCTAAATCGTCGATCTAACTGATAAACGCATGTCTGTTAGACCCCTTACATCACCTTAAGTATTCACGGGGGCGGGACTTCGGAAAAACGTGCTTCAATTAGTTGTGAGTTGCGAGTTGCTATTTATAACTTTAATGATAGAATACAATAGGTGAGAACTGACACGCAATTGTCTTACAATCAGCTGTCGAAACAGCTTATGGATGGAGTACATTGTTGTTTATTTTAATTTTAAACGTTAACATAACCACTGATGAACGCTCAAATGCCATGAAACATTAGATTTCAAAATGTGTCTGGCACTCTTTGTAGTAGGTACCTAAACACGACAGTGTATGATCACATTTTCCAAACTTCGTACAAGACTGGGATTTAAAAAATAAATTTAGAGACTTACTAAAATTTTTATGTGCGCTTTATAAAATTAAATATCACCTGCTGTTACGGTGAAGGAAAACATCGTGAGGAAACCTGCATGCCTGAGAGTTCACAAAAAATGTTCTCAAAGGTATGTGAAGTCTACCAACCCGCAGTAGGCCAGCGTGGTGGACGGTGGCCTACATCCCTCTCATTGCGAGAAGGAGACCCGACCATGTAGTGGGTCATTAATGGGTTACTGACTTAAATTGAAATGTTTACCCAATGATGATTTATTAATTTATGAAAGGAATATTTTGCGAACACGTAGGTCTTGCCGTCAGGACGCCCTTTTACCGGTTTGTCTAATTTTCTTTATTTAAAAAAATATTTGGCAGCTGATGTGTATGCAAAGATTCATAAGAATCCTATCAAATCAAGAACTTAAAAAGCTTTAAAAGAGAGATAGACAGCTATGGGGTCTCGCAAGAGTTACTAGTAGTTACAGTGTCGTATTAGTTAATTGTCAGTAACCCATTAATGACCCACTACAGGGTCGGGTCTCCTCTTACAATGAGAGGGATGTAGGCCTTAGTCCACCACGCTGGCCTAATGCGGGTTGGTGGACTATAAGTTAATTAGGACAGTTCAATACTTGTTGGTTGCTCGGTCGGTTATGTCCGCCAAATAAGACAAGGCCTAAAGCTAGTAATACCGATTCTTGTTGTGACATAGTTGTGACTTGTGAAGTTGTGATGTGCTCATTATTGCAAGAATGCAACTGTATTTTAGCGCTCGCTGACAATGAATGCACGTGTTCTTTTTGCGCTAGTTTAACGGTATTGGAATAGAAAACGTGCTCACCTCCACCTGCTACTAAATGCCACTGCTCTGCATATTTTCCTCGTATAGCCAAGTTACGTGTCTATAATCCATCGATGACCCATTGCAGGGTCGGGGCTCCTCTCACAATGAGAAGCATGTAATTGTAGGCCTTAGACCATTCACACTCGTATCGCGGCAATGTCGTGTCTTGCCCGTGATAAAAAGTCAAAAAAGGTTTCAAAGTCAAATATCGTGACAATCTATTGTGTGCCTTATAGAAAAGACATTAAGGTTCCTTGTCTTGCCGAGTTCATGAAATGACATACGTTTGGATGACACACGATATCGGCACGAAATCTGAATGGTCATACAGAATAAGCCCCCTGGCCTATTGCGAGCTGGTACACTTCACATGCCTATGAGAACATGTTTTTTGTGACCTTAGAGTATACAGGTTTCTTAACGACGTTTTTCTTTACCGTTCCAGCAAGTGATTTTTACAAAGCTCACCCAATTTTTTTAAGAATGCTTCGAATTCTTAGCTGCTGTGCTAAGAACCGTTACGAAACTTACAAAAATTGGTTCGAAAAACAATCATATTTTGATGGTGTATCTATAGCAAATGCCTATATTTCATCATATTATGTTCAGTAGTGAGTGACTTACTCGTAAAGTACTCATGGAGAGACTTTGTGCCTGAAACAATCTTAAAAACAAGTAAGTTAGTTACAGCAGTGTTTCTATTAATAGTTTAGGTTTGAGCAACATAACTTTAAATAATTCAGAATATGCAATCAGTATTGCAGCTTAATGAATTAAAAATGCAACCGTATAAATCGTGAACGAGATAGCGCCAAGCCGGTACAAAACTAATTACGATTTGCAAATTTCTGGCATATTTTATTGCGTAACCTAAGTCAAGATAAACATTATACAGAATGAATTCCACATTATTATAGGTGAAGCTTACAGTTATTTGCTTATTTTTTCAAACACGTTTCGTTCAATTTTCATAAGCATAATTCTATTAGAAATGTGTATGTTTGTGAAGTTTGATGGATGGCTATTTGTTACTCTTTCACGCAACGGCTAAACAGATTTGGATGTGATCGGCATGCACGTATAGTTTAAAGCCTAGATGAAAAGTGTCCTGAATGCTAACATCACCACATAAAATGCTCTCTAGACCAAGTTCTAAATTCCACGCGGGCAAAGTCTAGAACAAAATAAGTTAAACTTGCTAACTTCACTACAGATAAGTCCCACGGTAGGTACCTACTGGTCCAGGCAAATCGCAGTAAGTAGTTGAACCTGGAAAATTCCTAAAACCCTCTGCGTCCACACCGACGGGAAAAATCTGTTATTAACTTCCGATCGGTTCACATTACACAATATTACCCCTTGAGAACCTGTTGTTATTACCTATTACGTTTCAAGCCCATAACGATATCTCGGGATGATTGGATTAAGTCATCGATTTAGATGATTGGCACGTAGCTAACATCTTGGTTACCCGATGCGTTCACGTCGACACAGAATTCGATCGATAATCGATCTTATTACCTTATTTATAAAGACCACTGGAGGTACCATTATGAGTTTAAAGTGGTTGGCGATAAGATCGGACGGTCCAGATAGCGAATTACGCAATATCTATTGTATTAAACATTTACAGATCAGATCATTGTCTAACTAGCGATCGCGATGTGATGTTATGTCACCGGTGAGTACTTGAGTACGTACTGGAAATCACGAGTACTCGATAAACTGCATGTTATGGCTGGGATTGATGATATTGTTGCACATTTGATACAATTTTTGAAGTGGGAAGTTTGTTTGAAATCGGTAAACTCTAAGACCTCGTCCAAATTAGCTGTCTTAACCGACCAAGCGACCAACATGACAAAATTTAAAAACAGGCGTCTGTATTGAGCGGTCCTAATTGAACGTGACACTGACTTGCAACAAAATATAATTATGCAGTGACTTTGCCGTACGAGTAACTTTAGCATGCGACAAGGCAACCACGGGGGGAAAACTACGTAGCTAGGGTAAAGACGGTCACCTTATTAAAAGCCGCTCCTTGCGGAACTCCTTTTCCTAAGACGCATTAAAATAAAGACACTTCCCAGTAAGTGTTCTGGAGCATATTCGACCACGTTGCTTAAATACGCATCGGTGGAGACGAGTAGGCCAAATAAGGCCCCTAACCAAGATTAACTTCGGCAAAAACGGGGACTGACGGCTTTACCTAAGTGGCATTACTCTAGCTACTAGTAGATACAGGATCATCATTTTGGGTCGTCTGCTAATGGGCAGTCCTATCTCATGCAACATTGCAACTCTCAGTGGCAACGTTGAATGCAGTAAGGCGAATGCACAACACTTGATGGTATAACAGTTACGTGTTACGGCCAAAGTAATGGCGTTCGCCACGTCCTAAATTACTATTCTACTGGTTCACATCGTTACGAAAACACGTCTGTAAATAGACAACGTGAATGACAAACGCTGCACACATTCGTGCGCTTTGTGTAACTTATGATTGGTTTAACTACAATCGGTTGAATAGAACTAAATTGTATTCTTAATTAATTACATTATGTCTTGCATTGTACGTCTTAGTTAGGGTTGGATGTGATTTTCCGTAGGTAAGACATTCTAAACTGCATGTGCCGATGGAGAAGAAAGGTCCTCAAATGGCGAACACGTCTAGGCAAAAGGAGCACAGGCCGCCTTCCGGCCAGGTGGACTACCGAACTGAAAAACGCGGCTGGAAACCGTTGGATTCAAAGGTCCTAGGACAGGGCGGGTGACGTCGATTAGGCGAGGGTCATTTCCAGCTGTGGACGACGAAGGGCTGAACGGAAGGAACGATCAGCTAACCTAAACTTGGTTACTTAAAATGCCCGAGATATTAAGAAGAATCAAGGTTGAACTCGAACTTGGCCGCCATTTTAAATTAACACCACAATGACTCCCTAAAGACATTACATTTCGACCTATAGTTGCTTCTCGCCAACAACATTGCATTGGGCCAAAAGTCACGTGCGTTAGTATACAATGGAAGAAAAAAATGTGCCCGTAAAGTTTACGGCGTAAACGATCGTTATCCTTCCAAGTCGCACATAACATATCTAGATAAGGAAAAAAGAAACTTGCGGGTTGAACTCGTAATCGGGTTTGTGTCAGGTCAACTGCCTCGCACTGCAGCAAACAGCCACAGCGTGCATTATGCAAATTGGACGCGCATGGCACTCGCACTGTGAATGTAATTAGATATTACAATTCACGTGAATCCTGACTTTCAACTTTGCGGTTTTGCATTCTAATGCGCTCGATGTAATGGACTTGTTTGTTTATTATTTTATCATTGCAACTGGCTTATCCGACAGGCTTTACCTTAGTTTGGAAGACCATTAAAAGATGTTTCGTAAACGTTACACTTTTGAAATTAGCTTATGACGCTTTAAGAAATCATATCTTGCGCGCTAGGAGTTGATCAACGTACGAGCCTATACCGCGGTTGTTTAGAACGACGGTTTTACACGCGGCCAGTTGCTTGAATAACTGCGACAAAATATATTATGTAGCAAACATGATGATCTCTCGGTTCATCGGTATATTAAAACGGCGAGCTTTGCCGACGAACCCTAAAACCGCGGTTTTTCACGCCCGTTGATCAGGGCCTTATGAAGCGATTAATATTAATAACAACTACGCAACTCGGTATCGGATATGAGAATATCTGATCAGACTTTCAATTCAATTCAATGAACTGTCGGTATAGATATAAAAGAGAAATGCATCAGTAATGACCTTTAATGTGAATGAATACTTCGAATCTGTCAGTCAAGTCCTACGTGGGAGAATTCGATAACTGGCCATTGATGGATCGATTTAAAACGCAAATCGATATGGAACATGATTGGTATAATCTTGGAGTAGGTATGCCAGGTTACACGTAAAAGTTGCTCGTATTGAAGTGCGTATTTCAATTAAGACAGTTCCAGAGAGTCCTGTGTTTATGTCGTGTTGGTTGATCTGTCGGTTATGTCAGCCAATAAGGACAAGGTCTACGTGGCGATACCAGAGTTGACTTTTGTGTTAGGATTTGGTTAAAGTCAGTAATTTCCGCAAGGTTTACCTATTGTCATTGTAAGTATGTACTGGGTAAGTAGAAGTTTGCCCAACAAAAGTACTTAAGCATTTTCGGATGAGAAAAAACCTTAAAGAAATTCATTTCCAACATTTCTGAGAAGTACTCAGAAATATTGGAAAAGACTCGCAGTGTTACGGTTTCGATGTTATTAAGATTATCAGGGTAAGAAGCCAGTTCCCATACTAATCCCATTTAAATGAAGCTAACTAATACAGCATCCAAGCTTGAAAAACTGGTCGCGTATCTCGAAGCGGTAAAACGAAACTCGCCCCGGATGGACGATGTCTCCTTAGAAACCAGCAGCACACCTCGATGCATGGGTTACGTACAACCAGGCGATTGTACGCAGATAATCTGTCGACAGTTTTCTAGTAAGAGAACTGTTAGAAAATTTTGGACAGGAATTTTGAGGCACGCTCAAAGTTTGTCTTGCACTTGGGATTAGTCTTCCACTCCGGGGACAACCTAATGTTTTAGTCCTGCAAAAATACACCGGATGAAAGACTGTTCCAATGTTTGCACGAGGCAAGAAAGTGCGTGAAAAACGGATTTGGAGGTCTGCCACTGATAAAAGTTACTTAGGCAACTACCCCCCCCCCCCCCAACACTCAGTTCCTATAACCTCGAGTTTTAGGCATTGTCGTTTGTGTTGTGATACTGTTGCTATAATAAAGTTCTACCATTGTTTTATCGGCGTCGAAACGAAATTTGCTGCTAGTTTACGGCTGCTAAATAAAATACACTACTAATTCTTTCTAGCGTACAAATAAACTTAGAGGCATTCAGCCGCCAACGAAGTTGCCTCGTAAACAATTTCGAAGTTGGAAGTTGCGATCTCTGATATCGACAGCGGTTGAGCGATCTAATTCAATGCGACCTAGAACTGAACTTTATACAAGAATTGTTATTATTTGTTTGTTTTACATAAGATACTGATCACTCACCTGAGATCACCTCGCCTAGCGGGAGATCGGACTTTACCAAAAGTGAACGTTCCTTCAAACTAACTTTAATTACTAATAGTAACCAATAGTAACTGACAACTCTTCTTTTCATCCCTTCACTCCGCTACCAAACAAGATCCCAACAATTAAAAATAACTTATTGTCTCCATATTACATGACATAGCATGACATTAACCTATTTAATGCCGAATGTTGTCAGCCTGTCCTGTTTCAGTGCCCACGCCCTATTAGACCAACCCCTTTTCGGCATGCGATGGTGCCAGCCACAAGCAATTGTCAAATTAGAACACGCGATCATTGCTTTGGATTCGTGTCCCGTTATACACGACATTTTCATGTACGAAAGTCATAGATGAACATCGCTTATTCTGGAACTATACTGAAAATGGAAGCTTTATGAATTCGATCATATCGAATCTATCATATTTATTGCAAACTATTTATATTGTCAATGTAAAAGTTTGTGCCGATGAATAAATCAAAGTTATATGGATCGATCGATCAAAAATGAAACGAATTTGTGTGAAATTTGATCCTGGCTTTAAAAGGAAGGGTGGGCCATGTGCTGACCTTAAAATGCCGCTCACCCCGAATGGCGGGTGGTTTTCTGATTAAGAATCACAGGTTGAGGTTTAATCAGCTTAATCGGAAATTGTATCTCTGACACGAAATCCGCCCCAGAGTAAGTCTTAGTTGCATCCATTTATTCGGTACACAGGTCATAGATGTGCCTGCGTAATCTGCGTTAACAATTTGGAAAGATGCATATTAGACTTGTCAAAAATATTTACACTAATTCTCGTGTTTTCGCCAAAAAAATTAGCTCCCAGAGCGTACTGTAGATTTTGTAATTTATCGAAAAGCTACGTGAGTTATTTGTAGCGACACGAGCACTTAAGAATCGCAATTTTTCAATTTATGCCACAAATTGGCTGCCAGAGTTGGTAAACTTCCCGCAAGTGTAGAGCCTCTCAATTGCTCGTAATTGCATCAAAATGCAATTCAGTCGACTATCGGTTATGTATGTTGCAGAAAAAACACATTTACCGTTTTACAGTTTTTTATACTTACTTAAAAAAGTTAGCGGGCTCTCGAATGCCGCCCATTTCTTGGCAAAAGGAGAACAAGCTGCTCTCATACGTGGACTGACAATCTGAAGAAGACAGCGGGAATCCGTTGAATTCACATTGGCGTCGATCAGGCAACCTTGTCCAGGTATGGACTGCGAAGGGCTAAAAGGAAAAATGGCTGGAAACAGCAGGCATTCTCTCGTGTAGTGACCAATATGTCCAATAGTAAAGAAACCGTGCTTTCTGTCGTATACTACTCGTTAGGCCTGGCCTTCTTCCCCCCTGAAACAATTAATACGACAGTGTATGAAGTCTACTCGTCTCCTCAGACAATTACTGGGTCTATCTATACATATATAACTTCTCATATAAATGTCGAACACATTAACTCGATTCTACAGCTATTGAATAACGTTGGACGCATAAAAGGTTTCATAAAAGCAGCTATTGCAGCTTAGTCTGCCTGCCCATGTGCCTTGTCTGGAGACAAATAACAGAGTTTTAGCCTTCATTACGCAAAATGTCATGAAAAGCGAAAGCAAAATGTCGTTCGAAGTGTACTATTTAACTTAAGGTTGTGGAAGATAGCTTAGTATTATCGCAAATGTAGACTACACGTAGGCTTTAAAACATTATCGTCTTTTAAAGACTTTTCTAAGGATTTAAAACTGAAAGTACGAGTATTGTTTAATCTCTACATTTAATGCGAGACGCGGTTATTGTTCCAAAGTAAAATATATAATTAGATTTTTTTTAATAGTTACAGCATAAACTAGGTGTAATATACTGTAGCTAAATCAAATATCCTGCAAAAGCTTCGATATCTCGTAATCTCTTATGCAACAACATCTAATAATACTCCGTATTTATGGAAATCCTCAATTATAGTTCTATATAGGTAAGCCACTTTACACTTGCCGGATGCTTTAAAAACGATAAAACGCTGTGCCATAAATATGGAATATGGTTATCGTGTTGGCGCAATATTTCCCCGTAAACGTAATGGAATCTAACAGTACTGATTGTGCGGTAACCGCAGGACCGCAATACCATGGTGATGCCCAAATGGATTAGGCTAAATCAATAGTTTGCACGATCCAAAAGATAATAGTGAACCAGGCTATCGTTTTACAAGTTATGCTTGATCTAGCGTATTTGCCAAAAACCAGAATAATAACAGTTAACTCACAAACTTGAATAAAACGTCGGTACTTTTGAAATTGAATGTGGTTTTCGGTGGTTTCGGTATTGCGGTGATACTCGTAGCTTAATAGTTAAGACTTCTTCGGCCGGAATTTTACTCGAGAGGTTTCGGGTTCGAATCTCTATCGATATCGATATATCGAAACAGTTATATTTGTTTGAGAAAAAATAATTGTCATCTGTGGTACCGTTGAAGGAAAACATCGTTGGGAAACCTGCATGTCTTAGAATATTCGACAAAGTTATGTTATGTTTAAATCGGGAGACTGATGAACACTATTTTATTCAGCTTATCCTGGCACCTTTTGGGGTTTGCACATAACCAAGATCACAATAGATGCAATGAATGATAAATCGAGTAATGACACCACGCTGCTCCAATGCGGATTCTCCACAAATCGTGTAATACAAATGCATACAATAAAAGCCCCGCACTTATTGTTTGATACATTACCCACAGGAAAACGCTTATCTGAAACAACTCTAACAGAAAGTTACTTTATTGTTCCGTGGTTACAAACGATATTGTCCAGAATTTCTATCGCTTAAGATAAGCCTTCGTATTTACGATGGTAATCTTTCTTCAAAGAAAAACTTGATTAAAAGCTAATGCCTACTAAGGTTTTGTATTTGTACAAAAAGTAGATTGCTTGCGCCAAAATAAAGACTGTTTAACTTTAAAACAACTGCAATTTAAATGTGAAGGCCAGTCAAATTAAGTTGCAAATTTAATCAGTTCGCCGAGTTTATTATTACTATAGATAATGCGTCTCATTTGGCTCCCATTTATTAAAACATATTTTAAAAAATAATAAAATACTTCACACTCATAGAGCCATGCGTTTGTAGTGTTTTGTCACCACTAGGATTCCCTGTGTCGTAGGTGCCATGGACACACACAAGGCAAGAACACACCCACCCAGACCAGACACACTAACTCATCATTTCAAAATTCTGCTCTACTGGGAATCAAACCCAGCACCCTCAGCGCACTGGCGTCTTGACCACTGGAGCACTCAGATCGTCTCACCACGTTGTTCCACTGAGTCCGATCTTCAGCTCTCTTCATCCATTTGCTTCAAGCTTTTCGGCGCGTAGTTGCTTTACCTCACTATCGACCCATGATTGTATAAAAATAAGCTGTAGATGTGCCGTGATTAATCGATAAATCAATTTTCCCTTTCATTCACGAATTTCACTTACATAACTCGCCCTGATTCCGTCAGCTGGCTCCCATAAGGCTTAATGAGTCGCACACGACTTCACACTGACTGAACATTGCCGATCACGACCACGTGGCTGCGCGCCGATTTACTCGATAACTCGATACTCCGTAATAGCATTAGTCGGCAATCGAACGGGTGCCGCTTGCCAAATGTTATTGTTAACAAGTCACGACCATTATGGATATAAGTAGTCGTTGTGAACTGGTTAGTTCTGTATGGAGTTCGATTTTCATGTTACGTACCGAGTTTGATGATGGTGGGAAATGCAGGGTATAGCAAATGGTGCCTGATGTTGAGAAATGAATTTATTATCTTTTGTATATGTAAATCTATACATACAGTCTCTTCAAAGATACGACAAAATTGTAGATTGTAATTGAAAAACGTTGGGCCTCATATAGCGTATGCGTCTGCTAAACAGAAATTCCAATGGCCAATGAAATGTAGCTGGTAATACAAACATTTTTAAAACACTTGAGAAGCAGAAAAAAATCTAACTGAATCTGTTCTCGTTTTGTGTAGATAACATGGCTATTTATTATTCAACCATCGACCCGATTTTTCCAGTCGCAGTTGACAGGCTGTTATAGGTATTCCCTTTGCCCTTTTCACAAAACAATTCTTTATCATTTTCGTCTTAGGTACCTTACGTAATCGTTCCTGTTAGCTGGAGAGCTGGCAACATTTTTCGAGAAGTATTTGAAGCACTTAAAATGCCGAACACATGCAATGCAAACCTGGTTGGCGGGTTATAGAATTGGCTAAATAAATAGCCAAAATCTCAATGAAAGCCTCATTTTAAATTTTATTTTTAAATTTTGTTTAAAGTCTGTTTGCATGAATGCCACAAACACTTTTTAGATAAAAAAATGGCGAGGTAACAAACCCGACTCGGTGTTAATGCCTCATTTTTTTTATTTCTTAAATGCTAAATTTAATTTTGTTAAAAATTTCTAAACCTTTATACATTTATAAAAAAATAGTTCCTTTATCTTTTAGGGTTTGACTAAATTCCATTTCTTTATGTACATAATATATGCATTGTCTATATTTTTTTATGTGTGGATATTACAAATAAGCTACTCCACATTCTTATGATGATTCAAACAGTTCCCGAAGAAAATATCTAACAGCTCTCGGGCTACACACTCCAACCGCTCAAGAGAACATTGAATATCACGACATATGACGTCAAGTCGGATATAGTTGATGCTATCTTGTGTTGGGTGTTGTAGCATTGTTCAACTGGCAACTAATGGCAAAAAATGGCAACACTGGTTGTCAAACGAGATAACACGGCTCCTCAGTAATTTTGTTATTAAAAATAGAAATCCCTCATAATTTTTGATGAAATTGTGTTTCGATTGTGTCAAAGTGGCTAAAAAAACCTGTGTAATTACTATCTTCCGCCAATATTTATCATAAAATACGTAAAAAGTGTTAAATTAAGTTGCTTTGTTCAATGTTGTAACGTCTTTATATTTCATGTAATAAGCGACTAATGTGAATTGTTTTGTTGTGTTTGGTGTTTATGTGCACTTAATAAAATAAATTTGCACAAAATCAAAGCAATTAAATAATATAATAGTGGTTTTTAACATAAATAAAGTCAGTGACATTAGTGTTATTTAGTTTATAACACATTGCGGGTGTCTTTAAATTTAAAATATCGTTATTCACATCTGTGACAAACACCAGTACAGATTCGCATTATAACTAATTATTTCACTGCTTGTCGTATGAGCGCAATAGCGTAGCGGCTAAGCGACAGACTGTAAAACGAGGAGTCGTGATATCGAGTCTTGCTAAACTATTATTCATAATATTACATTTTTTATTATTGTTTTTTTTTCTTTCTCTTTTTTCTCTTCGATATTATTTTGAATTTTTAGTTTTAAGAGAATAGAGGAAAAGGGAAATATTTTTTATTTTTTTTATTTTTTATTTTATTTTATATTTTTGACATTCGTTATTGACTTATTCGTATTTATATTTGACATTTTAAATATAATATCACCTGTCCATTATTTATTAATTCGTAGTTTACTTTGTACATTATACCTACTCTCAGTTCACGTCGCTACTTCGTTGTTTTTTTTATTATTATTATTATTTTTTTTTTACTCGTAAAAATGAACACTCGCAGTGCCACGGTTCGCCAGTTGGAAAGCCAACTCCAACTCGCGCTCCAACAGCTCGGCAAGTCGAAGGAGCAATGTGAGCAATTATTGAGAGAGAGAGAGGATAATGAGATTGAAACTTTAGATGTTATTAATAGGTACAAAAATGTAAAGTCGGAAATGGCGGAGCTACACGTGCAGTTCCTGGAGGTTCGGGAAGAAAGGGACCGCCTTAAAAGGCAGTCTCGAGACTTTGATCGCTGTTGCGATGAATACAACAGCAACTTGAATACAGTTTCCCAGCTCCGATCACAGCTCGCGAGTGCCCAGGAACGCATTGACCAGCTGAAGCGGGACGCTGCTAAGGCGGCGTCCACTACTACTCAAAATTTGTACCAAGAGCTGGTCAATGCATCTGGCAGTTTGGCTCCAAACGTTTCCCAAGCAGTCACAATTGACTTGACTGGTGATGACTCAATTAGTGTGCCGGGTCGGGTCAATTCTGGCTTAAGAATTAAAAAATATATCAAGTTAAACAGATTTATTAGAAAAACGAAGAAGCTGATAAAAAAGGACAATATTACTAGACAACATGTTTCATTATGTAAAAAGCATAGATTATTAATGGAAAATTGTAAAAAATCTACTATCGAGTTAGAAAAAAATAGACAAAGCTACGAGGCTGACATTGGCGTCTTAAATAGTATGATTAAAGACCTTCAATCATCTTTGCAGGACATGTCTAACAAATACAAATCTGCTCAACTGGACATTGCCGATCACGTGGTGGCCATGGACGAAGTCCTACGACTATCTAAATATAATGAAGAACGTTTCTATTCACTCGTAAATAACCTTCAAGACCAACGTTCAGAGCAGCCAGGGCCATCAAGTGTAACGGAGTCTTATGGAGGTGTTGATGTCAGCTCAGTAGCTTCTAATCTGGCGCCATGTAGGAATCAAGTTTGTATATATAGTGATGAAATGGGAAGAAACATGGGCACCAGACTGTATGATCACTCCGGGGCAAATATTTGCAACTTTTGTATGCCCGGAGCATCATTCATACAAATAATGGACAAGGTGATAAATAGTACCCATGATCCTAACAGCACATTAGTTCTACTTTTTGGTAGGAGGGGAAATTTAAATCAAAGTAAATTGACATATTATATGCAACAACTGCAAACATTAAAAGTAAAAAAAGTTATTTTATTTACATTTCCCTATGTTAGGAACGACATTAAAGAAAATAATATTAGACATAAATTTAATGTAATGATGTATAATATGATTGGACATAACAATTTGACAATTGGTAATTATAAAAATTCAATTAATTTACTTGACATTAATAATGTCTTTAGAAATATTTTTTTGTTGACAAATGATAGATTTACTCTATCAAACTTTTATACAAAACAGATAGCATATGTGCTATCATACAATTTATTTTTTAATTATTTAGATGTTAAGACTAGTGCTCCTATTGAGCAGGTCAATTTATTGACTCACTGTAGTAGTACTTGTAGTATTGCTGCAGATAATAGTTTGAAACTTGTCCCGAATACTTTAAATTAAGTATTCAGACAAGGGAGGTACAAACCTCTTGCAACAATTCTAATAAATCGTTAGATAGTTTATTAAGTAATAATGAATGTTTAAATTTGGTGCATCAAAATATACAAGGGTTGTCGGGTAAAGAACTTGAGCTAGATTTATTTTTAAGGCATTACAATATCAATGTCATCTGCGTCACTGAGCACTGGCTGAAAGATTGCCAGATTGCTATTAACTTTGATAAGCACCAAGTTGCCAGTTCGTTCAGTAGGAAGACAGCAATGCGTGGCGGCTCGTTAATCATTGTAGATAAGAACCTTATATTTAAGGAACGTAAAGACATAGTGAGCCTATCCATTGAACGAACTATAGAAATAGCCTGTGTGGAGTGCACTAAATGTATAATTGTAAGTATTTATAGGCCTCCAAATGCCGTATATGATATTTTCGAGTCAGTTTTTGAACAATTGTTAATTAAATTATGTGGTAAATCAAACAAGGACATTATAGTGTGCGGTGACTTTAATATTAATCTATTGGACAATAATTCTATGTGCAAAAATTTCCTGTCCCTACTCAAATGTCACAATCTTACTAACCTGTTTTTGGAGCCAACTAGGATAACAGATTCAACGTCTACTTGTATAGATAATATTTTCACAAATGCGACACCTACGAGGTCTTTAATTATTAATAATCTTAGCTCAGATCACAGTGGTCAGTTGGCTATTTTCAATTATAGAATGGAAAAGCAGGTTTTTAAGAATAAAGTGGTCATTCCAGTTACAGAAAAGCGTATGGAGAGATTTAGAAATAATATTATTAACAAAATGCCATTGCTGTCTAACGCTAGTGTAAACATTCAATATGGTTCATTGTGTAATCATATAAATAAATCCTATAACACTGTCTTCACACCTATAACTATCTCTCCGAAACATTGTAAATCTTTCAGTGATTGGGCGACACCGGGAATACATAGAAGTAGGCTTAAACTATATGACCTTTATCACGAGATGTCGTATAATCGTAGTATGCCCTTCTTAAATCATGTTAGAAATTATTCCAAAATATTTAAAAGAGTGTGCTTGGCGGCTAAATCTTTGCATATTAGGAATAAAATCAAATCGAGCAGTAACAAAATAAAAGCGACTTGGAATGTCATCAATAACGAGACTGGAAGAGCTAAGACCCACAGTCGTGAATACAAACTTGTAATTAACAACGTCAGTGTGGAGTCAGACGAACATGTTGCATCAGAGTTTGAAAAATACTTCAGCAACATTCCAGTCTCGGTTACTAAGTCGCTCTGCTCGTCTCCCGACGTGGCCGAATCATTGCTGAAACAAAATGTAAGCGAATGCAAGAGTACCTTCAGTTTTAGACCCATAGACGCCATTGATATTGTAAAAGTATTTAAGACAATAGAGGTTAAAAACGCCACCGATCTTTGGGGCATTTCTGTAAAATTATTTAAATCTATAATTGATGTAATGGCACCCCATCTAGCTTTAATATTTAATAATTGTATTGAGAGTGGTAGGTTTCCTGATCTTATGAAACATAGTAAGGTTATACCTCTATTTAAATCTGGCAGCACTACTGACCCCACTAACTTTAGACCAATATCAGTACTGCCAACGTGTAGCAAAATATTTGAGAAAATCATTTTAAATCAACTCCTACGACATTTCACTAATAATGAGCTTTTACATAATAAACAATTTGGATTTACACGGGGTCGCTCTACGACTGATGCGGGAGTAGAGCTTTTTAGGAATATCATTAATGCTTGGGAGGATTCGCACGACGCTTTAGGTGTGTTTTGTGACCTATCCAAAGCATTTGATTGTGTCCAACACGAAACCTTAATCAGGAAACTTAATCACTATGGCATTCATGATACCGCACTCAGTCTTCTGATTTCGTATCTAAATGATAGGACTCAGAGGGTTGAGGTAAATGGTAAACGGTCGTCTGGGTCAATTGTCAAAATGGGTGTCCCTCAGGGCTCGATTCTCGGCCCATTCCTTTTTTTAATCTATATTAACGATCTACCTCACCTGGTAGAGAAAAAACATGAGATAGTACTGTTTGCAGATGACACTTCTTTAGTATTTAAAGTTCCAAGATCTAAAAATAGTTATGACGATGTGAACAATGCTCTCTCTACTGTCGTTCATTGGTTTAATGTAAATAATTTATTACTGAATAGTAAAAAGACGAATTGTATTAAATTTTCGCTACCTAATGTTAAACAAGTCGATACTAAACCAATACTTAATGGTAAGGAACTGAATTTTGTTGACACAGCTTGTTTTCTGGGAATCACTGTTGATTCTAAATTACAATGGGGACCCCATATCTGTAAGTTGGCGAGTAGACTTAGTTCTGCGGTCTTTGCAGTTAGGAAAATACGGTCTCTTACCGACGTAGATACTGCTAGATTAGTTTATTTCAGTTACTTCCATAGTGTTATGTCTTACGGCATTTTACTGTGGGGGAATGCAGCAAATATACAAACTGTCTTTGTACTGCAGAAGAAGGCTATTCGCGCAATATATAAAATAGGGAATAGAGAATCTCTTAGAGAAAAATTTAAAGAAATAAATATACTTACTCTTGCTTCGCAATATATTTATGAAAATATTATGCATGTTTATAAAAATAAGAACAAATTCAGAACGTTTAAGGACTTACATAAATCTAATTGTATTGTAACCAGGAATGTCCACAAGCTGATATTTCCAAGATGTCGGCTTCATAAAAAAAGCCAGTCATTTATGGGAATGTCAGTTAGAATTTATAATAAAATTCCAATCGAAATTCAATCCCTGCCTCTTCATAAATTTAAAAGAACTATCAAATCAGTCCTGTGCCGAAAGGCCTATTATGAAACTAAGGACTATTTAGACGATAAGAAAGCGTGGGATTGAATAACTTCACTAGGCTATTTCTATACACCATGTATCAATATTTATTTGTGAGCGGATGGCAATGGAGCGATATTGACACACACGATAGCTGTCACGTGTGTTCCTTTATTGGGCCTAGTCATACTGCACCATAGAATAATTCATACTTATTTTTAAAAGAGTGCTGGGAGTTTTTTTCCGCCCGCTTTTTTCTCCTAGTCTACGTTTTGCCTGAGGGGCGATCAAAGCGGATGTTTGTATAATGTTAAATGTATGACGTTCATTAAGTGTGCATAAATTGTACCTGATAATGAATAAAAGCTTTTGAATTTGAATTTGAATTTGAATCTCCAAATCACGATAACTATTGGTTTTTGGAAATGGAATTTTGAAACTGCAGCGTGAAAGCTAGCTGTTATAAACTTTCGGATACCTAGTGAATGTTCGAGCTAATTAGTTGGAAATTACCGCATTTTACCGCAGAGTTAAAACTCTAACTCTGGATGTGTTGCTACATCGACGGCATCATATATATTTATTAATTGTTACATTAGGAAAAAAGAAATGTGGACTTACGTTTAAAGCATTATTTTCCAGTAAGGCGGTTGAAAGGCATATAAAATAGTATGTTTTTTAAATAAATATTAACTTAAATGTATTCAATGCTTTAATTCTGAAGTCATGGCATTAAGGAACGTCTGCACGTTGCAATTACCTTACTGATACTTTTAAGTTGACAAAAAAATCATAACCATGAAGAGTAAACGCTGTGCTTGGATTGAAGGTAGGCCGAAGGTTATCAAATGAGCGTTAATTTTTAAATAGACTTTGCTTAGCCTTCCCGATTTTGTTTTCTGTCCATAAAAAGCACTCTTTTCAAATGTTAAAACGTTAAAAATATATTTTAAATTTATAGATATTTAATGAGTTTCCTTACCTAACTTCTTAGGTTCTACAATACACAAGTCAAGCAAGTACGTCATGGTGTTTTGTAGTAACAAAACTATGAAAATCTCCGATCCTGTGGAAATTCGAAAAAATCCCTTACAGGTTTATGAATTAAACTGTTATGTATGTCACCTGAGAAATCAAAGCATCCAAAAATTTTCTGCAAGATTCTTAGTTATAACTTTAAGAAGTATTTTTCCTTATACTTATTTACAAAATAGATCAACAAGCTATTTATATCTGTGGTATCTGATCCCCGCAGCCTCCGAGATATCACAGCAACTGTAAAACCAACATTAGATTTATAACTGGAGCGGTAAAAGATAAGCGCGGCAATAATAATAAACAAGAGAAAATGTACGGTCTCGACTCGTTTACAGAATCTGAATCAATAGCTAAATATAGACGTTGAACATGTATGGACCCACTTTCAAATTAACTAAATCACAAGCGATTTCTTTCGAATCTTCCGGTTCGGTTTCACTGCGCACTCATTACCTGTGCGTAATAATATCTGAAGCTCAGGAATTATCATCGCCATATATTTAAATGCGAGGGAAATTGAAGTAATATCCGTTATGTGATAAATGAACCTATGTTAATTGCACGCGTTAACTGTTTATGGATCCTTATAAGGCAAAATTCGATTCGCACAACAAATTTTCGCGAGATAATTTTACGCGATATTTTTTATTTAGAAAAAGAACACGCATCGGAACAAGTACATGTATAACAATAACATAATAAAATAAAAAGAATAGAAAGTCAATGAAAGACATTTATTCAAAGTAAAAACAATACAAAAAGTAGAGTACAAAAATAGGATATGATGTAAGCCACCTTACAGGCTTACAAGTAGGATGTATGGTCCTCAAATCACTGATCAATTAAATCCACGCTCAAATAAATTACAAGCCTAGAATCGACAAAAATGCTGTTATTTGATTTTCTTTCACACATTTCTGAACAAATTGAAAGAAATATGCACACAGCGCACGTATAAATATTCCGTCTTCGAGAGCGAAAAAATCTAAGGGAGAATATACTCGTATTTTTCCGTAGCTTCAGGCTATAATCGATTAGGAGCGGCCCTGCCTATGACAATGATTTGCTCTTACGGATGATTGATAAGTTCGGTTTTTTCACCTTCGACATATCGGAGAAAGTGACTATCGTTGAATCATAGTTCACGCGACCGCCCACCGATCTGGTGCGATGACCTTTTTGGAGGCACTTCACTTTTCTATTTGTATTTGCGTATTCGACATATTTGGTAAACGATAGCCATGTGTGGATGCTACATACGACAAAATTAGGCATTGACTAACCCTGAGACTGCCGTTCACTGTCAAACGTGTATTTATTATTTGGCCACGTGTTCTCTCTTTGTCAATATAGATATGCATAGTGGTGCATTCGTCAAATTATGCAATGCAATGAATACATATACGCAAACACCAAATGCCCAAGTGAAGTGAAAAGTGCCACCTTTTGTTGAAATTACAGCTTGCGTTTGACGCTTGACATACGATATCATCAGGTCATCTTGGCGATTCGATATCAAGATAGCACAGTTCAGGTCAACTTGACACTTCTGTTTGGGTCGGTTATTGTGCTGATTTTCATACGGAAGAAGTATTGGAGTATCGAGCGAGCGGGCCTCTTGACATCTAATAATCACAGACAGTACATTCAACCATAAACAGGACTAAAGCATTAGTCGTTTGGTACAGATGCTTTGTGGATATCTTGTTATTTCAGAACTTCATTATATTAGAGATCATAACTTATTTTAACATAATTATAATATAAAATTAAGTATTAGTTATTTAAGATATAATTATTGTATGCCCGCATAGGGTACACTGTTCTTAACTTATTATAATTTTTGTAACATCTTTCTCGTGTGACAGTCAACAATAAACGCATTCTTTTCTTTCTTTTCTTTTCTTTTCTTTTCTTTTCTTTTCTTTTCTTTTCTTTTCTTTTCTTTTCTTTTCTTTTCTTTTCTTTTCTTTTCTTTTCTTTTCTTTTCTTTTCTTTTCTTAAGTGGGTCTCCTCAAAATTATGACGCAATAATTTCCCCAATAACATGCATAAAGAAAATATAAGCATGCTTGCGTTTATTCGCGCTGATGCTAGTTAATGTACCACCCTTTGAAATTCAATATTCCGTCCATCAGCTTTCTTCTAGTACTGGATACCCGTGGGGAGGCCCCAATCGTTGCCGCGTCTGGTTTCCACCTGATTTACCCCGTATTCTGCAGTTCAAAAGTAAATTTCCACCAGAATCTTTCTCTCATGGTTATAAGTTATTCGGTGGAAGTCTCCGCCCATTGTTATTTATATAATCTTAACTTAGAGGGTAATTCTTTTACAGATATTTCAAGTATTATCGCCTACATCAAGTTATGTGATTTTAATTATCCTTTCCCCGGAACTTGACAAAATTAAACGTTAGTACAACCACTACTTCAGGACGCTCGGGTATGGTAATGAAGTTATCTAAGAACTTAATTATTTATCGTACCCGTATAATGTATGTAAGTAAACCATTTATTCTGCTGAGTTTGCATATATACAAACCTAAATGCTCATATTTATATCTGTTTGAGTCTTTAAGACAGTCAAAATTGGTTAAAGTTAGGTACTTACCTATTAATACGAAATCAAGCTGAATTTAAGAAATCCAAAAACATATTAAATCCCGGTAATTTAAAAATGTGGTAGGTGATTTTTAAAAGCTTTTATATTATAATCCTCAATGTTTGTACGTACATAAGTATGTTCTGTATCCAATATGGCGGTTGGCCCTAGATAACGGACTAGTTATTTTTTAGGCACACTTTTTATGCACTAGGTATCAAATAAAAGGGCTCGTTGCGGACAATACACAAATAATAAAAGCATTTACATAAATATTCCTTACTTTTAATTTATTATTGTTGATTATATCCTATATTTTATTAAATGTTTTAGAGTACAGGTTTATGGTATAATCTTTGTTATGTCCTATTGTAATTTATGCAATGAGGACCAGAATCTTGTAACAACCCACATAGCATACATGTCAATCAAATAGTCGCCACTATCATTTGCTGAGTGATGTAAATGCGCAGTGAGAGTAGTTACTTGCGCCTATCAAACATGGAGCTATTTTATGCAAATAGGTTAAGCGTATTATGAAGGTGTTACGTGCCTATCGCAAAATATGATTGCGGAGTTTTTTGTCAATATCAATATCTGCCTATGATAATAATATGTCGTAATCCTCTTTAAATTAACTCTTCTCGCAACTTCTTTCGCAAGCTTTAAATATAGCATTTTCCTAACTCCAACTTATGTGATGTGTGTGCGATAGCATTTGTCTTTAAATAAAGCTTCACACACAAAGCTCTACACAAGGGTTCTTTCTGTCGTGGGTGCCATGGACACATACAAGACAAGAAAAAACGCAATACCAAACTAAGTAGAAACAGACAAATTGAAACTCATTCAAATCTCCGCTCCGCTGGGAATCGAACCCAGGATCCTTCGCGCAGCCACCAGCGTCTTGCCCCTTGAGTCATTCCGATCGTCACATAGTTTTATTAGTGTTCCACAAAACTGAATGATGGTTGATGTTCTTTTGAGAACCCACAACCTTAGTACCTAACTAAAGTGTAACCGCCTTCATAGTTGTCACATTTCCCAGTAAATTCAAGTGAGAATGTCGGCTATTGCTGGAAACTAGTTGCAGATATCCGCAGTTAGTTGGAGCTCGATCCTTACATTGCTTAGGACGGGTTTGACACGCTAACTGTCCCTTTATGGCCTATCTTTAGCATCTTAGCCGGCAGTGAGTAAAGGATCTGCGTGATAAAATTATAGTCCGCAGTTGTGAAATCCCTTCGACTGATAATAGTCTAAACTTTATCATAGTCAACTACTTACTGAAGATGACAGTATCTAATAAACTAGAAGTCGAATATGCATTTCAATTGATTTTATTTCCATGATGCTTTAGGAAGGTACTTAAACATACAGGTACTTTCAGGTTTACATAGATTGGTCAGGTAACTGAGGAATATGTTAAATTACGAACGTCTTCTTACTAACGAATTGTTGAACATATTCAACTTTTTGAGCATCAAAGACCTTTTCTCCCTGGTGGTCATAAGTTCAATGTAGCCTTTTCATTTACAATATGTCAGTTATGGATTTTGCCACATGTGTACTTTGTAGTAAGTCTGCAAAGTTTCTCCTGTAATTGCTATCTTTAACCGTGTAAAACGTTTGCACCGTGTATCGGTATGATAAAATATTAGCCAGCCACTCGATACCGCTCAGAGAAATGAGAGAAAATAGTTGCGGTTCTGTTTACCGCAACTTAGTCTAGTCACCTTCCGCATACTAACAGTTTGAGTAAAATGTTCTGATCGACGGTGAGATTGCCAATGCCTATTGGTATTAATGGACGATGAACCGATCGATTGTAATTCGTGGTAGCATGGGGTTTGCTTGGTGTTTTGCACAAAAAATAATATGTCAAATAACTGAGAAGATCTGTCACAAGTTCATATGAAATCAATAAGAAACACGATTTAAAACTATTGTTTTATTTTCAAGTTAATGAGGAGCAAACTAGCATGCAGATCTGAAGGTATGTGGTCGGCACAACGTTTGGTTTTGACAGCTAAAGCCAGTCTCAAATATGGTAGACGACAACGATACGATCAGTGGGTGAACGATTATTATTAGGTATTTATTCTTTTGACTGAAATTAAAGAACATATTTTTATTTTATCTGTTGTGTGTATCTATTCTTACCAAAGAAATGATAATGTACCAAGTAGGTACCTACAAAACACATCCGTATCTGGTATGTACACAAGCACTAGACGGCTTACGATCTATATGAAGACATCGCGCGCAATAATCTGTCGCCAGTGACAATATCTTAGCGCTGCGGTTTTTAATCGGCGAAAGTAGTTGCGTGAAATGCGCGTGCGCTCGCATTTCGATCACCGTGCGCACTCCACATTTCTATCGCACGACTAACCAACACGCTACGTATGTTAGCTAGAGAGCTGGCAGTTGTTTTTCGCGAAGTGTTTGAGGCATCATAAAAGCATGTTGAATAACTCATTTGTAAATTCTTAAGAACATTAAATTTATTATTTAAGAGGTTTAAAAAATTAAGCCAAAATATTTAGTCGGGTTTACATGCTCGCCAGGCGTCTCCAAAATTATTTTTACAAAAATGGAATGTGTTGCAATATTTACAACACAATATTTGCAAATAAAAATAACAATTTTCAAAAAGACAGGCCATTTTGGTGAGATTTTAAACAAAAAATTTAAAACCCCTATTATTTTTAAGGGCTTTGCTCAATTTCATTTCCCGCCAGCCAGATCTGCATTGTTTGTGTTCGGATATTACAAAATTAAATCATCTATTCAATATATTTTACGATGACTCAAACACTTCTCAAAAACTGTCTGCCGGCTCTCGAGCTATGACCATCATGCCATCTATGTATGTACACGCCATTCTGCGTTTAAACCTCACATCAACCAACCAACCTGGCAGATCATAATCGCGTGCAACAAACTATCGATAAGTCAAGATGGACTCCCATTAAAACGCCGTTTAACTATAATAGACGCAATAGATGTAAGCAAATTACTTTGATCGTCGGAAGTATTACACATTCGTGTATAACACATGGTCTCTTTATATTGTTACCGATTAAATTGATGGTCGGGTAAAAGAAAGTGGCTTAGATCCGGAATAGTAATTGTTAGAAGAGCAAAAGAAAACAATTAAAAAAAATAGAAATAACGCTTCACACTCATAGGATTCCCTGTGTCTTGCCATGGATTCACACAAGATAAGAACACACACACCCAGACTAAAACAGAAATTTAAACTCATCATTCAAATCTCAACTCCGCTTGGAATCGAATCGAATAGGGTAGAGCATCATGCATTCACAGGTAAAAGCTAGTACAAATAAAATTGCCAATTTTTTAAATTGTATCTACCAAAAACTAGCACCGTAATGAACATCGTTTCGTGACAAGAAGGTATTAATTACACTAATGAAATGTTATAGTCTCTGTAATTGCCAGACCATCACCTGATTGCTCATCCAGGTACCTATTATATTAAAAAACTAATTGCTCGTGTAAATGACCTTAAGATCTTATTGATGTAAGCCCCTCCTGCAGGCTTCAACTACTGTAGACTTGCTCTAGGTTTCAAGATTTAGCAAAGGCTGGTGTAACGAAATTATTAGTTAAGTGTTTGCAATCATTATTGTCACGGGCACGGGTCTCTCACCATTATAGGGGAGGCCTTGAGCACACTCCACCACGCTGCTCCAATGCGGATTGGTGGAGAAAGGGGCTAGTGGCCAACGCGTGCCGGATTTTTCCAAATAGCCCATGGGGCCTCTGACAAGGTTTAACGACTTCTGTGTTAGCGTTAATAACCGGGCTTACGACGACCGAAGCACGGAAGCGCGCATTTAATTCGTCACAGGCAATCACCCATCCAGGGGCCTGATTCTGTATGACAATTCAGATTTCGTGCCGATATCGTGTGACATCAAACCGTGCGTCATTTCATGAACTCGGCACGACAAGGAACCTTAATGTCTATTATGAAGCACACAATAGATTGTCACGATATTTGACTTTTAAGCCTTTTTTGACTTTTTATCACGGGTAAGACACGACATTGCCGCGATACGAGTGTGACAGAACATTATTCGCCAAGAACATTATTAAAAATGTGGTATAAATTTTCAATGATAAATAAAATTTCCTTTCGAGATCCCGGTGCCCCTCACTAGGCACTAGGACTAAGAAGGCCCCCGAGAGTGTTTTGTGGGTAAATCCCACGTAACCCAATATCACTCCTTAGTTCCGGGCTCCTTTCCTATTGAAGATTTCTTATCCGTCAATCAAAAAATCCATTTTATTTACATTTGTCGAATTTGGTAAACAATCTTAGCGCGTATTTTTATCTTTCTTTGTGATTTAAAAATAACGCAGAGACAAAATTATAAATATTTAAAAACAAATTGTTGATTGTTATACAATGCTGAAACAAATTTGTAATAACTATAATGTAGTATTTTAAAGTAATTTTAAACCATTCTTAAGCAATAAGTAATACCAAGATTGTTTGCCAAATAAGACAAGAGTAAAAAAAAATGGACGGTAGATTATTATATTAAGGTCACTTTAACAGAAATTACAATTTTTTTGTCGGAGATACATTTTATTTAAAAAAATATGACGTAAGTTGGCGTAATAATGTGCCGTAAATTAAATTGTTTTCCGTAAACTTGTACGTACTCGTAAATGCCATCAAATTCCTTGATTGTATAAATTTCCGTAATTTAATTCATGCATAAATGTATGATAATAATAAGAAATGATATACATAATTATGTACCATACTATAAAATTATTAAATTATCATTAAGTAGATGTATTAAAAATTATCGAAAGTTAAAGTAAATAAAGAATAGAAGTATTAGTAGGGTAATAAGTTATTCGAATATTAAAGCAAATATATAGATAATATATACTCGTCTATCTTTTTCAAATTAAAAGCAAAACTAGAACAAAAACTTTACCGTACGAGGGGCGGCTGATAAGTTCGCGACCTAAGGTACTTATTGAAACAAAAGTAAACATTTATATTTTTTATTTTTCAATGTAGTCCCCCTCAAGTGAAATATACTTTTCACATCTTGAGTATAATGCTTTTAAACCACCGAAAAAATATTCTTTAGATTACTCTTCAAAATGGTTTTCTACGGCCGCCTTCATCTCATTGTCGTCCGAAAATTTTCGCCCCCGTAACTCCTTTTTTAAATTTGAAAAAAGGAAAAAGTCGCTGATGGCGAGGTCTGGACTGTAGGGTGGGTGGTCAATTTCTGAGAATCCCGTAGCTTTTAAGGCAGCCCTCGCAACCCGAGCGGTGTGAACAGGCGCGTTGTCTTGCAGAAACAGCACTCCGCGCGCCAACTTGCCACGTCTCTTCTGTACTACTGCTTCACGTGCCTGACTCAGTAAATTAGCGTAATATTGACCATTCATTGTAGTTCCCTTAGGTAAGTAATCAATTAATAAAATTCCCTCGCAATCCCAGAAAATGGTAGCCATAATCTTAGACGCCGACTTTTCACTTTGAATTTCTTTGGTGGCCTTTCTCCCTTTTTTATCCACTGCATCGACTCTTGCTTGGACTCAGGATCGTACTGACGAATCCAGGTTTCATCAACGGTCACAATGCGGTAACAAATTTCGTCCAAATCGGATTGACACAACTCCAAAAAATCTTTACAACTCTCTAGTCGTCGCTGCTTGTCGAGTGGTGTGAGCATTCGCGGTACCCAACGCGCACAAATTTTTTTCATGTGCAAATGTTCATGTAAAATCTCTCCAACTCGTTCCTTGCTAATCTGTAGTTCTTCTGCTATCTACCATAATTTAATTCGTCGATCAGCTAGTACTAATTTATCGACTTTTTGGACGTTATCTTCCGTCACAACCGTCACTGGGCGGCCCGGGCGGGGGTCGTCTTCACAGGTCTCTCTTCCTTGTTGAAACAGCCGAGCCCATTTTTTTACCATCGTATACGAAGGTGCAGATTCCTGAAGAACCGATGACATCTCTTCAAAAATGTCTTTTGGTGTATTTCCTTTCTTAACTAGGAATTTGAACACGGCGCGGTGCTCCAAATTGCGAGAATGGCTAGTTTTCGTTGACATGGTGATGTTGTTTGTTCCAGAGATTAAGTGTTAATGAACTAAATAAACAAAATGAGTGTTATTTATACTCACAATGAGTGGCACAATTAGTGATATAGGTAACGAGGTGATTAGTCGTCGTTAAGACCCTTAGGTCGCGAACTTATCAGCCGCCCCTCGTATAATAGAATTATGGCCGATTTTACAACTTTATTAGGCGTTGTTTTGCTTGCGAACAATTAAAAACTATAGTTGAAATAAATTTAAAAATAATTTTACATTTTTATTTTGTAAACACACGATGGTGTTGAAGTGAAACGCCAAGATGACAGCCGGCAAACCTATGACGGATGATGTTATTGTTGATATAAAAACGTGCCGTAGATGGTTACAGAATAGAAATATAGAAATCAGCGGTTATTCGATTTTCGAATCTGTCCGTGGTATTAAGCAGGTTCGCCTAAGGTCAGTTACTCCGGTAGCCGCCTTGGCATACCTACGTCATCAATTACTCTCGCTTCGGATACAAGCGGGTTACCATGTCACTTTCTTCGTCTGCCGCCAGTAGCCAATACCTACTATATTTTGTCTTATAATATGCAAATATACATCAGCATGTCAGGTACAAAGTAAGCATACAAAGTAAGCATTTAAACAGATTTTCGAAAGTACCTATGCCATTTATCACAAAATTAAAAACCTATTTTAATTGCGAAAATCTACCACTTTAGATGACCATCATGACAGCCACGTTTACAGAAGATAGCGCTATCTGAGATCGAATGTGCTACCAAATACTTTGCTACGTATGAATGGTGACACGGTCGGCTCAAATATTGATCTCCGGAAACCACAATTCTCCAATCGAAACAAATATGCTGCTCAAGGACGGGTTATGAGGGTGCCGGTAAGGTCAGATACTTTGGCTCTACCATACTGACTGGGTCTGAATGTCCATGTTATATTAAAATCCTATTAACTTCACAAAATTGAGCCACACATTACCATGAACCTACATGCTCCTTACCCACATGACCAAATGAGCGATGGCTGACATCATTCGGCGCCTTGCCCTCCTGAATACGAAACGGCTACTATGTATGGCGCCGCCGGCCACTAAATGATAATAAATTTCTCCATTTATTTATCCATACTAATATTATAATTTGAGCAGTTGCTGTGTCTGCCTGTTTCGCTTTCACGGACAGCCGTTAAGTTGATTAATTTAATGCAGACACGAATTTAAATGTTGAGAAAAATTAAGGTCTAAGCGAGGAACGTGATATGCTACTTTATATTTTATTAATAAATCTATCCGCATGGGAAAATTTGGAGTTGTGAGTGTAAAGCTTGAGCTCAGGATCCTACCTGCCTTTTCCTTTATTCTTTCGCCGTTCATTCTCCACTGCTGGACATGGGCTCTTAATCGTCACCATTCCGACCGATCCAGGGCCGTTTCAATCCAACGCTTTTACGGTGTCTTCTTCATGTCATCAGTCCGACTGGTCGGGAGGCATAAAAAACTTCAAGATTACAAAGATAATGTCCTAGTCCTCACTAGGGTATTACATCGCCGAACATCGCAAAATAATTGGGAATTTCGTCGACATTTGTCGAAGTACACTCAGTGACAGCTGACCAAGTGAAGTAGGAGCAAACAGTCACCGTATAAAACAAGTTTCGTAACACGTTCCGTGAGTAAATTTAATGTTCTGATGAGCGGTAACCCTGACCGGGGATTGCCTGTTTTCGAGCCGTCAAAAACAAGAGTTGCCATCGCCCGCAGCTAAACCCGAGATAAGCAGGACATGAGTAAAAACTCGTTTATTTTTTAATCACGTTACGACGATTCGAAGTACGCTTTCTTCGTAAGTGCATTGTCAAATTTCTCTCGCGATGTCTCTTGATGCTCACAATAGCCGAAATTGTTGCTCGCAGTCGAGAATTCACCGCCCAAGGCGAGTTACCATGTGGCCAGATGGATGGATGCTTTGTCGCTGATTAGTGTCTACATCTCGTACAACTTTCTTTCACTTTATAGATGGTAGAGCCGTTGGAGCCACCCGTCGCCCTCATAACTCGCCACTAACTAAGGCTTTGTCTTAATTGATCGTGCCAATACGACACAATCGAGCGACCAACCAAGGCGACAAAACTCAAACATAACTTTATATGGAGCTTGTACGAGCAACTTTTGCGTGCGCCATGGAAATCGAACGAATGCTACATATTCATCAGACTTGGGCATTAAGATTTTAACATACCCACAGGCTAACAAGAAGCTTTCTGCACGAATGTTATGTTTTAGTTAAGAATTGACAGACTATTTTGATCAATCCATATTTTTCTTTCCAGGTATGCAATTGAAAATATTAAGGTGCACTGACACGTTCGTTCGATTGATCGCTGACGTCAGCTACTCAAAACATCGTGGTAAGTGACTTCCGGATAGTGATCGATCAACGCCGACTGTTCTTTTCGATGTGGCTATTCGACAAACATGCAAAACGAACTGCATACAGGAAGAGATATGATAGCGATGATCGATTCCTCGTCGATCGATGAAAATCATTGATTATTTTAAGCGGTTTAAGTAATAGGGCCTATTCATAAAATTATTTGATTTCAATGTTTCCTCGTTCCTAATCGGAGGGCGACTTACAATTCGTTTGCCCAGACGTGGTCTCCACTCTGGACAGCCGCCGTATCCAACGATTATCAGATCTGCGGCAAATGTCAGCCCATTGCTCTTTCAGCTAATCTTTAGTGGTCCTCCTAAGAATTTATTCATTTCGGAGTTTTTCCTTTAGGGACACCGAACATAGCCCTTCCATAGCTCGCTGAGCGACTTTGAGCCTATGGACCAACCCCACTGTCAGCTCACCGAGATATCATGTGCCGAGAGGCTCCGTAGGTCATCACTGCTAGGAGGCATTGATTGAATACTCTTCTTTAAGGTTTGTGGTATACGTGTCGAGAAGATATGACGAATCGAAGGACTGCAGCTTTATATTTTCAAACCATACATTGTATTCTGATTGGCCAATTGACTACCAAAAGCACTTAAGCTATTAGCATACGTTTCGAATGACTCACTCAATTCTTTCACAAAGCGAAGTAATGCAAATGAAAATGTTGCCAAATCACTTGAGATATCAAGTGCTCAGAAGTAAACACTAGAAAATGAAAGTGAATTTCGCGTTTGAGAAACTGCACATTATGGGAAATCATTGAGTGATTGAACAAATCCTCATTTGGGCGTTTGAAAAGCTATTATGTCCTTTTTGGGCAGTAAAATTATAGGTTATATATTATATATATACATACCTACATTGTTTGCATTATTCGAAGTTCTAATCAATATCGTAGTCTTAAAATTGGGTTCTTTTACGCCGGTTGAACATTATTATGACCACATTCTTCTTCAGAAGCTATAAATCAATCCTTTAATTTTTAAATCTTTACTCCAAACTTTATTTATAAAATTAAGCTTTCATATGTTTAGAAAATTTTTTTGTTGTTTTCTTTCATCATTAGGTATAGTTATTGATAAACTTTAAGCGGTGATAGCCCAGTAAGCGGTGATAGCCCAGTGGCATAGAATTCGACCTCGAATCGAGGAGTCCGGGTTCGAATCCCAGTGGCACGCACCAATGACTTTGTAAAAAAGTTATGTGCGATTTATAAAATTAAATATCACCTGCTGTTACGGTGAAGGAAAACATCGTGAGGAAACCTGCATTCCTGAGAGTTCACAAAAAAAAATGCTCTCAAAGGCATGTGAAGTCATGTAAAGTAATGGGTTACTGACATTGATAACTTTTAGTACCAAAGTTCCCATGGGATAAATAAAATGAAAATTAACTTCGAAAAGCTTCATTCCGTAATTAATAAAAAACGTACAATTATTGGACTGTCATTGACTCTTTTGACCTTGCCAGGATCGCGTGCAGACTTGACCCGTCCGCAAACTTGTTATTTCTAATAGAGGATACTTGTTCAAACTACTTAATTCCCATTCCATTTAAACGTCAAATCGCTTGTCATAATTATAATTCCGCCTCTTGTTTTGAATGTTAAACGTCATTACATCATTAAAAGGAATTAAAAAATCTTTACTTTACTCGTTTTTCGTCTTCTATATGTTTTAACAATTGTGCGTGCGTCTATGTGTGTGTGCAATTGTGCATGCGTGTATATGTGTGCGTGAATGTGTGTGCAGTACTGTATCTGGTAGGTAATAGACGGGTTATGAAAGATGGAAGGTTGTCTCTAAAGTAAGAACAACAATCCACCTTTAAATGCGAGCCTAAATAATGTGTCTCTTTAATATAGTGGTTGAGAACTAAAATATTGCAAGGAATTCTTTTAAACAGACTTTCTCGGTCGTAAAGATGCTTATTATTGTAATTACATACATATATCTGCAAAGCAGAAGTTGGAGCGTGCTCAGCCCGTTCTCAAAGCTGCTTATTATCGTATGTTTCTACTAGTTCAAAGTTGTTGTTTCGTTCTAGTTGCATGGGTAATTACACATATTGTTAGGAATATGAAAGTAAAAGGAAGGGTATGACCGGGCTATTATATTGTAGGATTATTAGGTATACTTTACTCGATGCTCTCATAGGCTCTACCTCCTATAAATCCGATGCGAGAATGTCTAACTATTTCACTGTGATCAGAAAAATTTTGTCGTCACACGGACACACACACCTACTTTAAAGAATACTAAGTATTTTTACCATGAGAGTGGCTAAGAATCTGGTCTCTTTCTCGAGGGGTCCGGGTTATAATCTTACGCACGCATCAATGATCATTAATGGGTTAAAGACAAGACAAAACAAGTTATAACTAATAAAACTAAGTAGATTAACTTAGTTATACTTAGATTCCCAGAATCTTTTACCTGAACGTAAATTTAGCGCTAACTAAAAGTAGGACTGATTAGACTGTGAAATCTATTTCTTGCTGTGATGAAAACATATCCTCGAGACTAGCAGATTGGAAGGTAGACTGATCAGAAAAATTTTGTCGTCACACGGACACACACACCTACTTTAAAGAATACTAAGTATTTTTACCATGAGAGTGGCTAAGAATCTGGTCTCTTTCTCGAGGGGTCCGGGTTATAATCTTACGCACGCATCAATGATCATTAATGGGTTAAAGACAAGACAAAACAAGTTATAACTAATAAAACTAAGTAGATTAACTTAGTTATACTAAGATTCCCAGAATCTTTTACCTGAACGTAAATTTAGCGCTAACTAAAAGTAGGACTGATTAGACTGTGAAATCTATTTCTTGCTGTGATGAAAACATATCCTCGAGACTAGCAGATTGGAAGGTAGACTGTGTTTGCAATGTGTAATGCAAGTGATGTGTGTCAATGCTAATACACTCTTGCATACGCGGCATACGCCTAACTCGCGGTTTAAGGTCGAAGCTAACTCGCAAGCAAGTCATTTAGCGTCTTTATTACCCCAGGTATCTTGTGGAGCGAGGAAAATATCTTAACCACTTCGCCTCCCGTGAGTCATATGTGACTCATGCACAAATCTTACAGTTATCTTGTGGAGCGATGAAAATATGTCTAAATCACATCGCTGCCCCTTGAGTCACATGTGACTCATGTCCATTGATTCACTATTGTGTCTACTTACTGGGCAGACAAATCGTTAAAGCAGGTTAAATACCTATAGAGTCTATAGGTATTTTATATCAGTATGTCTATTGTCTATAGTAGGTATAGAGTATAGACATACTGAATCTACATTTCAAAAGTACAATATGCTCTCAATATTGAAAAATATAGGCAACTTCTTACTGTGAGACAAGTGGTTTATTCGCGTGTACTTCAAAGCCCTGACAGAATGAAGCATCGGCTCCCACGCAACGCAAATTTTAGATAGCTTTTGGAATTGCATGTGTGGGATGGCCCGGCATTTTAATCGACTCCTTTACATAAACCTAAAATAAAAATCAGTTTTCTATCTAATATTATAAAACAGGAGACGAATTGGTGACTCAAAATAAGCATATTTAATATCCATACCTTGGGAGGTGACATGTGTATAGAATATGCCGTTTCACGCGCGTTACCGATTGTTGCCCCGTGTTGCCATACCAAATTACCATGCCAGTCGCTCGCAACAAGTTGGTCGTACGGCAGCGGCACCGTCATTGTACAATAGTCCCATGTCAGTGCGTATTTCAATTTGTACAAGGATGTAGTGTAAGGCCTTAAACGGGTGGCGGTAAGGTACCTCACTCACTACTCCACACAACTGTAATAATACAATATGACCTTTGAGCACGGGTCTCTCCCTACGATAGGGGAGGCCTGGAGCTGGAGCATACTACACCACGCTGCTCCTACGGGTCGGTGGAGAAACAACAATTGATTATGCACAAAACCAAAAACCGTAAGCGAAAAACAATTTATGAGGTAATATTATAAAACATGACCCAGTTAGCGAAACAATAGAGTTTTCACAACGACTTTCATTTCATAACACGGCGACTCCCCATGAGAATTCATGAGATTCCCATAAAAACAGGGAAAGTATGTAATCGACATGCGGCCGCCGCCCCGGGCCGTCACGCCCATCCCGGGTTAAGGCCACTGGAGAATATGCAATTTCACTTTTTCATCTTTCACTTGATCCACTTATTAAATGTATTTAGGATTAACGAAAGGACAACCACATTAAACAAATCAAATCCTCCCAAAACTGTTTTAAAAAAATCGTCCAAGTTTGTATCCGAGATTCGCCCACGGATAAAACTATTCTATAACCCTCTCAGCGATTGGAGCAGTATGGACCAGAGGTTCCGATGTATTTAAGTTCGATCTAAATGCCTTCAGTGGTGTCTGAGTTTTAAATGTACAGATTTCTCGTTGTTTTTTTATGCCCATTTTATATATCCTTAATAATTTAAATTTTTCTGCTTGTCTGCGGAATCATCTTGCCTGTGCAAAGCAGTTTTCTAAGCCTAATATACATAGTAAAATAATTTGCCCACAATTCTTTTGCCCACATTGTGTGTGTTGTTAGTGTCATGTCGTCTGCGTGTGAAAGCCCTAACTGAAAGAAAGTGAAACCTCGAATCGAGGCGTCGATTTGTGGAGCGGATAGGGTGAGCTCCGGTTATTAAAATACTTCTATCTTTACTTTAACGGAAACACTTTTACTTCGTGTTTTTCTTTTATTTCTCTCGTAAAAGTGATTAAGAACCTTTCAGTTTTCTTAATCTTTACGCAGCGTTTGACCCTAATATACCTTTTCTATATTTGAGTATATTTAAGACGACCTGAGTGGCGCAGTGGTTGTGACGCCGTTGAGCTGCGCGTAGGGTACCTACAAGGTTTGAATCCCAAAGTTGGCTTAACGCATGTGTTTGAAATTAAACAAGGGTACGACATTAATAAATTTTTTTTTTCAATATACAGAGGTAGGAGGACCAAATTATGGACTGGCGTACCATAAGTTCCAAACTCAAAGTTCTGGATTGGGTGGCGATCTATGAGATTTTAATATTCCCTTTAAAAAAATACTAACTACTTATACTATTTATAAAGAACATTAAAGGAAAACTTATCTACCACTTGGATAATGAGTTAATGCAATATGCAAACTAGAAAAACCACCGCTTGTGTTGGTTCGATTCCCAGTGGAGCAGAAAGATTGATGAGTTTAAATGTCTGTTGCTGGTCTAGCTATTATTTATTGATTTATTGATTACACAACGTTTGTATGCACATAGGTACGTATGTACGAAGACACGACACAGAAATCCTATCAGTGATTAGTACCTAGCTAGATCTAGGAGTCTGAAGCTGCGTATAGTAGCTGCGTATAGTATAGTACGGCTGAACAGATCTGGATGAAATTTGGTACACAGATAGTTCATAACCTGGATTAACATATAGGATACTTTTATCCTTCTCTGCACCAAGTTCTAAAATCCACGCGGGCGAAGCCGCGGTCACAGTCTAGTTTATTATAATGTTATACTTTTCTTTGCTGAAACTCTGTTCATTACTTCCTTAAAAAATTGGAACCAAAGCAAATTCAGGGAAACCTTTAGAATGTAATTGAATAATAAATTAATCCAACGGACAAACTAAAAAAAACAGGAAAATGTAAGTGAAAAAAGTTTAGAAATAAATTGGAATGGCTATTGAAGCGTGCAATGCTTCAATATTAAATGGAGTTGAAATGAGATACCGCCTCGGTCTCTAGCGACCTATAACTTTGTAAATTAATGCTGCTAAAACCATCCATTATTTTATCTGCAATTTTGAGTTCAAAGGAAACTATGTAATTTGTTTGTTTTTGTTTATAAAATGGACGCAAAAGCAGCCTTATAAAAATCAGCATAAGTCGTGAGAACAATCTTTGTTGGTTGGTTTGACGTTGGCAGATATCTGATGGAATAAAGAGTAATTTAGGCTACTTTTATTTTAGGATACATATCTATTACAGTTAGATAGTTAAATTCCACGCGGACGCGGGTACAGCTAGTTAAAAATAATATCATTTAGTCCTTTATCGACGTGATTTATGCGTTAGTGTACAACTGTTGTCATTTTGTACAGCAAATCGTCTGGCAAGGGCGCGGTCAGCCGCCAAGCGTGAAGGTCTTACGCGGCACGGCACCTCTTGTTTTAATCCAATTTATCCTCCTTTGCTAAACAGCTGTAATAAAATGAAATTTTATATTCTGAGATAACCGTTATACATACAATTCAACAAATTTATTGAGTTATATGTGTGTATTTATAGGCGTAAAAGTGCCGTCTACCAATCACTTATTTCTTCGTCGCTATGTCGTCGTATATGGAGCGAAATGCAACACATTGGAACAAGTATGCAATCACTGAATTTCACGCATTATTTACATCGCGTTGCCTAACTTAGTGCTCAATGATGATGTATTGTATAGTCTTTCGTTTAGCCACAGTATAAAAGTTTATGCAGTAATGACGTGTATTTACACAAAAGGTGGGAACGCGAGTCATAATTACACTCGGTACACAAACTGACGCGAATGCGCCGCAATGGCAAACGAATAAATGTATATCCGAATGCAGATTCAACAATTCTTCATCCAAACTTAGTATTCTTAATAAAAAAAATATATACAAAACCCAAAATTGGAATGAGTAGATACTCGTAGATCAACTTAGTCGTAAAAAACTATACGGGCAGCCCTGTCGCAACGAACTACGCGGCTGTAAAATTTTTTCAAGCACTACCTACTGCTAATATTTTTTTCTTTATACTCTGGTTCAGCTATTGCCGCGAAATGGAGCACCGATTCTTTATTAATGTCGTGTCAGACAGACATGATTGAACACGAGGTATCCTAGGAAGTGTATGTAATGTTTTCGATCAATCGATGTCGAAACGTCTCGTATTCGCTTCTAGAAATTCCAAATTTGTTGACAGAATGTGTCTGTGGTCTGTGAGTGTAAAAGGCTTAAATAGAACTCACCCTAATAGAAGGCACAATTATACATGTATAAGCGAGATCTGTTCAAAAGAATTTCAAAAGAAAACTCAAAGGAGTATCTATGTGTTTACCAATTCATATGAGGATGTCTACTGCTGAAGAATTATAGAGGAAAATAACGCTTTACACTCGTAGTTACACACTAAGATTCTCTGCTCTTTACTGGGTATTGGGTTATTAAACAAGAGGAGAACCCACATGTCTCACGCACTCGGTCTAGAAATATTTGTTATTGTCATTAAAACTCTTGCTTTGCTAGAATCAAACCCTGGACTATGCACACACTAGCATGTTAGCCATAGTGGCGGCTCTACACTCAGGCCGTAAATTCCATTTTTCAAATTGTGCTTATCTAATACTAAGATCTAGGTGTACCTACACAACGCCACTTGCATGCAAGTACCTGATGTAAAGATCTTACCGAATGCAACACTTTTCTCATAGACGTTACGCAAAGTGACATAACATAACGGTGTTCCAACAGCTAAGATCTAAGCCAACAAAGCGCTACCATTCGGCACTAGTACATAATTTTATTACGATTTCCTTGCAATTGCACAACCAAAGATTGCGACTTGCGCAACAATTGACGCGATAATAGCACACGTATATGAATATCTCGATATAAATACGCAATTACTTTGATTAATACACGTCTATCATTTAAATAATGGAACTGTCCACGGCAATTTTCGTAAAAAAGAGGTGACTGACTGGCTCGTATTTTGCAGCACCGCTTAACGTTACGTAGTAGGTGACTCTGTAACCCATTCGTAGACCACTGCAGAGTCGGGTCTCCTCAATGAGAAGGATGTAGGCCTTAGTCCACCACGCTGACCTAATGTGGGTTGGTAGACTACACATGCTTTTAAGGGTCGGTTCCTACAGAAGTGGACTAATTCGAACTTGTCGAATTTCACAACTCCGACAAAGTTTAACCAATTTATTGCACATTTACGAATTTAATTGATTATATGGAACATTTATGTCGTTAATGGATCGGAAACTGTAATAAATCATTGTTAAATAAAATTATTTAATTGAGTAACTGTGATGTGATGATTATTTCTTTACACAAAATAGTAGATAATTAAAATTTAACTGATGCTATTTGAACGTTTTTTGTGTCGAATGTTAGAAGTAGCTATACGAGCATTAAGGTAAAGGTTTTGATTATGATACGATGAGTACCTATGACTATATTTAACAACTAGATGTAGCCATTAACATAAACCGACACATCAAGCAGACTATAATAATATAACAATCTTGTAACAGTAATAATAACCTATAAAAATGTGAATCAAAATTAATGAAACGAAGTAACAATATCAAATTATAAATGAATATGGATACGTAACTGACACGATGTCTAATATTTCCCGTCTGCACCAAATTACAATAGCGAGTGACGAAATAAACATCGATCTACATAACACTCAACGAAATAAGTGTAGATATCATTCGACACCGTGTATTGAATGGACATCGCATCGCTAATTTATTACATCGACTCCTTTATTTATCTCTCATGCGCTAGATTGGAGTAAAACATTCAATGAACTTCGACCATTAGGAGATGTTCATCACTCGTTATAGATGGCCGCAACATCTCGCAGACCGTGTAATTACTTGTAATAAAAAAGCATGTTGTCATCGTCAGTCGTTCAGCTAAGTTACAATGCCACTCTAGTCGACAGATGTAAGTATTGCAAGGTATTGATTATAGCCCAAGAGTTTTTTCACATTTTCCGAGAATCGTTTGAGGCACCATAAAAGTATGTTGAATAGCTTATTTGTAATATGTGAACATGAAAATTCAGTTCTTGCTAGCCGGTAGTTGAATATAGCCAAATGATAAAAGAAATATATTTTTTGCATTTTCCGATTTCTTTTAACATCATTAAATTTTGCATTCAAAAAAATTTGTGCTAGAATACTGAGTCGGGTTTGTAGCCTCGCCAGGTGTCTCCAAAATATTTTTTTTGAAAAATCATAAAAATGTGTTGGGGGACGCATGGGTTTCCATAATTAATAACAAATCTATTCAACGTGCTTTTATGATCCCTCAAACACATCCCGAAAAATATCTACCAGCTCTCGAGCTATTAAGTTACAATGCCCCTAGTCGACAGATGTACTGCAAGCTATTGGTAAAGTCGTAATTAATGATAGCTTAGAAACATTCCACGGATATAAGTACCGAGTAAGAGGCATACAAAATGTTTTATGCAGTCGTATCCGGTGCCTGTCTGTTCGCTCTCAAAAGGACTCTGTTCTGTTCGTCATTAATAAACAATAGTGCACATCAAAGCGACGTTTCCTAGGAGCGTTTAATTCCGTCCCGAGAATAGGTGGTAAAATATTATACTTTGTAATGTACTCGTAACCCTGCTGGTGTAACGCCGCCGCGCCGCCTCTACACATAGGCCAGCGCATTCGCCAACGCGCTGGCGGTGCGCTTGCCAATGCGCTTGTGAGTAATCAACACATTGGAAGGTCGTTCAGTATGGTTTGGTTCGGGCCAATGTGCGGACGGATTCAAAATGGATGTTGAGTCGCTAACAGCTGCAGCTGTATATTTATTCACAGCTTATAATTACTTTGTAAATGTGTTAAGTTAATTCGCCGCAAAAAGAAAACGTGCACTCTTGATAGCTGCTCCGGGCAAACTGATCGCGCGGCCAATGTGTGGATGGTGCGAAAAGCTTGCCACAAGTGTCCTTTGATGGTGCCGACACCGCGTGGCAAGCTCGCAAGCGCGCCGGCCAACGTTCAAATACCTACCGTCAATGCGCCAACGCCCGTTCTACACATTAGGCCAGTGGCTGGGCTAGCGCGCTTGCCAACGCGTTGGCCTATGTGTAGTGCCGAAATGAGACAGGCCACAGACCGCAACCGCAGGCGACACTGCGGCGCTGCACACCGCGGCTGCAGTGCTGCCACGCTCGGAAAAAACTTCATAGAGATTCATAGAAACAAGGGGTGTCGCTTGCAGTTTGCAGCAGCTGAAAAGTCTATGAGACAGATAGCAATAAACTATCTTCGCTATGCAGATTACTGCATATGCAGATTACCGACCACAATCACTTAATGTATTGTGCATAGATGACGTCGGTGTTATGTTAGTTCTGAATACAAACCCAGCGTTTGTTTTGAAATGTATTGCGAAACTCTCACGGGTAGTCGATACGTCGCCGTAACTATTAACAATGCTTGCAGTTTTGCATTACAAATAATGGCGTCGCTTCGTGCAGGTCGTGTGATGCCGTCGTTCGCTTAGAATATATCAATCCCGATTTTAAATACGAGTAATAGATACTTATACGTAGTGCGCAAAGCCCTGCTGTTTGAATAGATCGAAAGTGATCGAAAAAGTTCAGCAACGTAGATGTTGTTCTCATAACTTTGTGCATTGGCACAAAGTTCTAAAATCTTTCAAAATGAAACGGACTAATCAGACGCATACACCAATACCCAAATTTTAAGAATTATTTTCACAGGATACGAATTGCGTTGAGTGCGTTAACTTGCAAAATTGACAGGGTATGATTCAATACCTATCTTGAATTCGTGTTTTGAACATTTTATTACAAAAAAGTGTGTTGTAGATACTACTAATTATCTAATACGAAGAGAAACTGGATGAGGCGATCCGTCCGAGGATCGGCCTCAGTGGCGCACCTAGGGAGAGGCATATGTCCGACAGTAGACTACCGAAGGCCTTTGCTAGAGCTAGAACTGATTTTTATAAAAATTGCGAGTTAGCAAGAATAAGGTTTTAATTCCTACACTCTTAATATGCCATGCCATGCCAGTAACCCATTAATGACCCACTACAGAGTCGGGTCTCCTTTCACAGTGAGAGGGATGTAGGCCTTAGTCCACCACGCTGGCCTACTGCGGGTTGGTGGACTTCACATGCCTTTGAGAACATTTTTTTGTGAACTCTCAGGCACGCAGGTTTCCTCATGATGTTTTCCTTCACCGTAACAGCAGGTGATATTTAATTTTATAAAGCGCACATAACTTTTTTACAAAGTCATCGGTGCGCGCCACTGGGATTCGAACCCGGACCCCTCGATTCGAGGTCGAATTCTAAGCCACTGGGCTATCACTCTTAATATTATAATTATTATTCTTTTGAATTTGCTCAGGCACAATCGTGGCTTCGCATGCGTGGATGATGGAATTCAGGAAGTTGCGCTTGAACGATTCGTACAGATTGTTGCACAAATGTAAATTGTGTAGGTGTGACGTGACCGAGGAATGAGAAACCCAAATTTGGATTAACATCTGTAACACTTTCATGTTGATTATTAAGAAAAAATAATAAGTGGAGAAATCAGCCTAGTTCGAAGCCTTTAGATACGCCAATTAGTATGCTGAAATAAATAACTTCCAAATTGAAGTGGAGACACTTCAAGGTCTGTACATTTTATCTAGATTTCAGTCTGAAGAAAACGTAAGCACAAGCCATTTGACATTTGGGGTAAGGTTTAGGTTTCAAAATTTTGATGCGGTTTACTTATTAAACGTTCACGGTTCTTCGCAATTCACTCGTCTGATTGAGGTCTCGGTATTTCCATTAATGAACAAGCTACTTGTTTTAAAGTGCCTACCCTAAATTCCACGTAATTCTAGAACGTAGCTTGTATAAAAACTTAAAATAGGTCGGCTTCTTTTACATTTTAATTGCTTGGTATAAACTAGATATCACGCTGCCTATTAAAAACCCATTTCTTGACTCTTTACTCCGACATTAAAGTTATTATCAACATTTATGTTCCTATGTAGGTATTTATGACGCGATATATTTATCTCCTATAATGCAGAATTTGAAGCCAGAAACAATGTACAAATTCTAAATTTGAAACTGTAAATTATAAAAAAAAAACATTTCAACTTATATTTCGATCACATTTATCTACTGCCGGTAACTGTACCTCTACAACCAAAATACAATGAAGCGACCTTCATAGGCGAATCACGAGTACAATGACAGTCACGTCAACCTTAAAATTGGTCGCTTCAAACAAATATCTCCGGTAACCATATCTCTCCAACCGAAATACAAGACATGAAAATGGCCTCCTGAGCCTGAAGCCATTCGCTGAATCATCATTTCTCTTTCATTAACGAATAAACAAGACACAAGAGTCGCACGTAAGTCTCATCAAGTCATCACCTGCCCTACAGTAAAGTTGTGTGGATTGGTAATGGTATTTGTTCGCACGCATCGCACGCAATGCTGATTGAATTACAATTGTATACAAGAACATTAGTGCATAGTGATAAACTACATTGTTGCAAGACGTGTGATCGTCGTGGTTGAATGGTTGCGGCGAGTTTAAAAGCGGAAGTGTTGGGGTTCTTAAGTCTTCATTAAATGCAAGTGTAAAAATAACGCTTTACATACCTATAGTTCTACACTAGGATGTCGTGAGTGCTATGTGTGTGCTATACACAAGACAAGAACACACATTTTACGCTTAGCACTGCTCTGGTGGGAACGGCTTAGTGGAGCGAGGCTAGGTAAATGAAGCAATTCTATTGGTTCTTCTAAAACGCATCCCTCGCTACGCATCCTCGCACATCTCTGGTGGAAACGCAGCCTCAGCCTACTTATCTACAGTAGTAGGGGAGGTCCGCAGTAGACAGGCCTCTATGAAAAGACGGCAAAGGAACCAATAAAATCTTTGCAGTAAAATAATAATTCCTTTCAAATTGGATTCTCGGTTAGCATCTATTGAGCGTAAATATGACGTCTCGGTCGATGTGTTAGATTGAATTTCAATTGGTTCGAGGCCGCTATCGCTTCTACTTATACTGAATGTGACGAACGAGACCACAATACACCAAATCGTGCTAATGTAGTCTTGCGACGTTTGCGACTGTCTGTACTAGAATTTAGTTCCAGTTTTGACGAAACAATGAGGTTGGTATTACATTCATAAAATGGTAAGCAAAAATCAATAAATTCCTCTAAGTGACGAGAGTCAGAAATGATGACATACGAAGAACAAAGGTGGCTGACATAGCTCTCTACCTGAAGAATTTCATTTATTATTTACACGCAAAACGACACATTGAAAAAGGCAGTTCCTAATTAGCAATTAAACTCGAATGCTTCAACAATACATGCGTTCAGCTGTCATTAATTTCACATTATTGAGCAGCCTGGACGGCCACAGGCAATTACCGACGCCCATTTAGGAGATCCGTACGCGTCGGATCTAAAAATATTTCGCAGCTTTCAAAACAACAACCAATAGCACGGGAGGTAGTGTTCCATTTCATAATTTTCTACACACTCATTCTAACCATCATTGTTTTCTTCGTATGACTTTTGTAATGAAGGTCAGAGTGGTGGCAAAAAAATGCTTTTAGTCAAAATATGATAAAATGTTTAGTTTAAATTTAAAAAGATAAGAAATTGTCTCAATTTTCAAAATTGGCTCAAATGGCATTTCATCATCAAAACGATGATACAAATAGAAATACGTTATGTTTGAATTTCCTATACCTACCTCCCGTGCTAGAAGGCAATTCCGTCAACGATTAAAAAATACTTTTTATCCCAACCGGTTCGACCGTCGACGGCATTCGATGATATTGACATTAACAAACTGGACAAGTCAATCGATTCGCAAAAGGAAAGTTCACAAAACATAAGCGTTTAGTTCATGGTTAGTTTGCAAAGGATTTCATTTGCTATGTTATTCTTTACACTACTTTAGAAGTTCGAAATTTCGCATTTGTATTCTTCATTTGGTATTCGTAATAATTTTTGCAAACTTTGGTCCCAAAAACCCTCCAGACCAAAGCAAAGCGACACAATTTGTTTGCACCATATATTAAATTGGGTATGATTGCATCACACAATCAACAGAGATTTTTATAGCCTCGTTGAGAGAAGCAAAATTATCTGGCTCTACGTTATAACCTACAACCGACTACTTAGTCTATTCAGAATCTTAAACACTTCACTGTCCAGCGACCTATATGTAGTACATACCCATTGTTTAACTATTGTGTCTACTTAACGGACAGGCAAAGTGTTAAGCATGGAGCTGGTAACCACTACATCATACAAGTCGTCAAATAACTGAACTGATACTTTGAAACCGTGATCCAATAACATGCGACATATCACTTTAAGGACCCCGTACGTTCAACTTTGCCAAAACAAGTCTGTTAAGACACGCCGCAATATAACACTGCTCACCAATATCGCGTGTCAGGTAGAATACATATTTGAAACTATTCAGTGAGCAACAGGAATCCAAACTGTGAATGTCCGACTTTGGTTTCATTAGGTTTCGCTTGCAGGTGCAATAAGATATCGACAAAGCACGTCAAGCCCTAGAAATCTAGAATAGTCCGGAGTAGGGTTGAAACAAGCAGCGCTCATTGCCCCGCTGCGCATCGACTTTAAGCAACGTCGTGCGCGGTCAGCACCTGAGTGGGTGATCGCTAGTGGCGAATTAAATGAGCACTTCCGTGCTTCGGTATAATGTGTCGGTAAAAGTCCGCACTCAATACCGATAGATGATATTTGTTTCATAAAACTTTAAGTGCTCTTTAGGTACCTTAACTAGACCCGTAGTAGCTCGTTCGGGGAGGTAACTTGCCGCCAGCTTCTTAACCCGTCGTAAAGCAGCATTTTCTTCATGTCTTGTGTTTCGGCTGCGGAGGTAAGATTGCACGGGTACACTTCGTTTGATGCGAACATCACGAGTAGCAAAGAACCCGCACACAACCTCAGATAAAATTTTGCTTCTCTATTTGGGGTTCGCCGCAGCCCATAGGGCTGCAGCGACCAATTAACATCGGGTGGCAGCATGGGCTTTTGCTACTCAATTACTTATAAAAAAAACTCGCAACCCTATTCCAGAGATAAGGTGCAAATTTAGGCGAGACATTCACCCATTCGCCCACACGATTTATCGATTAGGTGTAGCTGACTGTACCTCTGACTCAGCAGTGCTCAGCACTTCAAGATATTGGAAACAGGAACTGTGGAACTAATGCATAGTTTCCGTAGTTTCATTTAATTTGCCCGTAATCTATTGCAAATCTTACCAATAGATTGTTTAGATACTTTATGCCTAGATTTTCTTAAGGTTATTGCAAACGTGAACGTTGGCTACTGTTTGAAATAGACGTCAATATAATTTTACTTTTAGAGTTCTGCCGAAGTCTGTACAATTGTACATAGGTATTGAACCATGATATTGAAAGTTCTTTTAGCAGTAGAGTAGGAATGTTAGAATCGATTTTACTTACGTACGAGTATACCTACAGTTCATTGAAACTGTTTTCGTATCAAACATTAATTGTCTTGTTTGGAATATTTTGTTTTGAGTGTTATTTTTAATGAACTAATTAACGATCAGAAATTATTTTCTAGGGTTGACCAAATTGTTTCAATATTTTAAGTAGACAAATTAAAATAAACAATAGCATAGTCAAAAAACGAAAAAAAATTCATGATGACGGTTCCTAAAATAACTCTCACATTTTGAACATAAACGCATAAAATTGGAAATCTTTACTGTAATACGGTGTAGAAATGATCCGATTAGATTGAGCACGAATATCAATAGGTTGATAGACTAAAATATCGACCGACCTATTTGATACGTGTTCATTTACTTTGACTGACTTTCCCATCTGCGTATAATATGTATGTACTTAGGTACTTCTTTATTTGAGATTCATACAAAGGTTTCTCTTATGTAAACGAATGAGTATTATTGTGTGTTTGAAATCTCTCGAATGAATAAGATTACGTATGCCTTGAGATAATGCCATGTCATGGTAATCTCTTAGCGTTTTTATCTCAATTCGAAAATACGCGAACTGTGGCCAAACATGATTACTTTTCACTTTTACGTTTGTCGTTAAAGTGAGATCATTTATTTAATAGCGTTTGTAAAGTTACTCAAGAAGTGACAGTAGTTGCTAATTGTAGGTGGATTAAGTTAGTAGGTAGGTATATCGTTGCTGGAGCCATTCATACTCCTCGACTGAAGACCCTATAAGACTGTTATGACTAGACGGATTGATACTATACTATACAAAACGTAAATGTGGGCGCAACTTTTATCTTTCCGAAAATAAAGATGAGTCAAAAGCTTTTTATGAACACCAGATTAAGAAAATTACAATAATAACATCGGTTAACATAACAACATAACAGCTTTTCCCGACGATATGAAAGCGTTAAAAAATAAAAGGTGCCCCATTTTAGGAAAATTTTAGGTTAGGTAGGTTTTAGGTAATTTTAGGCCCCATTGTTTATATCCTGACACTTGAGGCGTACATTTTCCAATACTTATAACAAACCAATAACTTAGATAATCGATTAAAAAACTAAAATAGTCGCTGTGAAACTAATTGCTCATTAAAATCATCGTCAATCCATAATCGTTTGGCACATTGACATACAAGTAAACCAGTGTGTGTCGCGATGAATGCAGCAAATTAAGAAGCAATACGCTACCGTCGTGCTTCATAGAACAAGCGGATATTTGCGGAGAAATTTTTACATTTTCGTTCATTCCAATACTTCGATGTAGGTATGTAACACTACTACAGAAGTGAGTGCTAAACACCACCTGTATGAACATACGTATGTATGAGTATTTTGTATCGTAGTTCATACATCGCGAGTGTAGTCCCGCTGCTCGAGCTTCGCGAGCGATCGAACAATTAAGGACCGTCGGGCGCGGTCAGTTCCTGGATGGCTGATCGTTAGTGGTGAATTAAATGCGCGTTTCCGTGCTTCGGAGGCTTTGAATACATCTGGGATGGTTTGGCTACTAGCCCGTTTTGTCTGAAGCCTGAACACAACTGTCAACGTCAGTCATTCGTATTTAATGTCAGTCTGTCTGACATCTTCCCATACTAATAGCACATGATAACTTTACGAATACTTTAACGATAGAGTACATGCTCGAAACGTGCTCGAAACACAGATAGAATTTAATTGGGGTCGGTCTTATAATTATTAAATAAAAAAATAAAAAAGCAGCAAACTTTTAGCGAATCATTAATGCAGACACATTTGGCGTGTAATATCAACTTTCTAATCATGTTTTCCTTGCATTTTGAATTTATATAATTTAACGATAACCAGTTTATGGAGATGCCATAAAATTAAATTAAATTGGAGTTAATTTTAATGGTCAGAAGTAAATATGTGGGTGTCAAAGATTTGGAAGTTGAAAAGTATGAGTCTCCGAAAACGTATGATTTATATTCGAACGATTGTTTGAAAGATTAATATTGCAATGTAGAATCAGCTGAACCTAACCATGACGTCAATACTACTTTCAGTGTCAAAATAAGTTGTTGATCACTTAAGGCTTTGACGTCCAGAGCACAGAGCTGTAACTAATTGGTTTCTTAAAAAAAGTAATGAATATATAAATACTTTCTCGAAATTTGTGAGAAGGGCAATAAACTTACCCATGTGCCAAATCTTATGTACATGGTACATAAGGGCACGTCTAGTCGCGAATCGTGACGCGAGCCGGCCTTGGCGGTCGGGTGACGATCGGTCTGCCTCGGCCGCGCTCGCCATCCATCTCTTTCGCACACAATGACTGAGCCGCTCGACCTGTCTCGAATTTCCACACACACAACATTCGAGGAAACTGATTCAGCCGTACACCACTACAATAGGACTCACCGCAATATTGCGCTTTATTTACCATTTACAAACGGTGCATATCCGTTGTAATCGCTCAATTGAGTTGTGTGCTTACGGTCCCAAACGTCAAAGTAGTTCTTTCTCTTTTTTTCCAGTCTCGCACACAGACATCCCGCACAGCTGCGTGCGGCCGGCCAGTACGTTCACGGCGTTTCTTGGGGACGGTCATTCGCGCGATCGGCGCTCTCGTTCCGCTGTCAAATATGTCGAATAGTTTACGAAATATCAATTTCGAATCGTAACACGGGTTCACGATAAATCTGAAAATTAGCAGTGCAGTGCGGCCGTTGCATGTTTATTGCGGGCGATTTGATCGCTTTCACTCGCGAATTGGATTCGCTCATTTACGCGACGTCGGCTATTGTTTCCAAAACATTGAAAGTTTTGCCGAGATCGGTGGAAACGGTGCGACATTACAGCACCTACAACTCCTAAAAGCGAGGTGCCTATGACAATTGTTTGTGAGTGGTTGTGTGGCCAGTGTGTCGGCTTGTGATTAGTGTGGATTGGCGGGTAACCTAGACCAGTGACTGATGGGAGCTTCAGTGGTCGGGGTGTTCCGATCGGGCCGTCATGCGAGTGACGCGGGGCCCCCTGGTTGCGACTAGCGTTCGTGGTCACCGGCAACACGGCGTCTACAGACACTACCACGGTACTTGCACCACAGGTTTGGTTTAGTTATGAGGATTCGAGTTCTAAATGACAAACAATTCAAAGAGCACACCTTTAGTTATGAGAATTCAAGTTCTATGTGATGATAGATTCAAAAGAGATGTTTATATGCTCGGGGATGTTCCTAACACGGCCCTCATAACAACATGAAGCAAGCATGTTCTTCGTGACGTCTTCTGTTTTGAATGGTGAGGTGTGGTTGCTAGAGAAACAAGTTAAAAGCAACTGACTTAGATCTCTAAAGTAGCGACATGAAAGTAGTTGCTGCTATACCCCACAAAATATCAGGAGTTTATGTGTTTTCTTTAAAAAATCAAGTCTTATAAAGTGTAGGTTTAGTGACGTCAAACCAATTAAACAATATAAATAAATAATGCACCGTATCGCAAATTACATATTTTCACATCGGCACTGATAATGGTTACACAGAGATTAGTGGTATCTAAGTGTTATCGTAATGAAATTTCGTGGCATTAAGGTAAAAGTCATAGATAATGTAAAGCAAACAATTCAGATGTGGGTAGATAATAACTTCCCGGGTTCTGAGTCAAATAGTTCCTACCCAGTATTTATCGTTACGTTTCAACAGTCCATGAATGGGCTTCCGGGGTGTGTAGATCAGAGGTTCTCAAACTGTCTTAAAATACAACGTTGTATGTAATCGAAACACTCAATAACTTCAAACAGAATTTATGGAACAATATAAAAAGGTTATGACAGGTAGCACAGTTAAAATTCATATCATATGTTAATCAAATGAAAACTGGATTTGATATTTTGGATTAATTTATTAAATTTATTAATTTTAATTCCAATCAAGTTTAATTATTGTCTTTGATTTATTTATTAAATTATAAATAAACACATATTATTTAAGTACAGCATTGAATACAATTAATTTTATTTTATTTATTCCAAGTATATACCTACATTTTACATTAATGACGTGAAATAAGTATGATTCAAAACTATTATTCTGGCCATTTTCATAGATTTAACAAAATGAAGTAGGTAGAATAAAAATAAACATTAAAATACCTACAGAAGTTAATTGAAGTTTTTCACGGAACCCATTGGTTCTGCCAATTTATACTCGTACTTTAGGAACCGCTTTTTTATTGCATAGTTAGATATGATAAATGTACTGGAAACTATAATAAGGATGGGTGAGGTTAATAGTACGAGTACCTACATACAATAACCACTGAACTTGGGTTTTATTAATGTACCAAGGCTGATGGCTTTTCCTGTGTCGAATAGCTGTTATTCATCATGTTCCTTCATAAAGACGTATACCGTTTTCTTTTCCTTGTTACGTCGGTAAAGACAAATTAATAGTTCGCCCAGACATGCTGTTCAATTATTAAAATGAAGATACCTTACAAGCAGACTAGTTTATGCTTGTTACTTATTAAAATATTATTTCTGATAAGTACTTATAAAAACACATTACACAAAAAGTGCCGCGACAAATGTGGTAAACAATTCACAAACTTAGAGGTGTAGGTAATTTAGCTCTAATTTGTCACTCCAAAACGATATAATATATGACGATATTCTCCACTGAAAACAACTCCACAGGTTATTGTTCTACCTCCCATAGATAAGAATTTACATCTATTTACTATGGTATATAGAGTATATATAGAGTATACATATATAGGTATATAGGGGAAGTAGGGGGCATGTGCAACCACATGCATACTTAAAGGATTACTCGTTGTTATTTCACCATTATCTTATCTGATGAGCAAATTAATTACTAAAAATAACTCCCCTACGTGATATTGGTTTATCGAACCGACAGTTTAGATAACTTATTTTTAAAATGTATTTCTTAGTGTACCAATTTAATAATTACATTTCATTGATTTAAGGTTGTCTTATTAGTTATTGAGATTTCGACAAAGGTAATTCATACTTGTATTACTATTTGCGGTAGCGGAGTAAAAGCCAGAAATTGGCCAGAAGGCAAACAAAACATAGAAAGCGCTTGTACTCAAGTGTTTGTTAAGTAGTTACACATTGAAGTTGGAGTAAACTTACACGAAAACTTCGTTTAATCTTGTGTCAAACTTAATACTAATAAACCTAATGAGCAGACCATGATTTCATGTATTACATCTTAGAAGAATCAATTACTTTTTTGTGATCAGTCAATGTTAACCTCCATAGTTTTGGGTTAGCAAATTTCATAAAAATTCCGCCGTTTTTGCTCAAACTGAGTTGTCACTGTTGTCAGCAATCCATTACTGACCTCAGCAGAGTCGGGTCTCCTTTCGTAAGGAGAAGGGTGTAGGGCAAAGTCCACCACGCTAGCCTAATGCGGGTTGGTGGTAGCCTAAACGGACTTAATTTTTTCAAATTGTCTATGCCGTGAGCTTAAACGCTGTCGTCAAAGTATTAGTACGGTAACCGTGAGACATATCCTTAAGTTAGCTGTAAATTTTCCACGAAAATAAATATGTCGGCCTGTCTGAGATGTTCCGATACTAATGGCACACGATTACTAACTATACGAATACCTTTTCTATAGTGTTCATGCTCGTCTAAATGAATACTTTTTCTATAGTGTTCATGCTCGTTCTGACTGGTGGCTGGCGATACCTCGCCGGTCCAATCACACTTCAAACAATAGTTATCACCTGGCGTTGAAAAGATCGCTCTAAATGAACTAGGTACTTAACTATTTATATGATGTTGCTTCACCCTTAGCGTTACTAGACAGATGGTCGATCGGAACTCGTCCGTGCAATGTCGTTAGCGCCTTAATTGTCGCAACCCGGAGTCGAGGTGCTGGAAAAAATGTACCGGTTCCGTTGAGCGGAGTTTTTTTCCAAGTACCTAGTATAAACCGCAAATCGTTGAAAGGTCTTTTCAACCGACTAGAAAACCCTTCTCAAAGTATTTTAGTTACGGAAGTTAAGAGTAAACTTCCGTTTCTAAGAATATTTTGATGGAGACGCGGTATTCTCATATAAATATCTGAGTTCATTCGCTGGTCGGGTTATCTAATTGAGGATGGATGGATAGATGTTTTTTACTCTTCTACGCGAAAACGGCTGAACAGATTTGGTATGCAAGTAGTTTATACTTGGATAAACATAATTATTGGATACTTTGAAGAAACTTAAATAACTAACACTTGGAAAATTGAAGAGTAGGTTCCCATATGAAATGCTGCTTACATCAGTCATCATGACAATAAAGATCGCGAGTGTGTGTATTATGTAGGCTAATACTTCGTATGAAGTATTAAGAAAGTCCAAAGTGCTTCTTAATTCGGTATATTTGTTCCGAGTCTAATCTCCGGTTATCTCGCTTATCGCTCACCGGCTTTAGTACTTTCCAACAAAACACTTACCTATTCATGTATTTTTCCTTTGCATTGTTTTTAGTACGTCCATCAATTTAATAACGCAGATTAGATATAACCCAGCATTCGACAACAGAGCCCATTGTGATGTGCTGTTTACATCGTTTTTTAGAGAGAAAAACGCGTTGGACGGAATAATGATTTATTTTTTGTTGAATGTAAAAAGTATCGACTCTAAAAAGTCTATAACACTTTAATCTCGAAGCTGCCAGTCGACCCAGTCCCGTGTAGTTAAATTCGGGCACCGGAAAGAGTTGGTTTGGTTACGGCGTCCACCTGTCACTAAAAATAAACAAACATGGAGAAAAAAATAACTCGGTTCATAGTGAAAATTGATCGAATGGACGCAGCCGGTGCATCGAGCGCACTTATTTGTTGATACTTTTTGGTCGTATATTTCTTACATATATGTAGACTAAACTCTACTTTTCTGTAGTTCAATCTAGTAAGAAACATAATATTTTGTTTTATATTGCGTTTTTAACTTCAAAGAACCATGACTCAAGTTGCAATTTTAATAAATTCCATAAAGTTATAATTATGTTCCAATAACAATATCCATGAAATCTATGTAAAATGTTATTGAAAAACGGATTTTTTAAATGTTTATTCATTGGCTGAAATGGCCGAACATGACATTTGTTTTATAAAAAAAAAAATACAATCCGGATCAACATGAAACCGTAAACATAAAAGCATAAAACATAATGGAGCGAATACTTAATTGTGTGCGGACGAAGTCGCGAACAGAAGTTAATTTTGTGTAAAATATTGTGTAAATCGTTAAAAGTAGACCAATACTCATGTTCATTGAATAATTGATTAATTTCTAACGTTTTCTAGTGACCTCGAGCAGAGTCCGACTCGATTTTATTTCTCCGTGACGCTGAAATCGAGAGCAACAAGTCAAGTTTCTCTCGATTCTTTTTACTTTACTTTTAGCGTTAACACAACCGCCTACGTCGATTCGATACCTATTGGGTTTTTGTACACTTTTCTGTAGACAAGATTAACAGCAATAGTTAGTAACACAGTTTTTAAAATGGAAAAAAGACATTTACAAAAATCAAGCAATTGGTTTTGGTAGTTACTGGATAATTTTCCTAATTGTAAAACGATATTTTATTATCATCAAGATGTTTATCATAATATTCGTCAGGATATTTATCAGGTTGGAGTGATTTATCAAATTATCACTTCGATCCCTGATTTGAATAGGCTTTTTGATGGGAATAGGATATTATAGGCTCGCCATTACTTACCTCATTCAAGTTCCTCTCATAGGCCAAATATTCGAGCCCCAACCTAAGTATTTTTATTTTAATTCCAACTTAAATACATAACTGACGTCAATACCTATTGGGTTTTTGTGAGATTGTTCGCAGAAATAATAACACCGGGCCCATAGAATTGCAGGTACCAACTATATTATTAGCCACGAGTCTAGATACTCGATGACCTATATGATACTAGTTAAATTATACTTGTTAATTACGGTGTTTCAGACCATGTTTCTAGATTATACCTAAGTAATTTAACCGGGAATTAGCGAAAATATTAATAACAAAACTTTGGCTAGGCAACGCAAAAAAGAACACTTTTCATAAAAATTGATGTTGACGACCCAAGTCGCGCAGTGGTTAAGACACCGGTGCACTGCGCTGAAGGTTCGATGGTTCGATTCCCAGCAGAGCAGAGATTTGAATGAATGAATTTGAATTTCTGTTTCTGGTCTATTACTGCTCGATTTGTACGCAAACGTACTAAACTCCGTAAGTTCATGATCGAGTGTACCTGTCACTCCTGTTTTACGTAACGACAAAACAATCGGCCAATTTTTTAAGGATTCTGTTTACATCTTAGCCTCCCCATCGACCTTTTACGTAAGACGGCAAGAAAGACGTAATTTACTTAAATGTCAGCACTTCAAAGCTAAAGCAACAATGGCAGCCTTTTAGTGTGACAATGGGAAATTTGAAGACAAATAATCATGGAAGCCTTTGTGACAAAAGTTTCACGGATAAAGCTCTATTCATATCTACAGAGTACTTACGCGGAGCGTGTGTGCATCCACACCGCAGTTACTTTTTGTAGAGCAACATTTCCAAATGTTGTAAGCAACACCCGATAGCAATAGGTTATTCATTGTTAGTAAATGTTGCCGTGTTAGTATAAGTTAAGCAACGTTTCTCTAACAATCGATAACATTGTTAGATAAATGTTACCTCAACAATGCAACAAAAAATAGCATCTGCTGTAGGACGGCGCAGGGTGCAGGGTTTGAGGTGCGGCACTCAAGTTTGTTAATATATGTTATTGGCGGTATGGACGCGTGAGCAACACTCAACAATTAGTAACAAGTAGTCACAAAAGTTGAGATTGTTATTTAATGTTACCGTGTTGCAAAAAGTTGCTCCACAAAAAGTAACTGTTCTGCGGTGTGGATGCACGGCCGACACGTGCCGTGCAGCTCAAAAATATTCTTTCGAGAGTATTCGGACCTACCGTACGCGAACCGAACGTGATCGCGCAGAAACGGGCCGACAAAAGTTTGTCTGTTAGGTACATTTTTGTTTGGCTCGATCTAGATTATGCTGAGTGTAACCCCTTCCACAATGCTTCGGTTTTGTATTTTTAATAAGTTTTTATTTTTATCTTTTGCTTTAGTAAATCATCTTCTAAGCTGTAATTTATTTCCTCTGTAATGTGCCAGTAACCCATGAGAGGGATGTAGGCCTTAGCCCACCACGCCGCCGCCAGCCTAATGCGGGTTGGTGGACTTCACATGCCTTTGAGAACATTTTTTGTGAACTCAGGCATGCAGGTTTCCTCACGATGTTTTCCTTCACCGTAGCAGCACGGATAATTAAATCTTATAATTCTTTCTTTCTTTCTCATGGTATTGGACTGATAGATGTGAACAGAGCTTAATCTTTGCCTAATGCGCTGATCTCGTGGGCAGCAGCGGGTTCGTGAGAGGCGACCTTGCCGCGTCTGACATTGAGCGGTTTGATTTCGAATACCGTTTCGTTCGCCCGAGGAACGTTGCTGCTAGGCTTGCCAACTGAGGGCTGGATTTGCGGGATAATTGTCAACAGTTTCTACCGGATCATAAAATTTGACATCCAATAGACAATCCATGTCGTAACTTAGAACGGCACTTTTATCGATGTCGGAAAGATTGCTTATAGACTGGTAAGTACCGAATGAGAAGACTTGGTAAAGGACTATGTCTCTCTGTAGGCTGTCTGCTAAAGGTAGATCAAGGTTAACTTATTTAGGGCGTTACCCAAAATGGGGACGTCAATCACGATAAACATCAAGGGACGGACAGTTTAAGAAAGGGGAATGGAAAGTGTTTCTAAATTTTGTTAAATGTTCCTTTCTCGGTATTGTACCCGTCGCAAGATGACTGGCGACCCTAGTAGCAAACTGCGAACGCGCAACTGCAATCGTTCACGCAGAGGAGCTCCAATAGTTATGTAATAACTTGCCACAGGGTCACTTATTAGAACTTTTATGGAAGTCAAGGGGAACCGAAATTCTCGAAATATTCGACACTGTGCCTTCGTCGAGACTTAAAGAAATTAAGTATTGTGTAAGAGGTCTGGCGAATTCTGGTTAAACTGAGTTATGATAACGCGTGCGTTTAGTTTTTGGTTTTAGAACTTTTAGACAACAAGCTCCCCTGCTCCTAATGGTAGGTCTCTGTGGCCCATGAACACAACTCAAATCTTGGTTTGTAAGAGATAAAGTGTAAATATCTCGAACTTTACTTCAAGGTGAGTTAAAAAGGCGATCTTAGCTGAAAGTTAAACAATACGTTCATATAGCAACCAGGTTTTGACACTGAAAGGTTCAGATCTGTGTGTCCAACGTCCCCACCTAAAACGCATGAGGTCATTCCAGCTGCGAGCTCCCATATGCGAGGGCTATAATTACTTTGGCCTAATAGTTCGGTTCTACAGCCCTTGTCTACCCTGCAACTCTTGTCAGTTAACTTAAAACCTTGTCGAGAGCGCGTAACGCGGTTCCATTTTGTTATCTACAGATCACAACCAGACGCTTTCGTTTCGGTAGCCGATGCCGACTCGGTTATGAACTCGATGATTGAATGTTGCGAATGATCGGATTAAAGGTGCTCGCCTCGAGTTCGCAAGCCAGACCATTGTAGGCCAGTTACAATATTCGTATTTGATTTAACTTTACTGAAATTAATTAGAAACTTCGTAGCCCTTTTGTGTCTCTATGTCTATCAAAATGAAATTGAGTTTCATTTTAATGAATTTCGTAGAAGTAAATTGGTTTTCGCTTAACAAAACTTTTAATATTGCCCAGTAAACGTTATTTCAGTCCAATAATCTAGCGACTCAATATAGTCTTATCGTGATCATTTCATTTATAAATATTAATTTAATTCTAATCATGACTTAGCAGCACTTGCTTTGTGCTATTTTTAAGGACCAAAATAATCGCATTTATGTTACGAAAACGGGTGTGCCTAGCCGAAAAACTAGATTAGATTTAGACTTACGATCATTAGTACTTAACATTCATTAATATGCCAAACAGTGCGAACCAAAGATTAGGGTTGTATGTTTGTATCACATACCACTATACTTAGTATAACTTTTGTAATTGTATCACCTTACTTAACACTTTGGACAGCTAATTAATTTACGACTTTAGGTTTAGACATTTCCTTGAATTCCGTCCTAACTCCTCAACTAAATGGACGGAAACGTGTCAGTCAAGCCGGCTGTACACTAATTATGTCACTGTAAACGTTGCACTGAGTTGACACCTCGACGAAAATAGAAAGTGCTCCCAGGGTTGCCAGTTGCAGAAACCTACGAACGGGGATTGTTTAAAAGCAGCAGATAGCAGTGAACCTGCAAGAAACTGATGGTAAGGTAAATGCAGTCCGTAAATAGCTACGGTTTAAAACTAGAGAAAAGTTGTTACTAATTAAACGCACGGGATATGTGGACCGAGAAGTAGGTCGACTGAGTTCGTGAGAGAACTTTGCACTTACACATAAATCCTTAAAAAACAACGGAAGAATAGTGCTCTGACCATAAATATTATTGCCGAAGTATTCGTATAGTTAGTTTACGTGTGCCATTAGTATGACATAGTACTCAATTCTTTCACCATAGTGTTCATATTCACGACACAGAATCCTCCTATCCTATGCTGTTTTTACATAATTGACTCGTAGTTAATTGCTTTTTCGGTTGGTTATCCAATACATAATCGTTAATTCAAGAAATTGATATGAACAGACAGCCCTGATGTTGAATGCCTTGCATTTGTTCGCTGCCCTGAATACACGAAGACAATGTGCTTGATAAACATAGCTAGTCTAGTTGGCTAGCTAATTCTCTTTCTGATTTAAGGCGCGAACACCGCGTTCCGCCCATTCTACGCAAAGCTACCGCGCTCCCCCCGAACGCGCGATATTTTAGGTATTTCCTTCTTATTATCAAACAAGTAAACATTTTGAAAATGTACAACGTATACGTTATAGAAAACATATCGTTTTGTTATTATTCAAAAACTGATAACCTTCCGTGAAGTATTTACGCCATACTATGCTTTTATTTAACTTTTAAGAGCTTACTTTGGATTTTTTTCTATCGAGGAAACTACAAGTAATCGTGTTTCTGAAACATATGATGTATAGAGTACATCTTGAAGTTTCTTACCTAGTAAATGCATAGCTATAGCTTTCGTAATAACGACACAGCACGCCATCAAACGAACACAAATTTCATATAAAAAGCTCGGTGCCCTCTTAACTCAAAAGGATATTAACGGGATCCTAAGATCGTCTTCATAATAATTATGTGATTTCTATCTTACCTGTTCGTATCAGGAAAAGTTGGTGCCTTTACATTGTATTAAGATTTTCCACGTTATGTTATTAGTTTGTTTTTGAAATGTCATTAGGTACTTTATGTTAGAAACTATGCCTGCGTGTTAATCTGCATACCATAGGTGCTTATTGTCGTCTTTCTGAAATAGTTTATTGAGCTAATTTAGGCTAGATCTATTTAGCGCGAGACAGCCTTATTCGAAAGTGTTCCTTTGTGTCTAGCTGGTAAATTCTTTGCATGTCGCTATTTGGAATGCTTAAATGTCCATTTATTCAACTATTTTTACCAAATAAAAGAGGTGGCATCCATAGTTAAAATAGAAGATGTAAGTGCATCCATCGCTACTCTTGAAGATTGTTCACATAAGAAAAAGAAGAAAATGCGTTTATTGCTGTACGAGAAAGATGTTACAAAAAAATTTAATAAGTTTAGAACAGTCTACCCTATGCGGGCATACAATAATTATGTCTTAATAACTGGTATAGTAACCGTCATGAGTCGTGAGCACAGATTATCAGTGGTAGGGATATAGTATACTTTCGGCCAATGTACAGCAGCCGAAAAAACGTGCTGTACCAATAGACGACGCTCACTGACGAACTGACGTTTGTCGAACCAATCGTGTGCACCGCAGCGCAGTCAATGTCCAAACCGACCAATGAAAGTTCTGCTCACCACTCGTGACGGCAACTATACCTACCTACTTAATTTAATACTTTACATTTTGTGGCAATTTTAAAAGTTATTAATTTTGTTGTAGAAGAACCGAAACAAGAAATCCAGTTCTCACCTTAGAATATTATAATTATTTCTGTCTTCCAGTCCAAAGTTGCTTACTTAGCAATAGTTATTGTAATGTAGTAATTTTTTATGGTGTACAAAAATGATTAATGATGATTTTCCTACGCACACTCTTTTAACTGATAACTCATTAACCGTTCATTAGAATATCTTAGTCCATTCAATATAAAAAGAGCTCTAATTAAAATATGAGATCAGACTCGTTATTGAAGAAAGTTTACCAACACAATGGGTCATTAGTGTAAAGTTATAATGCTGACCTAAAAACATTTAATTTACTCCAAAAAAGAAATTTTATTCTTTCTCATTTCACTTTGTAAATAGTGTTTAATCGTACTCTAAACTTAATAGCATAAGTAAAATGTAATGCTTTAACTTTTAATTCTTTTCGCTTATTCATGTTTCTTTAAAACTTAACCCTACTTTAGTACCCTAATACTTGTTGTAATAGTAAACAAGCGTGCAGGGTATCTACCTGATATAAAGAGGTCAGTTAAGCCCATTAAGCTATCTACATTTTTAATCACGTAGCGTAGCGTAGTGCGGGGGTACGCGTCCCTTTGTATAGAAAACGCATCTACGCGCGTACATGCAAATGCGTTTTCTGTGTCTGGACTGTGCGTGTTTTGCTATACAAATGGAAAAATCTTACGCTAGCTCACGCGTTCCCGCGCTACGCTGCACGATGCGTTTTGCCACCCAATTGTTGATGAACTGAAGTACCTAGTATCTTACATACTACGAGTATCTTGTATGTTCTCGTCCAGGGCACCCACGACACAGGAAATCCTAGTGTGGGGCTATGAGTGTGAAGCGTTATTAATTTTTAATTATTAAATTTTTAACATTTGTACGTTTCTAAACTTACTAAGGTGACGACAACAATGGACTAAGATGGTAACATTGGATACCTCAAAATACGTCAAAATGTAGCTACATTTTGTCAGGCCTTTCGTTAATTCATTCCTTCTCATTATACCGTGAGGGCGTGAAATGATTCACTCGTCATTCCGTCCTTAATTCGGCTAGTTAATAGTGAAAGCGCAGTACTTTAGTTCATTACCGGTCATTAGTTCAATCGTGCAGAAATAACAAGATTAATATTACGGTTATACAGATATAAACATAAACAACCTTTAATTACATAATGAGCGAGAAATGTAAACAATCTGATAATGTCGCTCGCCCTTTGACCCCATCGAAGATATTCAATGTAGGTATCTTATCTTGTATTATAAAATTAGGAAAGTTTCCAAGAATTTTTATTACTAATTCACTCAAAGCAGTTGAAGACTAATGAATTAATGACTTTTGGTACATAAAAAGCTTAAATTTTCAATTTAAACTACACGGACGAATCACGAACGCCCCATTAATACGAATTACGGGGATATTAAAAATCTTTTTTTTAATGTAATAATATTTTACAATGGACATATATATATAAAAATAGTGTGTAAATATGGAAGTTAATAACTTGTTTGTCTCACGGCTAACAAAAAGGACGGCATACCGAACTAAAATTTTCGACCAGCTACTATAAAAAATTGTCAAATATACATACATCACCAGCTTGGTGTATGTATATATGTTGTAATACTGGTGATGATGTAGTATAAGGAAATCACAGGATAAGAATATACTTTAAATGTAGACGTTTATTAATCAAGAGTCGAAGATGATACTCCGTCTTACATTGAGTTTTACATTGAACTGACTCTATCTTAAACTCTATGTACAATCTTATACTACCTGGGTCTAACCCCCACTCGGTATTTTAACAAAACATTTAAGTTACGTGGTGTAGCAGTTTCACCTAAATCTTGGTGTACCTATACAGATTTAAGATAGGTACGTTATTATGTCTTATTCTTCGGTAAACATCGTAAAGGTTGTAGAAGGTTATATGGAACGATCTCGAACGTGTCACGTGGAACGTGATACGAGGATATCAGTCGCGCATAACATCGACTGCGATATCGAAGTACAAGATGGCTGGCTAGTTCAAAATGATCTATTACTAAAGTAGACACGATAGTTGAAAAATGGATATGAATCACATGTGACTCAAGGAACAGCGAATTCGTTTGGACAGCGAAGTAAAGATTTTTCTGGACTTAAAATTTATTCATATGAAAAATTCAAAAAAACCGTACCGTTACCTTACGCGTTACCGAAAACACGAGAATTTCAATAACATTCTTTCGGTAGAAAGAATGGTAATGAAATTGGCATGATGATAGTTTACAGACTGAAAAACGTAATATAAGGGATACCGTATATCCTTGCATAAAGATATTAAATTGTTTGTTTTCCGCTAACAAAAAAATAAGTTAATTTTGTTACGTCAAAGATTAAACTTCAAGGGTGTTAGGTAGAACGTTCGAGAACGTGTCACGTTCCATTGCCTCATGCGAGGTTGCCGTTCATGCAGCAACCCATCCAGCATCAAAGAAAACAGTGACATAATGGGAAATAAAGCGATGGCGCCGTTTGGCATAACGATGGCCTAAATGGGTACTTACCATTCTTACGGTTGATGCTGACTGTAAAAGTTATTACGTAATACTGTTCCGTTGGATGGAAACCAATTAAAGATAGTATTTAAGTTAAATTTTTTTATTGTAATGTTCCTACTAAAATTTGTGGGAAAAGGTATCACCGTAGAAATAGAGAAACGCATCCTATTTTTTTTAATGTTTTTAAATATAAGATGTGAACCACCCAAAACAGCCTACACATGGTTAAACTGAGTATTGTATACGTACCAAGACTTGGACGCATATTTTTACGTTTTAAAGGAATTTCTAACTGTAGTTGAATTAATACTCGACCAGAAAATTAAAAAAAAAATCGCGTTGTATTTCGTTTAAGGAGGACAATTTTTGGTGCAGATACTTGTATGTTTCTACCATATCCACGAGGCAAACTCAAAAGCCGTGAATAACAACGAAAGCCCTAAAATACATACTACTAAAATATTACTAGTAGGTATACAATTTATAAAATAGCTGTAGTTTAACTTTGTCCTTTACAGGTAGTTATCATTAAGTGTAACGACATTGTCATTTGCTTTAGAAATAAAGCCTTATCCAATGCGTTACGCAAAAATAATCACAATTCAAAATGAAGCGGAAAGCGGAAACAAACGATGCATTGTTTACGATAAATTATAAATAAATTGGTTTTCTCACAATTTGTTGCTTGTAAAGATATATATTTATGCTACAATTATCGTCTGAAATTAGAACTGTTATGCAGAAAAGCCGTACTTAATTAAAATTGGTGGTACGTAATCAAATCTATTGTTTATTACTACAATTTGTAGCAGTTTTGTGAGCAATCTGTTTCTGTGTCTGATTACGTTTTGCATTCGTAAGTAGTTCTTGTATTTGAGTAGTATTGCTGTGTTCGGTTTCTATTAGGTACAACGTTGCCCAATCGGCTTAAATAAGTTAAAAGTTAAGTTAAAAACATATCTGATAGGTATTCATATAGGTAATATAATAATATTATATACTCTCACAATCTGTATCTACTGGATTTCTAAAAGCGATCTTACCACTATTTCAATTGCAGAGAAAGCGTTGTTTAGTGTTTTACTTTTTATTTTAAAATTAATTTCATAGTTATGATTGAAGTGGTATTTTTCAATAAATTATAGTTTTTATTCTTTTGCGAGGCAATTACTGGAATTCAATTCAGATTAGGAACATAAAAATCAGTAGTAGCACGCAGTAGGTACAAACGTTATATAAGTAGTAATTATTGATATTAATGTTCCAGTAATTTGTGTACAAATTGGTCGTCATTAAGGTTGAAATCTGTTGAGCTATCTAACAAATTTAAAATCGCGATCATATTTTTTTATTTCCCCGATAACCTCTTATAAGATGTCTTATATTTACATACCTGTGAAACCAATGTAGCCTAATATCTAACAGCTATATTCCATAGCTATCAAGGGTATCATCAGCGAGTTAACCCAACTTACTGAAGTAACGATAATGTCCTCAAATGTGTATTGACATTGGTGCCTCGCAGAGGTCAGACGACAATACGTGCCCGCTTACAATGGCAGCGTATTACATGTACATTATATTTTATATGTGTGAATGTGCTAGCTACGAGTATGTTGTATTGCTTCGATTTCACCACTTGGAAAATTTAATCCAATCCTTAGATACCTACCACTGGAAAAAGATCTGATTTTATCTGAGTTTCACCTTTTAAAATTTTAAAACATCGCTGGTCACCGCAGCGCCTAGGTGCGATGGGAGCTCATGGATCAAGACCTAGGTTCTTTAAGAACGGGTGATCTTTCTAGAAAGCTTCGATAGCGTGATTCAGGATAATAGCGGTTGACGGTTGGCTGGAGAAGTCGTTCGACAATAGTTTGTCAGGCTACTCCGAAAACGTACGTGAGGTGAACCGTGCTAACACTAAAGATTTCTAAAATTGTATAACTTAATTGTATAATCTTTAGCTACTATTACGTTATAATTACGTATAATTTTGTCAAATTACATTTTATTAGCGGTAATGTGGGCGGAAGTCATAATTATGTCGCACAATGTCAATTTTATGTTCAAATGACATATAATTTTACCGCGAATTACACCGGCAAGAGGTAAAAAAATATAATTGCCCATAACAATAAATAGAGGAGAGATAATTATGTTTTGACGCAGCATCTAACGACTCCCTTCAAAACAAATGCTTTTGAATTTTATTCATTGTGAAAAAGTTTAAAATTACTTTAAAAAATAAATTATAGTTACTATAAATCTGTTTCAACATCGACAATTAGTGTAAAATGTGGACTATACTAGTATCTAGCTTGTAGCCTCTGGTAGTTACTAGTTATCACTTTCACGTACAAAGGTAGCGAAATAACTAGCAATACTTACATCTGATCGATGGGTCAGGCGATTGTGAAGGTCAGGTTCCGGTCGCGTAAAACCAGATCCCTATTAAGGAAAGGGAAAGTTCCCACGTATCGTGGATACATTGGGCTTGGCTGTGGGCGGTGTCGACGAGTATTGGATGAATATTGACCATTTTGTTGTATGGACTTGTGAAGATTTACAAGAGAGAGAAGAAAGTCTTTTTACTTTTTTACTTTACTGTCACTTTCTAGAAATTGAAGGAGCGTAGCCGGATTGGGGTTTTTTGATAAGACCGTGTTGTCAGTGGCACTTTTTCGCAAGCTTATCGACTCAAGAACAGGACACTCGTCATACGCACCATTGGCAGAAAAAAAATTGTATCAAATTTTTCAGCTTCCAGGCGAAGTCTATAAAAAGACTTCTATTGGACCATAAAACTCTGGTTTTTCTAAAATCTAATTTCGATACTCTTATCGAAACTATATTTGATATTTGTTTTTTTTTTCTAAACTAGATCTAAAGTGATTTAATTTTTTAAAATTAGGCACTTGTTCAGTTCTTGTTTAACAAATACTATTTCTTTTACAGGTAAGCATCCGATGGTTTAACCCACCAAAGTTGTAAATCACAGCTCACGCTCAAGAGGAGATTATGTACGTATAGAATAACCGTTTTAATTAACCCGAGTAATTTGATAGAAGCGATTAAAATCGATCCTTATTCTCTATCTGCTCTTGATTTAAATCTAAGGCATTTTATAGCAAATTAATTCCAAGCACTTGAACTGAACAGTGCGCTTCAGTGTGGTATTTGCAATGAAAATGTTCGCCTCTTAGAATGTAGCTTTTAGATAGACCATCCATTTCTATGAGGCAAAACGGTTAAAAATATAAGTAGCAATGTCAGTAACCCATTAATGACCCACTACAGGGTCGGGTCTCCTCTCACAATAAGAGGGATGTAGGCCTTAGTCGACCACGCTGGCCCTATGCGGGTTGGTGGACTTCACATACCTTTGAGAACATTTTTTTGTTAACTCTCAGGCGTGCAGGTTTCCTCACGATGTTTTCCTTCACCGTAACAGCAGGTGATATTTAATTTTATAAAGCGCACACAGCTTTCTTTACAAAGTCATTGGTGCGTGCCACTGGGATTCGAACCCGGACCCCTCCATTCGAGGTCGAATTCTAAGGCACTGGGCTATCACCGCTCAAAGTAGCAATATTTACTATAGAAAATGAAATCAGTCGTAAGTAAAACATTTCTATTTACTAACGATAACTACCTACTTGACGTAGTTAATACTACGTTATTACGAACGTGTACCTACGTCATTAACTTATGTACGTAACTTTATTAACGTTTCAGTGTTAATAGAATGCGTAATGTAAAAACATAGGTGCTACGTAACATGGAAAAAAATGTTAAAAATACGGCCAAATTCGTGGTTAAAGGACCTGGACAAGACCCTAGTCACCCTAGAATGAATAGTCCAATGTTCAGTGCTAAATTCTTCTATCTTGAATGCTCTGTGTTCTGCTGAAGTGGATTAGAGTTGGATTGCTTCGGCTCACTGCGAAGGATTTAGTTCAAACATCTGTCGTTACTTTCCTGGCTAACTAACGGCCTGATGCCATAGACAAGAACTTAATTCCTTCAAGCAACGGAACAACATAAAACGCTAAACTTGCAGCGTTTTTAAAAGGTGTTTTATAGGCGTTTTATAGGTAAGAACCAAAACCCTACATAAGACACTATTTTTATCATTACAGAGTATGTCCCTTGTTATGTATACGCAGGCATGAAACAGCGTAGAAACATAAAGCCTCTCACAATACAAGAAAACAATAACAGATGTAGTAATGTGATAATGACGTTGCTCGTAAGCGGCTCAAGGTTTCTTTTTATAGCTCTTATGGTGTAAGTAATAAGGGTTACTTTGTAGGCATGGTGTACGTGACGGCTGGACCGGGGAAGCCGGGCCACTAACCCATTTATAGGAGCGGTGGGCACTCGTAATTGAATTATGTTCTGACGCCGCGGATGATTCAATCGGACGCATAAGAATATTTTACACAACAACATTGTACCATTCGTCAAACCGCTCCTTTTCATTGGAATTGAGAATTTGCTACTACTTTGGGGCCACCTGATGTTAGGTGGTCACTGCATGACCACCCACGTTCGACCTCAAACAGTACAAATCCTATTTGAGATCGTACTCCACGTACATTGTTTACCACTCATTAGGAGTGGATGGAGGAGATGTCTCAGAGAGGGAGATAGTTTCTCCGGCAACAACGCCAAGAAATCAAGACATAAGACATAAGTAACATGTAACTTCGCAGCGGGTTAAGAGAGTGTCGGTAATGTATCTCCCGGGCGTGTTACTATGGCTCTACAACTCGGAAGCAGCGTTGTGAGCTAAATCTACATACACCCATGCACTATACAAGGGTTGCATTCAGTCTTTAATGATCACACTAAAAAGATATTGACTAAAATGTTTAGTCGACCTTTTATTCCATTTTGTCAAGAATTTGGTGTTCAAGAAAGGAACATCGTTCTTGAGGGGTCGCGAATTCGTGAAATTCCAATTAAATTGACGACAATCCAATCCGATTCAATGGACAATAAATTTAAATACTTTCGAAGTAATTCGTTATCAGCAAGTTTCAGGCGACGGTAAGAAGATATTTGGAGAAATTGTGGAAATTTCAATGGTCTTGCAGAATTAGAAGTCAGTGGTGGATACTTTGAGGTCCATCCATCCATTAATTTATAAAATTAATGCTAGCTTCTTGTTTTGCCGTCTCAAGAATGGTACATAAATACCATAATGTAAGGAGAACAAGCAAGAGGAATACAATAGACAATATAAAAATTCAAGAAAGGAAAAATGTAGCTCCAATACATAATTTCGAGTAGAAACTATACCTACCTATATTTTGGTAGCAGTCAACAGAGGGAATTTTATCAAAACCATGAGGATCGTTTACAAGTTATCGTTAGGGGGATTATTTCTTTCCTTTGCTCGTTTTTCATTTCTCTAGCCTTATCTAACGAACACAAAATCCAATATTCTGACTGTCAGCCCTTGGTCGAAGAGCAATTGTTAATCCAATTTAACAGTTGAGTGGCGTCTGTTGGTGCAACGGTCGGCGTGGCACATTTTTCCGTTGGAACTTTAATACCGTTGAGAATGCGTGCTAAGGCCTAGGACATTCGTAGCCGAGACGGTCGACATAGTTCTACAAGAGCTACTTGCTTTGACCGTGCACGTGTTATTGACGCAATTTTGTTATCATTACGTGTAAGATCCAGTTTAGTGTGCTCACGTCTTCGTTTCCCTTTTTACTAAAACACTGTCACCTGAATCTAATAATTGTCTAGCGAATAAAGTCAATTTTTTAAAGTAGGTATACGAGTAGCTAATGGTCATACAGGTCACCTATTGGTAAGAGATAATCCACACACGTCCAGCTTCTAATGGAATAGATATACTGTCAGAAAATTCCTTTGGATTTCGGAATCCTTCTTTCTTCCTTCCTTTTAACCCTTCGTAGTCCACTGCTGGACATAAGCCCCATAATCGATGCCACTCCGCCCGGTCCTGCGCCCTTTTACCTACACGTGTTCGCTACTCCAGGAGCTTTCTTCCCCATTGGTTTTCAGTGCTGCGAACTATGTACAAAAAGATAATTAATATATTGTTGTTATTATCAAAAAATACGCCAGCAATATAACCTACAGACGCCGACAATGAACAGCTGATCGAACGTAACGCGCCGTGTCGGCACAACGAACGTGTCGGTCGGACGGAAGTGTTCAATTGTGTGTGAATCATTCAATTCACTCGCCTTCTACACTCGTCGATCATAATTCGTTGTGTACACAAGTTTTACAATGATTACATTGTTCCAAGTTTTGTGTGATCGACGAACGACCACATACTTATTACCTATCACGATTTTAAAGAAAGATTTTATCAAGGCATTTACATAATTATGTATATATCTCTTTTCATAACAGCGCAGTTTCATCCGCAATGTCTTGGGATTTTCTTTTTAAACATCTTTTCTTATGTAAACAATACGCTTGGCAATGGTATTTTATTATATTTAACGACGCCCGCCCCACTACTACTTACCGATAACATAATATACCGACATAACCGATCCAGAGCTCCTCATAACCAATTATTTCGACGAGTTTAGGATGGCTCATGGATCATGGTGTTCATCTTAGACGCTGACAAACTTTGAAATCTATACATGGGAGGATAACGAAAGTAGCCTGAAGTCAACGTTGTTTATTTAAATTGACCTTCCAAACGGAAGAAAGCAAAGGTCAAGTTTGATCCATCAACAGATTAAAAATTTTACAGTGTGAATTTCTTTGAATCACTTTGAATCTTTAAATGTACCTTGAATAACCTTGAATAAACTCGCTCAATCATTTCTTTCCCAGAAAGCAGCCATTAATTGAAAGCGCAAAGACGATATTTTAGAAAGCACCGTTTATTTTCCAACGGACGAAAGGAAAAGAAAATCTTGGGTGGTTTATGAAAACTGCGACGACGGCTTTAGAAGCCATTATACCAGCATGATGGACTAAAGACTTGAGTCCTTTACATTGCGATAGAACACATTGAGTAAGAGACCCCAGTGCGTGGGTCATTAAGGATTGCCGATAGACACAAAAAATGTATACACTATAATCTTTAATCCATTAGTGACCCACTATAGTATCGGACCTCCTCTCTTAATGAGAAGGAAATCCTTAGGTCGTCACACTGGCTTTTTGTGGGGTGGCGGACTTCACGTGCCTTTAAGAACATTATGGACAACTCTCAACGGTCTCAGGTGTTCAGGTTTCTTCACCATGTTTCCTTCACCCATACAGCAGATGACATTTAATTTTGTAACTCGCATATAACTGAGTAATCGTGAAAGTCATTAGTACGTGCTATTGGGATTCGAACTCAGGCCCCTGAAGAAGAACCCAAATTCTTAGCCACTGGTGTATCATAGCAGATAGCAGTTCCATACCACAGTTGCTATGAAAGTCGACGGCAATATCATAGAGTATTGTGCAATAGTGTCTGCGATTGACGTGTATTACGCGCATTTGTCGCTAATCGAGAAATCTTGCGCGATCTAGTTCATAGTCGGCGTGACTGCGGCCAATACTAGCGGTTTTGTGTTGTGTGACTACGCGACACAGTGTACGATAATCAGTGGAACAATAAAACAACATGTTTGCTGGTTTAACACATAAAAATGACTAATAGGTACCTAAGTAGGTACTACCAGAATAAATTAAATTTCTTTCTATTTACCAAATAAAACATCATACTTCTACTTTAAATGACATGATAACTCGTACTTTAACTATCTCTTACGAAAATTTATATTCAAATCTTAAAACATAGTTACAATAAATCTTACCGTCTTCCTACTATACTGCGTCGCGAGCGCGAGTGTATTCGTGATTTGAAATCGATACCACGTGCATCGGATACAGCTCTCGTGTGAATCGAATGGCTTTCTATTTTTGTCATAGAAATCTTGTGAAAAGCGAATAAGCGAACAGCTTATGATATTGTTGCAGCTTGCCCGCTAAGTCAAATTAAATGCTGATGTAAGAAATGCCGGACATACGAGTACTTCGTTTAATGCAACAATCTTAGTCCTCTTGAGTAGCAATGCACCCTCGTGTCTACCTATTTTTCGCTATTAAAACTTTTCAGCTGTCTTGATTGTGCATTTTGAAATGATAAATAATGAATCTATTAAAATCAATAAATATACCTACATTAGGAAACCGTCAGATCAGCAAGTCTTCTCCTTCGGTCGGGAATCACATCGAGTTCATCAGTTTAGCAAAGAGAGCTCTCCTATCTGCTTAGGAGATACCTGGGAAGCGGTCGATCTCCGAGCTCATCCCGACGTCACGCGTCATCTCGGAGTTTTGTAAATATGCCGGAGATGTAGAAAATGTCGATAGCGTGATTCAGGATACCCGTGGGTGGTGCCATCTCTTGACGAGTTCCGAAAGATTGTGAGACCAACACTATCTTCAATCCATTGCAATAATACGATTCCTGAAGAATTTATTGCGTCGGTTTCCAAATAACCTTCGGAAACCGACCTACTTATGTCATCCGAGATAAATGTGTTCAGTTAATGTGAAGTACATTTAGACAGATGCTGACAGTATCGAGATGTGATATCTTATCAAATCCTCGAAATACCGTCGATAGAGACAAAGGTATTCTGTTACGAGTTATCAGAGTGATAAGGATGCGATTGCATTAAGGTCTTAGGAGTATTTTTTTAAGATATGCATTCAGATGTGGTGTTTTATATTGTCTGTGTGAGTCAAATCTTTTAACACAAATCTGTTACATAAAAAATACAAACCCTTTATAGCAAATAGGCATAAATTTAAGTAGATGTTATGAAATGTATGATTTTCACGTGTTTTTCTACATATGTAAATTTTTTTTATAAAAAGGTAGGTAAAAGTTAATGGATGGATAATTTATATCCAAATTTAACCATTGACGTTTCTTTAAGTTTTTTTTCTGAAGTCAACGAAATAGACCAGTCCAGACCAGACCTATTTAATGTAGATTTACTCTTCTAAATAGAATCGTACTATTCTCACTCGACACCTCAAAGAAGGTATGTGTTATGGTGTTAACATAAGGGAATAACACTCATGGTACCGTGCCACGTAGGTACATTGACACCGGAAGTACGGTCATACAAACTGACGGGTCCGCCACCCCATAGTTGCACATCGCTTCACATTATGCTCATCGGAGCTCAAACGATGAACATCACTGTTCGCAGACCAAGAGAGAAATTGTCACTTACATGAACATCAAATGCTAAAAAACCAAGTGATAGAGATATATTTGCGGAAAAAATGTTAAAGATTTTTGTTACGTAAATGACGCCATAATCCGAACTGAAACGAATTAAAAAATAATTTCGAAAAAAGTATTAAAGTTGTTCGTACGAAAGGTGACCATGTCACGCAAACGAGCTGAAGAAGACAGTAGGATAATGTTGGACTCGGTGGCCACACGACCGAGTGGAATGGCGTCGATTAGGGGAGGCCCATGGGCCCCATGTCCACCAGTTGACTACGAAGGGCTGAAACGGAGGAAGGAATAAAGTTGATGATAAAATTCTAAAATAGGGTATTTCGCACCATGCAAGGAAAAAACCAAAATTATGTAATATTGATAGATTTTGTTAAAAGCAAGTGAAAAATGGTGATTTCTGTTCTAAAAAATGTAGTATACATTTATTATTTCAATTTTAAAATTCAGATTTTTTAATCTGTTTTTCAAATGTCAAAAACGCTATACGCCATGCAAGATATCGGCGTGACGTCATTAGCAGTGTAAATAAACAATGGAGTAACTTTCTTCCTTTACTGACTAGGCCGTAATACCCTATTGTTGATGTATCCACGGTGAGGCTCTGAAGCACTCTGAATTGCACTTGATGAGTCTTAATTATCTACCGCTCCAACGATATCAATTTATTTTATCGTTTACTTAATTGAACTTTTATTTCGTTTAATACCTCGTAATCAACGATCGCGATAATTTCTATCTTTAACGGCACGACTTCCACTGTTTATGTATAAATACTAATAGTTGTTATTGAATGATATTTCATATCATAAAATGGTTTAATAGCAGGGAAATGTTCTTATAGCTGAATACCTTTCAATTCTACAAAAATGAAATCGCAAAGGAATTTTTTGTCGTTATGAAACACAACCGGAAAAATGTTGACTTAAAGGCACAAATAAAGAACTGGATAAAGACCATATACAGACCACAAAATTCAACGCATTAGAAAGAGATGCACATGCTCACTTATCCATGGCCGTTGCATCGACTCTCCTCATAATGGACTCTTGCATAGTGACGTAACTATACAGTGGCCGACTAATTTCATTGATACAAACCCATTCGGAGTCATAATTTTAAATCGTTATTGAAGTCCTATTAAATCTTTTTCCTTAATTTTACTGTTTCGATAATTTCAAAAATACATTAATTGATTGTGGACAAAAAATAGTCACAGTTAATATTATATGTTGTTGTTTATTTTCAAATACGATCCACGCTGGTTTACCACGTATATTTTATTGCAGACCGCAAATAAAAACTTCTTTCAAAAATAAAAAAATAACTTCAAAAAAACAGAGATATTAATTAACCGCTTTAAAAATGCATGTCTTGTGTTAGAAACGTGCTTGTCTATGGGCGGTGCGTCTCACAATGGGCTCTTGGGCCCTGACGTAACTCTCTATCTATTCAATGGTATCAGTGGTATTCAGTAGCCGACTAATTGTATTGATACAAACCTGTTCGGACTCATAATCGCCTGGTCCCCCGCCCCGTCGTGTAAAGCGCGCTGCGGACCGTGACGCGGCTTCCGTCGCCGTTTCCGCCCTCCACTTCCCCCTCCTTCCCCCTCCTTCCCCCATACCGCACCGTACTGGCTGCTAAAGGGACTAAACTAAACTATTCAGCTCTATCGCGTTTCACTTCTACCAGACTAGTTGCGTTTGAGTGCTCCACCGAGCTACGTGGAGTAACTAAATATTCAGTTCAGTCTCGTTTCACTACGATTTACTAGTCGAGCACTGTTCGCGTTTAAGTGCTCTACCACTTGTTTTGAAAAGCTTGGTAAAGTATGACAGCTAAGGGACTAAACTATACTAAACATCATCATGGCTTAGGTCTATTAACATTATTAAATGATTTAATTAATGCAAAGAATTAAGACTAATAACGGAAATAATATTTAAATTTATGAAATCTTTCAATTGAAGTTTTAAATCGTCCATTCAAATTCTCTTGCAAGTCTTTCAAGCTTTTGTTGGACTGTTCGGGAAGCCGGATGCACTTTGATCTCAATTTAGATATTCTGAATCAGTTTGAATCGGAAGATAAAAGTGGTATCTGAAGGTGGGCGAATGTGAAGTATGCGATAAATATATGACTGTCAAATCTAAACATTGAGTAGTCAAAGTGATGAGTTAAAGTAGAAATTTTGTCGTAGTAATAATACGAATATTGCATCAAGACTACGCGTTATTCCAGCGATAGACACCAGTGTTTTTGTAGATCTTAAGTAACAAATGGGCATGCTTACCACCTGATGTTATGTGGTCACTGCAACCCTTGGACACTAATCTCAGACATCCAGTAGAATCCATCCTATCTGAGGTCGTATGTGGGTTCGTTGTTGCTTATGAGGACTTAGATATTGGCCTTAAAGTATTTCCGAAAACCTTCCCGACCGAAACAGCAGACATGAAGAATATGCCGTTCTACGGCGGTTTAAGAGGGTGGCGTTAAGCTGCTTCCCCGAACGAACTCCTCGACTGTGGCTTTACCGCCTAAAAGTATACAGTATATAAAGAAAATAGCTATGTGAAATTTTTAGACTTACTGACCTATATCACAACAAGCGGTACTTCTCTGTAAAAATTCCATCAGTGTTGATAATTGTGCGCGCCGTAAATGAGCGCACGCGCACGCCGCATAGAAAGTGTTGCTAACAATGTACCCTACCCCATGTAACGTGTCTCTAATGTTTATCGCACAGCGGTATATTGCAGTCAGACTTATCGTGAGACACATAGATCACATAGATCAATAACACGGACCTCGAGAAATACCAGACAGACGTTAGAATATAGAACTAAGACTTCTTATGAAAATTTATGTCATAAGTCAGATAAATCCAATGAAAAATGTTTTAAATAATAGCTCTATTTAATAATATAAAGCAATCAAACTTCAAATCAACATTTTTATGAGATAAAAAATTATAGTTTGAAATCTCAAGTCAACATATAGTTAGAACTTTTTTACGTGGCTAAAACAATGAAATAACAAACCGAATAATTCTACCGAATATCCGGTTCGGTAAAGGTTAAACCGAATGGTATTCGTTATTCGGTGATACCACTATTCGGCGCATCTCTCAGTTATAGTATAGGTAGTAAGAGAGACGGTTTGCGTTCAACAAAGGATGTTGTTGAATGCCGACCGGACGTTACGTCGTGACGAGGTAGGGTCAGTAAATCCATTAGCCGCTATCAATTTTCCCATTCACAGGTCCCCTCTTGACAAAGCCATTGAGACATAATAATAAGTGTAATGTCCTTAAATAACATTTCTCAAAGCTTAGAGGTATTTGTATAGCTTAATTGTACCTATTTTATTTTGTTTGGGCTACCATTTGGGCTACGTTGGGCTCAATGCAATAAGTGTAGTACGAGTTGAGTAGCAAACGGACATCCAGACCACCTGATCTGAAGTGGTAACTGATTCCCTAGGACACCCACGCGACGTCCAATTTAAATATAATAAAAATCCTAGCTATCTCCTACCGTATGCGTTGCTACTCAATAGCACTAAAATGTTTTCCTCGAACAAAGTACCTCCTCCCCAACCGAACAATATGTCCGCTGTCGCTGCCCTCTGCATATACAATTCTACATGCTGCGTCATGGCGTGCTAAGAAGATGTCGGTAAGATGTCTCCCGAGGTAAGGACTCTACAACCTAAATTATTGTTAAGACAGCGACCAAGTAAAGCCGTCTAAGGCGCTGGACGCACAGAAAAGACGTAAGACGCATACGGGTCGCGGACATTTGTCTCTACCGCGTCCCTTTCATACAAAATGTACAGAAGCGTCGCGACGCAAAACATATAGAAGTGACGAGGCGCGGGCGCAACGCTTTTACGTCTGAGCCTGTCTGCGACGCGTCCTTGTCTTACGTCTCTTGTGTCTGGCCTGCGCCTAAGCCACCAATTAAACGACAATGTACAAAGTAAAGCCAACCCAGTCATAAAACGATACTAATGTTTATAAATAGTTTAACCACGTTTCTGAAATATATAACAATAAATTAACCATGACAGTGTTAAAGGCTTAATAATCGTGACCAGAAGCGGTATTGAACACGTGGTGTGCCCGATTGAGTCTCCGTCCAGCGCATTTGGTCGGCTTCGAAGCTTAAGCTTACGAACTATTGGCAGTGCTAATCCGATTTAACTGGGCATAAACTTGATGAAACTTGTAACACTTTAAGTTAAAAGATGTTGGACTGTTGGTGTTCCGAATTTTTATGAAAATCTTCTATTATTGTTCAAATAGTTTTATTTTAGTATGTTATCTAAAAATAGCAACATCAACGCATTTCGCCATAATAAGAAATTAATAATTAATAAAACACTTCATTCGGATTACCTACGAAAAAATTACTTACCAAAAATCATAATTTTAAATTCACCTCTGCACTCTACAAGATCCCTCTGTATTCTACGCCCATTCATTTATAGGGTGGACTAAGCATCTGGATATAACTACAGACGTAACAATTTGTTTGTACAAATGTAGGCAATGTATGCACGAACCACATAACAGCAGGTCACGGGCACGAGCATCGTAAACTTCGAGAAAAGGTCAAGTAACAGAACTGTAGTTACGCAATTGTGAAGGCGACTTCTTATTCTACGATGATTTGCATTGAAAGAATACGAAACGGACGTGTGTTCGGGTGATAAGTTGTTTGCATTTATTCGACCCCTAGTTTTTCATAATGCGCAAAGGCATGTGAGGTTCACCAACTCGCTATAGTCGTGGAAAGGCCTACATTGTTCTCATTTTGAGAGGAAACCTGACCACCCAGTGACGTTCACTAAAAGGTTAGTCACCTGAATCTGACGCTCTATGGTCTAATTCTAATGTTAACACTTAAAAAGCGTCTTCATTTTAATTATAATTGTTGATTCTTGCTGTGCTCTGCTGACACATTGAACTAAGGTAACCAGAACTGATGGATTACCGGCTCGGAAGGGCCTAACGAGGTGTTGCGTCACTAAACGGACCTTCGCAACCCGTGAAGTACCGCGATCGTGTCTAAACCGGCGTGCCCCATTGATTTGCACGCTCGGCTTTCGCATTGATTCGCATGAAAACATTGTATCCGCAGAATTTCTAGGCTATTATCTTAAAGAGACAAAATTAAATGTCTTAGTTCACAATATGTGGTGGTAAGGCATATCTAATACATTTGTATTAGACAACGACGGACGGACAATGAATCGAGGGTAATGGGATTCATTTATTGCACAAAATCCTCTGATAAAGGGTTTTTCGTATCATATGCGGGAAGGAATGGGACTATGGATGCTTAATAATTTTGCATATTAATTCAGCTGGGCATCCTGGGCATTCACTTACGTTTGCCTTTATAGGGTTTAAAACGGCCGCTAATTTTCATGTTAAATTTGGGATATCATGAAAGTCGTTCAAAGGATTATAAATTTTGTTCCATTAAAACGAGATTGAAAACAACTTCATAATTTATATTTTTAATGTGTAATAATGCGAGTTCAATTGGTCAAATTAGTTTATATATTGGTGGATACCAGGTCATTAGTCAGAATACAGTTTTATGAAACGTTAAAAGACCAGGGATGTTTTTATTCAAATAATTTAAAAGTCAATGGGGTCTCGGGATATCTAAAATTGCACTTAAAATTAGGACATTTTCATTTACTGTTATATTTTTCCCAATGTGAGCGTAAGTTTCTCACTATGGTCCCAAAAACACTTTCTCCTCTTATTTATTTTTTAGAAGTAAAAAAAAATATTTTTTTCTGGTCATATAAAAGTCTTAGGAAAAAGGGTTTCTAGTGTAGCAGACACGGCATGCGATCGCCTCGGTCTGGTGAACATTCCGTGGGTCGAGACGGCGCATTGGACAGCTATAGGTACCACAGTGTCCACAGTACACAGACCGCTATACCATTGCAACGGGCAGGCATTTCTCTACGCACCAATTCCTCCAAGGTACCCAATACGAAACGTCATAGGCGGTATCACGAGACATGTCATACGACCCGGCTGTGTCATAGTGCGTTAGACTGGCTATAGTTTCTTGTGGTTCCATACTGTCGGTGTCGGCTTACCTCCTTGGGAAACTCTTATCGTCTGCCCCGGTTAGGGTGATAACGCACGTAGCTGTTTGAGTCAGACACTTGCACCATGCGGAGGTATCAATGCCTTATACGGCGTTTTGCAATACAGCGAGATATTGGAAACTATTTGAAGTTATCATGTACTTAGATTTGTAGGTCAAATGGGATTTAAGCGCAAGTATCAGTCAAATATAATCGATAATTATCGACTCTCGCCTAATAATGAGTCACATTGTATAGCAATAGACGCTGAAAGTAGTGCGTTGGCGTTCAAACCGTTCAGTCAATAGGGAACTGGATCAAATAAGTTTTGAATTAACTAGTGAAAGTGTCCCAGTATCGAACAATCGACTGCAACTCTTTGAGGTGTCACCGAGACTTATGATAGATGCGTCAGCCTTCTTAGAAACGATGGGGCAATTTGTATAGAGAACGTGATATCACTTATATCACGTTAAAGATAAGTGTTGTTGGACCCGAGATTTTGCACTCTCCGCCATGCTGCGGAATAATTTTGAACTGATTGCGTTTACTGGCAAATGTAATTACGTTTATTAATAAACCACGAAATTTCTTGTTTCTCCATGTCAACAGATATTCGTTAGAAAATTTGAACGTCACTTAACTAGTACTTTAATCATCGTTTGTCTGATCATACACTACGAAATATTTTAATGAGTTTTATAATTAAAAATTCGTTTAATAAGAACACATTTACCTAAGTATTTAAATGTGTACTCTTTTTACCGTTGCGTAAAAAAATAAGCTTTATAAAAATAACCATCAAGCGTTTACATTAAACGAAACGGCTTGGTTTAATTTCTGTTCGAGGCACTTTGACGAAGCACTGGTGTGGAGTAGTGTTGATGAAGATGATGAAGTTACGCATTTTTTGGTACTTTCACATCCTCTTCCGCTTCCTCTTAGGGAAAGTTAAAAAAACCCTCATCTTCTTCCCCTATTATCTCCATTATCTCGACGTTTCATTATCATCACCCTATTATCTCCACGTTTTCCGAAGGATCAAACTTTTGTACCAGTGTGCGGCTTGAGTCGATTCAGTTGCACGTGAGTGTATACTTTTGCATCATGCTTACTATGTATTTGCTTTGAAGGTCAAAAGGTTTAGAAGTTGCCAAATATGCCGAGTACCGTATAATCGAGTGGGTACGGCCCATCTCTAGTGGAGATGTTCGACGCGCCAACCCTTCTGAGGCGCCGCGATGCCCGATGCTTGTTTGTTTATGCATGAACCGTGAATGGCCCTTGGAGATAGGTCGAGACCCGGTCACGTGAGGGTTTGTCCCCTCAGATTTTTTACTTGGTCGCTTACATTTTTAATGTGTTTTTGGGGTTCTTGTTTTTGTTTGTGCTATTCGCATTCAATAATAATATGAGGTTCTCACAGCAGTTTCTTGAGGGTTAAAATGCATAAATTGAAATATAATGCGATTAAATGCTGTTTTAAAACAATTTGTGTGTAAAAGACATACTTAAATTGAAATATATTTTAAAACTTTTTGTTATTTCAAGCTACGCTAGTAATTTGTATTAATCTTGTCGTTCTCCCTTTTTCTCTTTCGCTGCCCCTTTTTCTCTTTCGCTCCCTCTTATTCTATTTTGCCCTACGCGCTTCTCTTTGACCTTAACTTGGACAAATTACAAAAACGAAAACTTTCCTTATAATCTTTGCACTTACGAACATAGAACCGCCAATTGGAAGTTTGCACGTAGAACCTCCAGTTGTAAGAGCACGTCTACATAAACCGTACACGTAACTATGAAGTAATTACCTAGTTAACGCGGAACACATCTATTTTTATCTTGGGAGCACCGACCCACTGCCTTAAACGTACTCGTATACAATTCACAGCTGGCATGATTCACTCTACTAACCATATCGCTCGAGCCGTAAAGTACTTAAGAGCCGACTTGAGTATGAATTAATGTGGTACCCACTTGACCTACTAACACATGTTTTTGTTATTCGTTTTTTGAACTATCTGAGATTTTAGTTACTATGTGAATTAACGGAGATAAGAGAATAATTTTGAATAAGGCACAAAATATACCTACACCAGAAGACCTGTTGAAACCAAAGTAAAAATATCTAAGCTAATTGCATTTGTTTAAATACGCTTTTCAAATCTCCTGTGCTGTTAGCGTAAACACTATGGTCAAAGTATTCCTACAGTAAACGTCGGTCGTATTATCAAAGTCTGTCTTGACATCTTCCCATACTAATGACAGCTCGATACGATTACTATACGAAACTGCTCGAATCACATGACAGGATCCCTCGTCATAATTTTGATACACAATACACTAATGCAGCTTTAATACAGTTAAGGGGAGGTATGGTCCTATATACGGTGAAGAAAATAATCGCGAGGAAACTGCAGGCCCGAGAGTTCACAAAAAAATTGTGGTGGACTACGGCATAAGGCTTATATCCCTCTCATTGTGAGAGGAGACCCGACCCCGTACCCCTGTAGTGAGTCATTAATGAGTTACTGACACGGTTTTGTATGAAGAAAAATATTTCCTTGATTTTTCAATAATCATTAAGTCGATTTGTTGCAAGTTGTCTCTTCCATAAACGGTGTTGGTAAATAAGAATTTGCGTAGTACCTATGTGTTGACTTTTCTCTCAGTCTATGTAATTGTACTTGTATCTTGTACTCTATTGGCCTGTTGCGGAAAAGATACGACTATCTAGGAAATGGGGTACCTACATTTGTGTATGACACACTTCAGATCTATTTCATAGATTGTGCGATGACCTGCGATAGATACCATATTTTGATCATAACTATCTACTTGGTTGAATTGATAATAATATCAGATATATAGTTATTAAATTAATATTATCTAAGACGATAGTATGTTGTTTTATAGGTACTCTCTGTAAATAGAAAGTGGCCAGAAATTATAAAGGTATTACTATTGCACAATATATTGATTTCTCTTTCGATTGTATTTCTTTATTTATATCCATTGTTTAAAACAAACAATCAACTATAGAATATTTCCCTTTTTTCCTGTTCGAAAACAACGATTAATCTGTAGAAAATTGGATTGATTTCTAATGATTACTTAAAATTTTTTTGTTATATTATTGTCTAAATATACCAATTCCTTAAGCAAAATCAGTACTGCATTACATGGATATGAAAATCGTAATAGAATAATTAATTAATTACCTACATAATATGACGTATAAATGATTGCCAAATATTTAGTTCGATTTGGCGTTTATCCACATTGACTATCATCATTAGTAAGACCTACAATAGAGATAAAACCGTAAGTAAACAGAAATACTCGTAGATTCTCTAAATAAACTTGAAACAGCTAACTTAACAAGTTTCTTACGCTTTGAACATTAATTATGTAGCCGTCAATCTAACCGACATATACGCTTACACGCAAATTCAAAATAATTAACGCACTCAACACATAGTCTATACAACAGGCGTGTTTATAGCATAGTTTCTTCCGTGTACCGCTAATTCGATTGCATTCAAGGGAGATTTTGGTAAAACTAAGGTGACCATCCGTCCAATATGAAACGAGACAGTCCCGTTTTCAGCTTCTCTGTCCCGGTGTTCCCAGGAACATTCTGAGGACACTAAAATGTCCCGTTTAAGAGAAAAAACTTAAATAAGCAGCAAAAATGTCTATTAAAAACCTCGCACATTGTTATCAAATAAATTTTAGTTTTTTGCTGTCAGTACCGCGAACGTGGCGAGATTTTATCAAATTGATAGATTCGATCGGACAGAATACTGCGAAGTTTCTTTTTTTTTTATACCAGTCACAATTTGTCGATCATTAATGTTCACTAATACCTAAATATGAATAATTGTCGGTGTTTTAATGTGTCCCGTTTTGGGGTTTGAAGAAATAATCATTTTAGGCATAAATTTGTTAAAACAAATATAACGAACCTAACGTTTCATGTAACTGCTCATGCGTCAACATAACTCCACGCAAGCTATCTAGCATCCGGAAAACGCGTCAAGAAACCAATAAATTTTCGACTACAGGAAGAGTTACTGCCGAGATAAACTACTGTGTTACACTAAATCACGAATTAAGATGAAAAATCACTAAGTGTATGGGATAACGAGGCAAGTTTTACAACGATACCATAAATTTACTTAATCTTCTGAACAATTATGTTTCGATACAAACCTTACTCGCAATACAACTCACGCATCGACTTTAGACCTCGATAGACAACATTATAATGAAACGAAACATCAAAGTAACTTAATGTCTAATGAATCAAAATTGCTCGAGGGAAGCCGTCTAGTATCGGGAAGACGAGTCAAGAAACCAATAAATTTCTGACCGACCGGACCGTAGGATCACTAACGGGTGAGTCAACTGTATTACATTAATTCACAAGCGAATACAAATGGACTCGATTAAAATACCCCAACGGTCCAGACGCCACATAAACTTTAATGACGCTATCATTAAATTTTACATCACACCGTGCGCGCCACGTCACAAAATTGTACCGAATCGTCGTAAGCGAGAACGCAACGCAACTCACGCACTCAGACAGTCAAGTTTTCATTTCGGTCTTGACTACGGTAAGTATAAAAACTAAAAAGTAAACGCGACAATTTATTACATATCTACTAATATCTTAATATAATTCAAGGGGTTTTAACAATGCTCATTATTTACTGAGAAGTGTCTTGGGTAAGCGTCATCAAACACAACGCAATGCAGCAAATGCAACGTACGCTCAAAAGTGCTTTCCTGTATTATGTCACATCTTCACATTTGTCATTTACGCCTGACAGCCCGTAAATATTGCTTTTGAAAGTATTCTTTATAATATGCTGGAAAAATAAGGCTATGGCTGCGTCAGCTCGGTGCAGCTTAAAACGCTCGACATAAAATCGGTTTCAGATTTCAATAGACTTAAATAGTCATGAACATAAAAATAATACAAAATAAAGGACCGCGAACGCAAATTTTGTTACGTTATGGTGTTAAAACTTTGAATATTTAAAGTGAGCTGACTATACGAGCTAAATAATGACATTGGATTACAATGACCAATTCTTTTGTAGTTATTAACGTGCTGTGATATAGACCTCCTAAGTTTTGTAAACTATTCTAATAACCCTATGTTACAGTATGCAACAGCCCACTCCATCATGTGGACGAGCCTTAATCGCTAAAATAGGTAGCAATAATGATTCATGTGTTGGGCGCCGGTTTATTGATGGCACTTAAATCTCTGTTTATATCCGCAGACATTTAAAGTGTCTGAAGTATTTATTTATTATGCCAGACGTCGAACTTCACGCTCATCGGATGTCTGTCGCTAACCAGACATGACATCGAATCAAGTGTCAACGTTCCCTAGTGACATCCGTATTGAATAAACAGGGATATAAATAGTTTAGCTAGGAACTTTTTATGGAGTGACAGCCATTTTAGTTTGTTACACTGTAATATCTAGTATCTTTAGGAACTAGTTGGTAAGTTCAGGCGTGTCCAGTCCCAATTATTATGTACGTATTACAGTTTGGTTGCCGAAATATCCTCGTTCAAAGCTTTGAAATAAGTGCATACGCATCCACTCGTAACTTTTTTGTAAAGGAACTATGTTAGGTTCTGACGCGTTGGTTGAAGAACCATTTTTAGTTTTTACTGGGTTGTAGTGACTACTTAATATCAGGCTGCATGTGTACGTTTATGAAAAACTTAGACATTAAAAATTTATTGCTGAAACGTAGTAGGTTAATTACTGAACATAAACTCAAAGCTACATTTAAGGGCGAGGTAAAATTGCGTATGAATCACTACGAGTCAATCACTCTGGTCTTATTAATTAAATATCGATCGTCTAAAGAGGACTGGGCGACCATGGATTTATCTAGGTCAAATTAATTAGGTATCCTAAATTGCCAATTATACTTTAGTACCTAATGCTGCTCTTAACTAATAAAACAGTGAAATTGCTGTAAGTGGAGCCTTTGCAGTAAGTGAAGTCAAACAGACTTTAATGTCGCTTGCTGCGAAGGATATTGGACTTTATACCTATCATGCTTTTACTCTTTTTTTTAATAAACCACAAGTAGGATAATATGGGCACCACCTGAGGAGAACTCAGTATTCAATTTACCTGCTCCAAAGAAAAAAGTTTGCTTACCTGCCCAAAATGTTTCCTGTGCCACACATTTCGAAAAAAATATTCGATGTGATCACAGATAAGTAATATCTTATTACAGCTCCGTGTTGTAACTGTTGAATGCAACGTGCATGTTTTCTCGTATTTCACTAAATATTTGCCAATTACGTTTTGCAAGCACTAGTGTAACTTCCTTTGGTCAAGCGACGGTTCTTATGACCCTACTATGATTCCGACGAGCTTTTACGTCTATCTATTTTTCATCTTTTAGAAGTCCAATGCTGGACAGATTTTCCCTAATTAACACGACTCCGCCCGGTCCTGGGTCCTAGGAATCCAACGATTACCCGCTGTCCTATACGGATTAACTTATCATTCAATAACTATAACATTTAAAAATACTATTTAGTATGAATTTATCGACTGTCTACCTAATAACCAGACGCCGTTGTGAAGACTTATACTAAAATAGGGAATTTGTATAGACTAAAGTAGTTGCTCTATCTGATATTGCCGAATGCGACAACTGACCACTAAGTCTAACTGTAATCTAATATTGACCATTGTGACTAACGCGTACGAATTACGTTCATTGGTATTTACGACATTATTTTTGCAATAAGTTATTACTACTTATTATTGTGTGAAGTGTCGTAACTGGCCATTGAAAGTGAAAATGTGTCGCCTAGTACATGTCCCTTGAGTTCATCGATGGCTCTTGAGATTCGCTCCCCATCTCGAACATCAATTACGTGAATTGCTCTTATCTCGAATGCGGCCATCGTCGTCGGCGCCATTCGTTCGTGTAATGTTCGGACGACTGATACACTTAGTTCGTGTAATGTACTTTAATGTGTCGTCTGTATTCTTTACACTAGCAAGACGCCGCGTGTGTATTTGTAACCGTAATCAGTGCTTCGAGCATAACTTACGCTGTTTCTTTTTGTAATCGTATTGAGCTGCCATTAGTATGGGAAGATGTCAAGATAGACTTATAGTTATGACATACTAATGACTGCCGTTTACTATACGTAAGAATAGTTTGACGATGCTCACGGCACAGATATCCAAGGGTACGGACTTTCTCCGGATTTTTGAATCTGTGGTCTTTTAGCTTTGTTTTGGTCTAACCAGAATATTTTTAAGCGCCGTAGTTTTTTTTTAATGATTTTTTTTATGAGCCGAGGCAGATTTGGAAAAATTTAGGTCCCTTTTTGGTCAACCACTCACATACATATTTATAAATATCGATTTTCAAAATTTCATTACAATCGACTCAGCTGTTTTTGCTTAATAGATCCTTCTACTCATCCTCAGGAACCTACGTTTTCAAAATATTACTATAAAAAAAAACATACAGACGAATTGAGAACCTCCTCCTTTTTTGAAGTCTGTTAAAAATAAGAATATTTTGACAACCTTTCGGACTTTATATTATATGTAAACTTTTAAAGTGTCATATCTTTTCAGAACAGGTAACTATGCATTTTAGTCTCATCCTTACATAGACGTAGATCCGTAACTATGTATTATCTACTGATTTCAATGACAAATTCGCTTCTCATCTTGAACACATTGTGCATCAATTAATTGAATCGCTCTCATCTCAACTCGTTCATATAATGGACATCACTGACCGTAATCTATTAAGTAATGCGGGCGATCGTTACATCAACATTGTTTTTCTAAATCGTATTTCAGACGTGAAACGATCAGATTACATGATTGTTCGATGCTGTTGCAAATAACGTAAAATGATCTGTGGTATCTTTTACGTCGTCTGTCCTTCAAGAATATAATCAAAATCAATTCATTCGTTACTCCATAGCATGAATCACATACCTACGATACATTCATAATAGGGTTCATGAAAATTTGATGATTATGTACGAGTCGATACCTATAGATGTTGTTTACGAATCGATCTGTAGAGTACTTTGCCTAATTTATTGTCTATCTAGAACAGTTTACTTTCGAATATGTCAATAGATTAACCTAGAGCTCAAAACACGATTAAAAATAACATAAAAACAAACAAAGAACTAAAAACTACTCCATCCAAGATCGATAAATCAGAATATTGCACATAAATTTGAATATTCTATTAATTTAATAATGAACTCGTGAAAGTTGTTGAATAATATTGAATATTAAAGCTGGGTTAACATTTGTAAGAGTTGCCAGGTTGGTTTAAATGTTTGCCAAATTTTGGACCTCATTGTGTATGAAATGGGGTGACACTAATTTATAGACGCAATGCATATTATTAGTTTTTAAGAGCTTATTCAAATTTAACTTTACTATCTTGCCTTAAATACAAATTTACCTTGTGATATTTTAATTTTTTACATAAATACATACTCGTAATAATTGAAATTTTAGCCTTGACCGGTTGATGGGCTGGTACTGGTCTATATTTATGTAGTTAACAATAAAGAAAATATCTATACAGTTGTATGTGTACTGATGGCGATGGATTGCAAGGTGTTTATAAACGTAAAATTTGCTAGAACTACAAAATAGATTAAAATTGTCGCAAAGTAACGTCTTAGTCGCAAAGTCAGCAACTCGCTAGTACTTTTACACGCTAGGTTAACTCGCTGGCTTCAGAATATTAAGACTATAAAAAAGGAAATAATGGCATAGCGATGTTGCGATGCAACGCGGGAGATGAATACGTCATTATCAAGTTTTATAATGGCATGACGAGCAGATTGCGCGGCCGCCGTTATGTTATCTATTGAACTTGATGTACATAGTTATATCATAACGTTTTTTTGGCGAGTCCATTTAGACGGCGTGACCCGAGGTGCCATAATCCTTGTTTAATAAAAAAACAACGGGGTGCAACCCGGGAGTAGCGGCAGATTTGAAAACTAGAACGTTCGTGTTGTGCATTTTTGAATAGTTTGGAATGGTTGGGGAATAATTTCGCACGAATTGCTTAATTTATTAGCATAACAGTACCTACTATCATTTTCTTTTCTTCAATTGTAGTAAATATTCATAAGAATTCCATACCGTTTTAAGAAAGTTCGATTTACTAGAGAACGATTTACGTGTATTGTAATAACTCCTTTGTATTTATTGTAAAATAGCGCAGTCATTCACCTGTGGTTTTAATTTAAAAGTAACTGTTAATATATTCGCCTTTTATAGCGCTGATAATGGCTTGTACCTACGCTTTGTAATAACGTTGAAATAAGTGATAAACCTATCACGTGAGAAGCCGGTTTGCTAGCTTCAGCATTTGGAAACGTGTTATAAATATAAAAATAAGGAAAATGATACTTTCTTCAAATTGGGTACATATTGCTTATTTTAAAGGAAGAGAAAACCCCAAATTTTACCTTGGAATTCACCTCACATTATTCCAGTAATTTCTTTCCTCACATTTCGGCGACTTAAGATACGACATTACACTGAGTGTACATTAGGCTACCGCACTAAATCATTGGGATAAGTCTGTTTTGTTTTCTTGTACCTTTCTCGGGTTAAAATGGACTATAACAATAAAATTCGTGATTAATTCCTTAAAACACAATGGGTTATTCTTGTTCAAAATGTGTAATATGACTTGAGGTCTTATAAAGTCATTGTATAAAGTACATTTTGAATTAACACTTTAGTAACAACTCAAGATACGACATTGTTATGTGTTTTAAACAAAGTATTGGAAATTAATCTGAATAATTTATTTAATTGCGCTTTATACCTTAAATTTGAACTTTACTATCATAGTGTGATCTAATATAACTTCAGATAAGACTACTTCTACTCCGGGATAACTACGACGCTACCCAACATGTGTATTATACATTTCTCGGGTAAAACTTTACTATAGAATAGAATAGTAAATCCGATCCGGTCAAGATCCGGAATATTGACCCGGCGGCCTTGTCGCGGCTGCCGCAATGTCGGGTCGGGATGTGATCGTGTAAGCGCCGGTTTCCTTCATGCCTCTAGGATAGAAAGATGTTCCGCTACTTTCGTTTTCCTATAATGTGTAGGTACTGTTAGGTCCAGGAAGCATGTCTTTAAGTCATAAGTATTATGATAAAAATTGTATTATTTTTTTCATTTTCCCACTTTTCACTCATTTCCACGTCAAAAGCATACATATGTGTATTCTGTACAAGTTTATATTTACTTAGGTACGTCATGTAATCTCAGACAATGATATCGAACAGTTTCGCTCGTTCAGGAAGCGATCTCTTACAGATCTGTATATCGCTTAGTACTTCCTAGTAGGTATAATATCCTGTTTGTTCGTTCAATGCGTTTGATGTGTTCTGAAGTTGTGTCTATTGTGAAGGTTATTTGCATATTATTAACAATATTAACTTTTCATTAATTGCAATAACACCTCTTAACGGAGCTGCGAAGAGTAGCTTGTTACAGAAAAACAAAAGAAGAGTCCTTTTGTCTTTTTTCACCTATTTTATTTCTCCAGTCCTTGGATTATGTATTCTAAATTCAAAATACAAAATTCCGCCATGCTCGTCGGTAGATATATGCAAACAAAACAGCGGTATTGCAATTGCCCGCGAGCTGTACCGATGAGCCATAAAACCGCGGTTTTACTCGCCCGTCTATCAGGCCTTTACTAATCGTTTGCTGAGTCGTGGGTTATTGTTCCACTGCTGGGCGTGGGCGCGATTGTTGCACCCACCAGCCACTCCGCTGATGAATTGCAGCACCAGGCGAATTAGTCATTATTAATTACACATCTAGGGTTGTCACATCCAACAAACGAAAATAATGAATCGATATACGAGTACCTACTTTGCTTTAAAGTTCTATTGGATTTGATAACGTTTTAATAAAAATGCTAGAGTTAAAAACGATAAATATTGCAGTGCATCCTTCCATGTTATTGTGAATCTTTCTGTCTAAGACTCTGAACAAATTAAGGACAACGAGCTTAAATTCAAGGCTGCTATACCTACATGTGGCCACAGACACTACCAATTAGACGAAAGTTTGCTTAACCCAACCTCATCTTTCCAAAACTAACAACGCTTTCATTCTCTTCGTTATAACTTTCAAAAACAATAACGTGGCAACCCTACCTGCGGCAAAACAGTTTCTTGGTAACGTATCTATGCCTAATAAGCAAGGCGTGGGCAGGTCTGTGTTTGCTAAGCTCTATTACATAAATGCATAAACAAAAGAGTATTAATGACTACCGTACTAATGACGATTGACGAGCGTATCAATGATGTGTACCATAAAAACATACGAGTCGCATTACACTGCGGTAAGTGAAAACGCTTAGTTTTGTCGATTTAATCCTAAATAGTTTTATTTAATTAGTGTATTGTCATTGGTCCTCGATAAATCTACAAGGTTTGAACGAAATCTGGCCGTTTAAAGTGGGTCAAAATCGCGCCCAAAGGAGTCGATTACAATTTACAAACAAACATACTCGTACAGGTGAAGCTAATATAAAGCGTGTTAAGTCACATTGATGGGAAATTTAGGCGTTCAGGAAACTTACAGGCGAAAATGTCTTCACATACAATTAAATCTTAGTCCTAAAGAGCCCTTGTCGAGCCACTGACAAATAAGACAGTGCCATGCAGTGCCGATGTTGTTTACTACCGGTGCAAACTCCACCTAATATGCCTTTCTGCAGCTATTTATTAAAAAATATTTATAATTTATTTATAAAGTAAATAAATTATTAATAACGTAATGGCATAAGTTTAATATCTAATTTTGCTGATATTATCTTTAACTTAAAACTGTTGAAACCAAGCCAATGAACAAGCAAGATTTGTCCAACGTGGGAATTATTCGCAATCGCTGAGATACCTTACGGCTGACGAGTTTTTGTCATTCCCGTCACCTACTCGTATTTCAGGTCGAATACGGCACAAGGCTCAGAAATTCGACACCACGCGACTCAAGGCAACGCGAAACGACATCGGAGCGGTTTCATTGCACAAAAGAATCGTTTTGCAACACGAAATATGCTTCAATTCACAGAAACTATTACTCACAGTCGCTGATGAAAAAATTTGCTGTGCATGTATGTGTAAAATACAAAAGTATGAGTATTCTGGCACAAAATTCTTACAAAAAGAAACTTTGTGAGTGAGGTATGTAGGTAGATAGATCTAAATTTCATTTTATCTGCTCACGTTACAACAAAATACTTATGTGATCAGTATAGACAGTTTGAATGATTTTTAATACCCCAGGTGACTCAAAAATCATTACTAGCTTATCAGAGACAATTTTGTGTGCCAGACCAACACGGACGCAAAGTCCAAACAAAAAAACATTCGATTACTGTTATTCGTGTCTAGAATACAACGGTCATCTGGAAATTGTCATAGAGACATACTAAATCGTAGAGGATGTCTGGTTCTAACCGCAGACCGGTCATAGTTACCACAATCAGCGCGTAATTGGCCGGAATTCGGTGTTTGATTGCTCAAATGCCGAGTCTAGTTCCGAGAACATGCGTGCAAACATTATGAGAATACCGCGCGGTTAAATAATTGTGTAAGCGCTTCAGCGATTTAAAAGGAATTTAAAGGAAAAAGAAGTGAATGAGGCGCAAGCGATTTACGCGTCTTTCGAAATATCTGGCTAATATTGCTTACAACGTTGCGAGATGGTTGATGGTTCGCAGCCCCGAACGATTTGTTAGATGTATGGGAAGCGTACAGCGTTGCACCTAGTAGGTGACTAGTGTTCAACCAGAATAAGTGACTTGCAAGCGTATGAGTGAGTAGTAGTGAGCCTAGTGCCCGCTACTGACTTTGTACATCCGCGATTCTGAGTTTTGGGGTTAATTTGTATAATGTTGTTTTAACCCATTAATGACCCACTACAGGGTCGGGTCTCCTCTCACAATGAGAGGGATGTAGACCTTAGTCCACCACGCTGGCCTACTGCGGGTTGGTGGACTTCACATGCCTTTGAGAACATTTTTTTTTGTGAACTCTCAGGCATGCAGGTTTCCTCACGATGTTTTCCTTCACCGTAACAGCAGGTGATATTTAATTTTATAAATCGCACATAACTTTTTTACAAAGTCATTGGTGCGTGCCAATGGGATTCGAACCCGGACCCCTCGATTCGAGGTCAAATTCTAAGCCTCTGGGCTATCACCGCTGCACCGGTGCATTTGTGCATTTGTATAATACCTTGTTCTAATTGGCTAACATATCCGACCGAGCATCAACACGGAGTGACGCTGTCGTGCGAGCAACTTTTAAGTTCGATAGGGCAATTAGGATACGCGATAATTCAAACAAAACTGTAGATACATAATTCAACCTCAAGTTTGTCTCCTTTTTTAACTTTGTAAGATTATTAATTGTTAAAAAAGAAAAAGATACATTTTGTGAATTCGCTAGTGATGTGTCACTGCCACATTAGTGAATGTACTAACGTTAAGTAGTGTTTTTATGTGCCTACTAATTTACATGTCAATCTAATCAAAATGCAAAGTGTGCCAACGTACTGAGCTTAGCTCTAATCGAACGGTCGAATGTCGATTACAAGAACCGTCCTACAGTCGATTGATATGCTTACAATAAAGATTCTAAGTAGCAGGAGTAGGTCGTTGTCTACTATTGGACAAACATTAACATTTAGAGTATTGTTTTCGTCCGTAACTGCTTGTAATTGCGGCCGAATCGTTTCAACTCTTTCTCGAGTTAAATTGGACGATCGAAACGTGTAATTTGTGTAGTAAACGGTCTTTACCGCCGTCTTTGGTGTTTTGTTCGTTGATGTTATTCTAGCAGGTGATATTTAATGTCATAAAGCGCACGTAACTTTTATGTCATTAGTGCGTTAAGGATTGGAATCTGGACCTCTCGAAAGAGGCCGAATTCTTAGCCTCTGGGCTATCACCGTTACTATAACATTAGCCGTGTAATTATAACAGAAGCAACCTACTTTCTCACAATCCTTTACAAAAATCCTAAATAGACCGCGAACCGGTAAAAGTGCCTATTGCATAATGTAAGCACAAGAGTGCAGTCACTTAACCGTCACACAAAAAGTAGATGGATTATCTTCAATTATGTGGTATGTAAATGATCGTAACAACACCCGGAAGTCGGAGTCTGAATGTCTTTGTCCATCGCGATAATCTACTGCGGGACAGCTTTCGACCGAGACCGGTACAGTCATCAACCTTTACAAATGTCATCGAAAGGATGCATATTGCGACAGTGCCACTTTGGCGGCAGTTACTGCGCACCGTGACATTTTATGCTCACTCTTACCGTGATGTACCATGTCAGTACCGATTAATGACCCACTACAGGGTCGGGTCTCCTCTCACAATGAGAGGGATGTAGGCCGCCGTCCACCACGCCGGCCTACTGCGGGTTGGTGGACTTCTCATGCCTTTGAGAACATTTTTTTTTGTGAACTCTCAGGCATGCAGGTTTCCTCACGATGTTTTCCTTCACCTTAACAGCAGGTGATATTTAATTTTATAAATCGCACATAACTTTTATTACAAAGTCATTGGTGCGTGCCACTGGGATTCGAACCCGGAACCCTCGATTTGAGGTCGAATTCAAAGCCACTGGGCTATCACCGCTGCTGATGATGATGGTGATGTACCATACTTACTCAAAAGGCGCTTTTTAATTTGTATTGCTATTTAGTTTTGTGATGCTACGTGTACAATGCGTCTCTCTCGCTTTAGCTTACGTTAGGTTTGCTGGTCATGGGATTCACGGTACCCATGAAACTAGAGAAGAGAACGACTTCTTGGCCACTGAACTACGTATCTCGAAAGTCTCTTAGACAGCTTAAACCACATCTGCCCACACGAAACAGCATGCTTCCTTCTAGTTAGTTATGAAAGCCCCAGTTCTTTCCGGGTGAAATTAAATAATTCTGCCTATTCACAACCGTAATTACACTTGTAATAGCCCAGCAGTAACCAAGCCAAGTATACATCTCCCTATCACGTTCTGATTGTATAACTCGACACGCAACTACCGAAATGGATCTTGTAAAAAAGTAATTCGGTATTCACAAACACATCGTCTGGTCGCCTCGGGGTTTTGTGCAAAAAGTTTGCGAATTGAGGACACAGGGGCTTCGACAAAAGTGGACGCTCCGAAAAACATTATTCAATTTGAATGACACTTCTAAGTGGCTATCACGGTCGGTGTTACGTGAACGAATAGCCTGGTGTCATACAATGAGGTTATATAGTAACCGTCAAGAGTCGTGAGCACAGATTATCAGTGGTAGGGATATTGTACACTTTCGGCCAATGTACAGGAGCTAAAAAATGTACTGGACCAATGGACGATGCACACTGACGAACTGACGTTTGTCGAACCAATCGTGTGCACCGCAGCGCAGTCAATGTCAAACCGACCAATGAAAGTTCTGCTCACCACTCGTGACGGCAACTACTCGTATAATAACGCTTAGGAAACGATTCGAGATATAATTTGACTATTTTGTCTTCGATTGTGTAGATTTTTTCGTTATAATAATACCACTTGATCGTTTTAAGTTCGACAGATGTTTGAATTATTTCCGTTCAACTTTTCCATTGGGTCCATCTGCGTTCGATACCTGGGAAGGGTCGAAAGATAATGTAAAAACGTAATCTCCCATTTAGATGTCGGAACAGCTGTCCGATGCAACGGTTCCTTACATCTTCGTCCTTTTGTATCGGAGGCTGCGATCTCGCACCTGCTCGCCACATACATAATTGGTAGTTGTTGCGAAATTGACAATAAGTAGGTAGGTGAGGTAGTAGGTACCTTAGTAGGAATTGTGAACCTACGTGCATACCATTTTGAATGACATTTAAAGTGGCCCTGACGTACATACAAGAAAATTTTTATTTTATTTTTTTATAGTTATTGAGTTGCAAACGGGCATGCGTTCCACCTGATATAGCATGGTGTATGTGATCTCTGAAGCGCATAGACATCCATAACCCAGTTCAAACAGAAAAGAAATTCTATCTGAGGTTATATGCTGTTTTGCTACCCAAGAGGACTACTAGTCCAGTCGAATTAGATTAAACGGGATTGGCATCGAAAAAATTATAAGTACTCGTAGATAGATGTTTTCGGGACTTTCCTTGTTGCGTCATCTGCCACCTTGAATTGAAGGGTGAATATTTGTTTATTGAATAAGACGTGAAGATTCTTTTAATCTTACACGAAAAATGATCAGTACCAAAGGTATTTGGAGTTAAATTACTACAATTTTCCTACGGAACACGAAGCGTAGATAATAATAATTATTATAATAACTGATTTTTCTATCTCATAAAAGAAGCGCAGTCAAAAAAATTACAGTCACAAAGACTGTAATTTTTTTTCACAAGTTTCGCGATAGGAAAAATGACCGTGTCATGATTGCGTGTTTGCATACTTATGTAACTACTTTAAAGTATTTAATTAAAGAAATGGAAGTGTACTAATCATTTCTTTTGTTCTTTCAGGTAAGCAGCCGATGGTTTCATTCAATGGCGTGAATCGTGAGTAGTGAAACATACAGCTTCTATTCTTTTTAACATAGATGTTTTTGTTAAGTAACTCACACGTACAAGTCCGCGTTATCAGGCGTACGTGACGACGGACCACGTGCATACGAAAATTTATAGCCCGCCTTGTTATCCTGAGTGCATTATCTGACCTTGCCTCACCTAAGCTAAGCTCATAAACATAACTTAATGTAATAAACGTTACCTGAAAAACGTTTCGTATTCAGGACTTACAAATGAATTATGCTAGACTTCTTATAGGATATTAGTCTCATTTTAAGCCCATAGGCTAGCTAGCGGTGATAGCTCAGCGGTTTAGAGTCTCTTACTCGAAGGCTCCGGGTTCGAATCCCAGTGACTTTCTAAATAAAATAATATCACCTGCTGTAACGGTGAAGGAAAACATCGTAAAGAAACCTGAGTGTCCATTATGTTCTCAAATTAAGTCTCTATTAAGTCCACCAACTTGCGTTAGGCCCGCGTGGTGGACTCAGGCATTTATTCTTCTCATTGTGAGGGGAGATCCTCGTTGGATCGTTGGGTCATTAATGATTCAGAAACAGGTCCGTGGGCCAATAGTATGTGGTCAACCTAACACATAGTGGGTAGCAAGCACGTTCACTTACCTACTAATCGCTAATTACCTATTACAAATCTACTTTTCTTAAGTAGATGAAACTATCGTATAATATTTTGTAAACGACACTGACCTCATTTTCGGTCGTAACTAATTATGAATATCGAATAAGTCACGCGCTCTCAAATTACGTATAATCGGACACCCTTCACCGTTCGCTTCTTAAGTTACGAGTGAACCCAGATAAGTTGAAACAGCTACTTGGTTAGAAACTCGTCGACGGATAACCGGTGTCCTAAGTTCGATAGATCAGCTGTGGCTCTGTCATAATCATCTGAATAATGTCTCTGGATGATATTCTAAGGCGAAGAAATTTGAGAGGCTCCGATGGGCAACCCTTTGATTTGGGCAGGCATTTATTAGTGGAGATACGGTTTTGTGGCCGTTCGAAGCACGGATGTAGAACGTTTTTGCGATTGGAGAAATTTTCTATAGGTTCCTGTAATCATAGGCTAAATGAGACGATACTATGCCGGTCCCGTCTCTACGTCAGTCGTTTATGACATGCATGCATCTCCGTCAGTCAAGGCGTCAGCCTTCTAGTGGTCGCTAGCTGGACGGTTTGTGATCCCAACATTCCCTCTCGCAACCATTGAGGTCTTAACCTACCCATAGATAGCAACTGACGGTCACTAGGCTTCTTAGTTCTACTCTCCTAATCGTTGTACAAATTATTTATTGGCCGGGAGGATATCGGTCGTTGACCTGTCGCTGGCTTAGGGACCATTATAAGCGTGCTTCAAGAAATATTGAGGCCAACAATCCAATAAGTGTGTACGAAATCACACGTGTTTTACGCCAGACGACTGACTTCACGTGCATGAGCAAGAATCACTCGGAACCCAGAACCAATTAGTGTGATTTACTATTTGCAGTGTGGAAATCGATTCGTCAAGCACATTTCGAAAGTAAGTGACCGTGTATGGAGGATGGAGCCTTGTCGTCACGGTGAGTGTAGGTGGTACACTTGATAACGGCCTACCTTTTTGCTCATAATACGTCATAACACATTATTCAGTGTTTTCTGCGTATAGAAGTCAAGAATCTGCATTCCCTTGACATCAAGTTTTTTTTTAAATCGTGTCAGACAAAAAGTTTCGTGTCAGGAAATACGTAAATGTGAATTGTTGTTTCTGATTAATATCGATTATTGATATTATATATGAAGTAGTTACGCATCATCGAATGTGTAACGACTGAGTGTACATACTTATTGAAACCACAGTAAAAAAAATTGTCTGATCAAGTTATTGTCGAATTCTGTCAAAATCTTAGAATTTGCGATGATAAAGTTAAATTTTGAATTATGCCTGTGTTTCATTAAGGCCAGCTGTCAATGGTCTGTCAGTGCTATTGTATCGAGGGTTATAAACGGCTCCGGTCCTGATTGCAGCCGCTTGTTTACTCCCCCCCCCCACCCCCCCCCCCTCCTCCCACATCAACACACCCCCGCCACTATTTTGTTTGATTGATTTACATTACCATTGTAAATATCCTTCTATATATTATACTATAATAAATGCGAATGTTTGTGAGTATTGATCGATGGATCGATTTTTGTTACTCTTTCAAAACAGCTGAACAGATTTTGATGGAATTTGGTACACAGATAGATTATAACCTGGATTAACACATAGGAACTTTTTATCCCCGCCTGGGACAAATTCTGGGGTTCACATGGACGAAGTCGCGGGCGAAAGCTAGCTGTGTTATAAACTACTTTTGCCTATGAATTGTTTCGCGCGGACTTGGAATTTGGCGCAGAGAGTTGCATCTTAATTTAGTCGTTTCTGCATCAAAGATGACCAATCATTTCATCCTGCCACATTCAATGCCTAATTTGAAGTAATTTGTGGGTTACTTTGTAGCATTAACAGCTATGTTTCATGCATAGTAAGTTCTCGTACTATGCAATTTACTACTTGATTTATCTGTGGCCGACAAAAAGTGGATGCATATAGTTACACACTCAGTACTAGTAATTAGCAAGTGGGTTAATGGATGCTCACTTTGTTATTTTTCCGTATAGTAATAAGGTATAGTTTTGCTATTCACTCTAGGTACATTACTACCGGTACCGGTACTCCGGTAGACACTTAACACGGAGATATCAATTGTAAATAATATAAAAATGTAATATAATGATAAAAAAGTAAAAAGAGACTAATGGCTACATTTCTGAAATACTACACATCTTTCGTTTAAAATATATCAAACCTATTAATTCGCAACGATGCGAGCAAGGGTAAGGATTTTGAGTGATATTAACTGTTGAATATCATCAATGCATAATCGGTTGGGCTTTCGGATGAGGATTATCCAATCCTAAAGCAGAATTAACGCATTACCAACTAGTATAAGAAACAGCAGTGTTTCCACTTTGGAGGATTAAGGCATATAATTTTCCGTTATTCTTCCGCTTTTCTTTTCGCGCTGGGTCATACAATTATTTCGTCCGGGCGAAGTCTGGTGGTTTAATAGAACAGAACGCGATTGCGTAATTGAAAACATGGAAAAATTGCGTAAATTTCTTAAGGCTTACAAAGAAGCAAATTTACCATACGCCTGTCAAATCCACGCCTTATCTCGCGGAAGTAACAATTGACCTCGTAATACGGAGCGTTGTTTAATTAGATTATTTCGAAGTGTAATTTCTCGTATGTGTGTGGATGAAAAGGCGCCACGGAGCGTGCTTTGGGCGGTACTGGATCACGCTCCACTGTCTTCGTATGATTGCTCTGTACAGATAGCAAAATTGGCCGTCTGACACACATGCCTTAAATAGTTTGTTAAGTGAATCTAACCCTACACTGGGTAAGTACTAAACACACTACACACTAGATGTTAGACGTTCGACTTTACTTACGATATATCACGCTTAATATGAAATAATAAGGTTGCGATGGTCAAAAATTCAATTTTTTTTTGTTGTTACACATACGTAGGTACACATTTTACACACACAATGAACGTCGTACAATTGTACAGCACCCATTGTGTTTATTTAAGTTCTACTTTATTTAAGTACCGATTTTTTTTGTAAGAATCGCAGATCGCATAGCTTGACCAAGTTAGCTTTCAAGATCTTGTTTTGCTGACCGTATCATTGCGTACCGTAATTCGGTATGCGTGCGCGGGTTTTATTCAGTGCGTGAGCGATCCGTAGAGGCCCGATTCAAAAAACATCACTTGGAAGTGTGAAGTAGTACGTCGTAGTAGGATTCTGAGTAACTACCAACATCTAGGTACATTACAATTTGAATAATTTTGCGGTTATGGCTCATTAGTTCCCCAGAAATGTATAGTCGATTGACGTATTTAAACAATTTGTTTTCGCTTTATAAAGCTACAAAATATGTCATGTATATTTTACCATAGAATTTTGCTAAACAAATTAATAAAAACATAAATAAACATTGCTCACGGTACTATGGACTACAGACTTCGAGATTTTTCCTAAATACGTCCTGTTTATACATATTGCATGCGGAAATCCGTATAATTAGAAATATAATCTGAAGTAGACTTCGAATTTTAATATTACATCCTCTATTTTTCATTATGACCTTTAAATGAGTCGTAAAACTGGCAGCTTATAGTCTAATTGTCCGTTTTAGCGAAACGGAATTTCCAAACCTCTCCTTCCTTCGTCTTAGTCATCGGGTCGTTACACTTTGCATACGAAAACGGCAATTATAACTCGCTTTAATTGTAGTTACAGCCTTTTATATCGTTACCTATCATTAAGGTGTACATTAAAAGTAATACCTACACAATTTGATGAGTTTCTCAACTAACAAAAGGTATTTCGATTACTATCTAAGAATAAGCGTTTCTCTTCTACCTTCTAGGTATCCTTCCTTACTTCCTTCATTTCAGTCGACTGCTGGACTCCCCTAATCGACGCCACTTATCTAGTCACTGTCTACTGAAGTGAGTATACTAAGTAGTCTTTAATAACACTTTTGTTTCTAGTAGGAACGATAAGCTGCTATCTTTTGTAAAAGAATTCCGTATAAGACTGTTTATAACATTGTTTTAAAAGATTCAAACGAGTCCGCAGAGCGGGACAAAGAAGATAAAAAGAAACTTTGGCCGGAAAACGAAAAAGCTTTGAATGCGATGTCGCATCGACCTGGAACAGTAAAAAAAATGCAACCACTTTTTTACTTTTCCAGCAACGGAAATGACGAAGTTGACATTTAAACTACAACATTTAAATTTATTTCAGTAACGTAGAGAGGTGTTATTTGTCAGTACCCATTTATGACCCACTGCAGGGTCGGGTCTCCTCATAATGAGAGGGATGTAGGCCGGCGTCCACCACGCTGGCCCACTGCGGGTTGGTGGACTTCACATGCCTTTGAGAACATTGTTTTTTTGTGAACTCAGGCATGCAGATTTCCTCACGATGTTTTCCTTCACCGTAACAGCAGGTGATATTTAATTTTATAAAGCGCACATAACTTTTATTACAAATTCATTGGTGCGTGCTACTGGGATTCGAACCCGGACCCCTCGATTCGAGGTCGAATTCTAAGCCACTGGGCTATCACCGATTTTGTGTTAATAAATTGGCATTTTTAGGTGTTATTTAAATTGGCATTTTCAATAGCGAATGGCTACAGTCTTAATAAGAGGTCTCGTGCAAAGAAAAACAAAATCAAAAACAAAGAAATGATCATTTTTGATTCGCTTGGTTGTGATATTTTTTAGCTTATTACACATTTAGGTACCTACTAATTTATAAACAAATAATGCTTCACACTCATAATTCTACACTGGGATTCCCTGTGTCGTAACTGCCATGGACTCCACACACTCAAGACTAGATCACAACCCAGCCAGACCAAAAACAGAAATTTAAACGAATCATTAATTTCGGCACCTCTGGGAATCGAACCCAGGATCTCCCGCGCAGCGCACCGGCGTCTTAACCACTGCGCTACTAAGGTCGTCTCACTCATTAACATAGTTTTATTCTCCATCGACATAACTTTATACTTTAAAGTCTGCTGCCCTATCTGTCTACCACAAGGTTGATAGACAATGAGAAAACAGAGCCTACGTAATTGAACCGTATGTCACTTTGCCCTAAAAACTTTCGTAGCACTAAAATCTGTCTGGAAAATATATTTCTAGAGTTTCCAGGTACGGAAATGACGAGCTCACTGCGAGTCAATGCGTTGCTTGATAACTACTTCGCTCGCTCTACGCTCACCGCACATTGTGTTCATCGGATGAGTGAGTCGCAAAAATAAATTCTCAAAGAGATTTCAAAAGTTTAGCTGGAATTTTATATTTAAAATATTTATAATTAAAACTAGGTCTAGTGGTCTGTAAACTACTGCTTTTTAAAAAGATAGTAGCACTCTCGAAGTATTTCGTATCAGATATACCGATAGATAGGTTATTTTTTGTCAACTTATCTTGCAAACTGTAGATTAAGCGTCTCATACCTACCTACCCATCTTCATCTAAATATAGAGATAGCAAAATTGCATAGTTAAAATGGTTTTAATAAATGTTATGTAAGTAATAAAAAATCTACCAAAAACTAAATACTGAATTCGAACTAAACAGGTACTAATCTCAATAAAAAATAATTGTTTTCTAGACAAAAACAATAGGTTAATCGAGCTGAATTACGTGGTCACCCTAGTTTGTCTAGATACAGACAAAAACTGCTTATCTGCTAATTGAAAGAAACTGGTTATAGTATTCAATAAATCTGGCGGAATTAACTTTATGTGTAATGCCTGCTGTAAAATTGCTGTCAAATACCGTAAATACCTATCGCGTAGTAACCGTAGTAGGTACCTAAGTAGGTACAGTTGTATACAAAAACTGACTATCTGCTTATTGAAAGAAACGGGTCATATAATTTCGTAAGGGAAACCTCTCTAGGGTAACGAGCGCGCGACCGACCAGTGAAAGCAGTCTACGGTTGATTGGATCACGTTGCATCTCTGTGTTTTTTCTATTGGTCCATTATCAACTGTTTGCCAACATCTCATTTCGCGGCGGTGGACTGGGCTCGTTTGTTATACTTCGAAAATAGTAAAATATAGCTTATCAAATCTTAAAATGAACGCCTATGCTTACATGCAAAGTAGGTGCTTAGACGTACTTATTGACGGCTTGATTGGTCATATGATTTACTTATTATTTGTTACATTTGACTTGTTAAAAATGCTATATCAGTTGGCCATCTAATGCACACAACACAAATGCGGGACAGAGCAATCGTACCTATTGTCTAATAAAGTAATAAGTAATAACAATGTCTCTCGGTTTATTTGGACTGATCCAAAAATTAGTTAATGTTTCCCTGCACAAGTTGAAACCTTTATAATTGGTGCAGGGGCGTTCATTCTAGAATCTAACGGACTGTACTTTTGTAATGTAGAAATAGTCGTCGGCAGGCTACTGTGTCAATATTCAAAAACGCTTCACACTTATAGTTCTTGAAGACCCACACTAGACTTTCTTGTGTCGTCTGTGCCAGAAGCGTCATCGTGTTCTTACACAAATACCTTTATTTCTAGAATTTTTTTGTCTGGTCGGCACGGCACAGATAATGTTTAACCTGAATTTACTAAAAATTCTCTCTGAATCGAATTTTGTCAACATATTGTGTTTTATAGTGAAAAATTTGCAAACTCGATGAAAACAAATGTCTAACCGAATAAGTCGACCGAAAGTAAAACAGAGTTACAGGCTTTTTGCCTTAATTTATGTAACGGATAACATAAAGGGTTACGCATTTTGTTTTACACCGTCTTATACCCAGGTGTATCACAAAATTTTCTTTGTGGTACAATTGAGACTACATTTATTTCGTTTTGATTAAAATACAGTCAAGGAAAATTTCTATTATCTATACTTAGTCTGGACCCCGTGGGGCCTTGTCTGTAACCCATTAGTGACCCACAACGGGATCGGTTCTCCTCTCATAGTGAAAAGGGTGTAGGCCTTAGTCCACCACACTGGCCTAATGCGGGTTTGCCTCGGGCGTGCAAGTTCTCTCACAATGTTGTCCTTCACTGATGATATTTAATTTTATAAAGCGCACATTACTTTTGAAGAAAGTCAGTGGTGTTTGCGACTGGGATTCGAACCTGAACCCCTCGGGTGTAATGCCAAATACTTAGCCACTGGGCTATCACTGCTCTAGCGCTCTTTAGTCTTATATTACCGTTGAAAAGGGCAACTGAGCGAATCTCAGCTTCGACTTATAAATAAGTTAACTCTTAGATGTAATCAAGGAATTTTATTTCAATTTAATAGTCGGTCTTACACATTTTTTACTGAATATAGCTCACAGGCCTTAATAATCTAAATTGCAAGCATAACAAAATTACAGGTCGCTTTTTGCTATAATTCTTGTTCACTTTTTGTAGTTCACATGCCCAAATAATAAGTTCGTTTCCTATGTTTTTTGTGGACTACATTCGATGACGACACCTCGTGATCAAACATGAGTCATGAGTCATGCTAGACACAAAAAGTTGTTTAGTTTCAATTCAGTACTCGTTCTGTTGTAGACACCATTCACTGCTGTGGTTTTTGTTCAATGTCTATGAAGTCATGTCAGAACCCATTAATGACCCACTACAGGGTCGGGTCTCCTCTCACAATGAGAGGGATGTAGGCCACCGTCCACCACGCTGGTGTACTGCGGGTTGGTGGACTTCACATGCCTTTGAGAACTTTTTTTTTTGTGAACTCTCAGGCATGCAGGTTTCCTCACGATGTTTTCCTTCACCGTAACAGCAGCTGATATTTAATTTTATAAATCGCACATAACTTTTATTACAAAGTCATTGGTGCGTGCCACTGGGATTCGAACCCGGACCTCTCGATTCGAGGTCGAATTCTAAGCCAAGGCTATCACCGTTTTTTTATTTTTTAGTCTATGAAGTAAATGAAATAAATACGCTTCAAACTCACAGCCTCAGCATTCCCTGTATCGTAGGTGCATTGGACACACACAAGACACACACAACTATACCTGCTTAGCTGCCGCCCACGACGTCGTCCACATGGATTTGACCTCGAGAGGCAATAAGGCAATTTTAGAGGATACCAAAATTAAGCTTTCGTACCGCGTACCGCAATGTGGGATACAGGGGTAAATCCAAAAAGTATTATGAAGGTGGTTTTACATAAGTATCATAAAGTACCGGTAATAGACCCATTTTTGCTATAAAATAGCCACATAATATTTTTGACGGTTTACCAAATCAGCAATCAGCTTTGTGGTTTCGCCGTAAAAGTACATTTTTAAATACCTACACTTTACATTTAGCACGGATATATTTAAAACTTACCAGGCTATCATGGCTGCTTAAGAGCTTGAATCAAGGCGTTTTGGTTAGCATGAAACGTACAGACGAACTGTTTTCTGTCATTAGCATTCTCTTCATTACTATACGACGCATTTAGGCAGACATTATTTTATTCTGTGCCCTGCGCCAAAAGGACCTACTTTCACAATTCAAAAGATTGCGAAGTGGGTCAGCCAGGGCCTTTGTTAGCGCCAGACGGGGTTAAGTCTGATTCTGTCGTGAAAGGATCCTTGTGCTACGTGTGATAATTAAGGAAACATTTAAATTATTACTATGCGTATGTATGTCTTTTCACAATTTAGCCGTAATTTTTGCTTAGCTGAAGCGTAAGCTTTATAGAAGGGGTTAAGTCAGATTCTGTCATGAGAAAGTCCTTGTTTGCTTTGTGTGATAGAATTAAGGAATTATTTAAATTACTTTTTAAGTACTTACTAATGACTACTAAATTAATAAATCCTTTTTTCCCCGGTGCTCGGAATCTCTTGAGAAGCCGCCATCATAGGTATTAAAGCCATTGTAATTGTAGCTGAACCTTGCCTCTGAGGTCGCCACCCTCCTAACCCGCCGCGTGTTCATGCTCTGTTATGTCTTTTGTGTCGGTTTTTTTTTCTATGGAAAAGGAGTGCTTGAGCACATGGAGGCCCTGAGTACTTCAGCCAGTGCCCTGAGTGAGACCGATTGTTGCCTAGCCCTTGGTTATTTAGAGCTCCCCATCTGACCCTGTCCCCTTGAGGAAGGTTAGGATTTTATTAATGGCCAGTTCTTTGGATACATCAGTGATTGACAGGATTTGTGTCGGTGCGGGATATGTATACCTAGGTATTATTTAGGTATGGGATAATTGGGATGTTTTATTCAAAGCCACAATCTCAGTCTTCATGAGACAACGCACCTAAATACGATCTCTGATAGGTTTTCTATCAGTGATTCTGACACTTGATAAAATTATTCCGAGCTAGCAGAATCACGTATACAATAGACGCATGGATGGAGCTACCCTTAGCGGTCTTAACACGCGCTTTCGCACGGGGTGAATAGTTGTCAGAACAAAAGAAGTCCTTCAAGGGTTTTTGAGCTAGTGCTGACTAAATGTCTGCGCCACACTGGGAACTTTCGGTGGGAAAGCTTGTTTGAAATTTAAAAAAATATGTGCGTGTTATTTAGACGACGCGACGTTCCGATGCGCTGCGCGGAGGGTCCTGGTTTCGATTCCCAGGAGAGCAGAAATTTAAAGGATGTGTTGTTACGTTCTGGTCTGGTTGTTTGTGTGACTGTCTTGTGTTCGATGACATCCACAACGCAAGGAATCCTAGTGTGGAGCTATGAGTGTGTATTTTCAAGTATGTGCCTATGTAATGTAGTTATTGCTACGTTATTGTTATATTTGCTTATTTTGCAGTCACGATTTGTAAGGTTTTCATAAGTATTATCTTCTCTACCTTACGCATATTTTAACAATATTGTTAATTTTAACTCGCCGGTCGCGGTCTATGCAGTCTTATGAAACTCGTACGATAATATTAGGTAACTATATTGTGAGAAGGAGACCCGACTCTGTAGTGGGTCATTAATGGGTTACTGACAGACAGATACCTACTGCATTTATATTTTTAAAAATCTCTTAGTATTGACTCAGGCATTCTTATTCCTTCTGATAACGCTTGGCAAGCAGTTATAAGCAGTAAGATCAAATCAAAGGAATTTTGCTCTGTTGCATTGCATGGCAAATAACCCATTGTTATTCGAAATGTGTCAAGCGTAACTGGCTAGGAGGCGTACAAGAATGCGTGTTCAGATAAAATTGTGTGTAAACCAGTTTTATGTATTTGCCTACACTGCAACTGGGAATATCTAGATTGTTTTAGTTTCGTAGTGTAACAAAATGATTTGGTCGTCGTGTTGTTCTTAAAATGCTCGAAAAATTTCTTTTAACACTAAAGAAACAACGTTTATCTAATAAGATAAAAATAGATTCAGTCCACCAACCCGCAGTAGGCCAGCGTGTGGACTAAGGCCTACATCCCTCTCAATGTGAGAGGAGACCCGACCCTGTATGGGTTATTGACAATCAAGTGAAGTGCCGCCACTGTATGACGTGGGACTATAAACAATTAAACATCTGTACATGTGTTTCGAATACATTGGTCTAGCTGTACCACTGTACCTCTTATTACACCCAACGGTACTTCGAAGGAACCGAAGCTCATCAATTAGGCACGCAAGACTTAACCGTCCAAATAAGCGGCGATTACATCGGTGTGAGTGATCGCTGTCAAATTATCTTTTTATGCAATCACAAAGCGAACTGATAAGTGCTCCATAACGGTTGATTGAAGCCGGAGGGGTTCGTGAATGCGATCCATACATTTTCATACAATTGGGCTCTAGGTAGATACTCAGAAAGGTAGAAAGACACGTGAAACGCCTTGTCCTAATTGGCTGACGTAATCGATTGATTGACCAACGCGACAAAATTTAAACACAGGGTTCTGTGTTGAACCGTCCTAATTAAAATACTCACTAACATGCCACAAATGTACGCAAAGATGTTGTAAAAATTTTACGCGCGAAACGGCAATTGTTTTTTTACACAATGAAGTTAACCTTTAGAGAGCAAAGAAGCGACTTCCTCTCTTTTTTATCCTAAATTTTATTATAAAAAACGTAAATTGTCTTACGACTCACATTCGAAGTCATTAACGGGTCGTCTGTGCCCTAACATATTGTTCACATGTTGGATATTATTAGAAAACTATTTCATTACACCACGTAACAGATTCAAATTTGTCACATGTGGTTGCTTTGACGGTGACGAGAGATTCATTAGTAAAGTTGGTTGCTGGGAGTCTAAAAATAAATAAATTTCGTCTTAATTTTGGAGCAACTTTAGTAGGGTAACAGTACCCCGAGCATGTACAGATACTATCTTCTCACGTTCCTACTAATGTCTCGCATTAATCTGACAAATAGTTTGACGGTAGTGTTTATGCTCAGGGCACAATATGTACGTAGTGTAACGCGCATCCCGAATCGTTAATGACCCAAGATTGTCCCAATACTCGTAGGTTAGATACACAGTTTGTGTGTTCTACCGACTTTACTTTGTGCTCCGAGTAACTGCACTGGAGGTGGAAAGGGGAATAACATGTAGGCATGTAGGCATTAGCCTAAATCCCCCTTCCATCACTATACCACCCGTCGAAGAATTTATTATACGCTCACCGTTTTCACGCTCGTGTCTGCCACACACGTGTAAACTATAACTGTACCAAGGATCGGGCTTTTGGGCATTTTGGGAAAGGCCTATATGCAGTATAATGTAAACTATGGAATAGTCTTGCTAGGGCTACGACATAGATTGTTTCAAAAAGTACGTCAAGAAAGCTCACTTTCAATACCGGCAATTCACAGTTTGTGCTTCTGTTGTTGCTCGTGACAGTGACGATGACCATTTAATAAAAGGATAAACAAACAATAACACTCCTATTTTCCTTCTGATACAGTTAGAAAGAAATTCCAAACCAGTCATTCAAGTTTAAGGATCTCACTGTCGATTGCAAACAGAAACTTTCAATGGATGTTGCCTCTGTTTCGCAACTGAAGTTGGTGGATTCAATTAGCACCTCTCTCTAATTAGAGAGCCTCCGCCTTTCATTAAGGCTATTGAATGGTAAACTTACATACCACGCGGTTCGAGATAAATACATAGAAATCGTTATTCAACGGGCAGTAAAAACTAGAAGTAAGGTCAAGAAGATTCAATAATGACGAGAAGATCAGAAGGTCCAAGGGGAAAGTTCATCGGTTAGAGAAGTTTAATCCAAATTCTGATAAGTCGACGTATAGAGCAAAAGATTAATGAGACGTCAAATTCAAATTGTTTATTTGCAAGAAGCCAAGAATATATAAAGCAGATCTTATAATATTAATATAGTTGTTGTTCTTTCTTTCTAGCAAAATATAGTCGAATAGAACTCACATAAGCACTTTAATTAGTTATCATTCGTCGGTCCCTAGTAGTCCCTACCGACAAAAGCCTACTCTGTGAGGGTATTTCGTTTGTGTCTTTTTGCCTTGTAGTGTAGTTACGGCTTTGAAATATAATGTTTAGGTTTGTACACAGATGAAACATCCAAATTTGTGAGCTTGCGGAGTGACCACTCCGGCCGCCATCTTGGATTAAAGCCTAAATCTGTTTTTTATGAAACACCCCACCCCTACCCTATATAGGAGTAAAACCCCCTCTTTTTGAAATGGCATCCATTTGAATTTTGTATGTAACCTTGACGATAGCCTTCATGCTCACGGCACAGGCGATATTTACACAATTTACTTCTATACACGAGATGACTTCTCAGAACTTGGAAGTCGGAGTCGTAATGTTTCCTTCGCGCAGTAATTATCACCATCTTTCGATCGCACTCTCGAAACGAATTCGTATCACTTTTATACAACTTTCTTGTTTCCTCACCACATTTCAAAACGTACTTTTTGCTGATCGTTACATGATAGTAGTTAGAACCGCTAATGTTTCCATTGTGGTTGATGTTCTGGGTAAATAGCATATTAAATTCGTGTTCTTTGTTTTCCTTTACGATATATTACGGTTAACATTACGTAAGTATTTATGTTATTTGTGAAAGTTTTCATTAATTCTTCACTTCCACTTTAAATAATTTCTTCCACTTTCGACGCTAATTTCGATTAATTTTCAAATTAAATACGCTCTGACGTCGGTCTTAGTATACATCCTTAACATCCCCAACGAACTAATGAATACTAATACAAACCGCATTTTGTTTAAAACTTCGAGAGGGCTCTAAATACATTTGGTTCCAATAATAGCCGCGCTGACTGAAGTGTTATTTCAAACCATTCGTCTTATTCGGAGGGGAGTTGAAAGGGCGTGAAGGATCATCGTAGTCCACATTGTAAATGCTAGCTCCAAAGATTTCTACAGACGCAGTGACGCTATACTGGAGAAAAAGTAAAGCGGGCTTAACTTTTTTAACATCTTTAAAAACAAAAAAGGCCCAAGATCACCTCATGAATAATATGTCTGCCAAACTAATCCGCGCTTCGGGTGACCAGAGGGCTGGCTGTTTTTTTTTTGGCTTAGAATATAGCCAACTACATAGAAAGTGGCAATACTGCCAGTGTTCTGGGCACCATGCCGCATAACGACATTTTAGTTTCGTTGTAAATATTTATTTTTTTGTATCTACGAGTATAATAATATTTGGGGGAAAATATTATTATGTAGGTAGAGGTCATGTACCATGACAGCAGTTCCCACCAAAATAAAAGCGACCTAAAAATATAGGTCGTTCATTTTATGTCTCCCATTTTTGATATCCTGACACTCCATCTTGACACATATTAATCTTTGGCTAGTTCTTTAGCTCTAAAAATTAAATTTAAAATCAAAAGAATCTTGCATCTCATATGGCTATTTAGAGTGTGGAAGACGGTCAGCCAGCACAAACGTATTTCACATTTACACTTTATCTGCCGTTATGTTACTTACTTAGACACAGGTTTTATGGGTAATATGACCCACTGTCTTTCAGCATGACGCTTATTATTAAGTGATTAAGTTAAATGAACGTGGCCCAGATGCGACAGACTAATTAAAAGGAATAGAATGTTTCATCTCAGTTGTCTGTTTTATTTCCTGCTTATTGTTTAAAGCGGCATTATTGGCTTAGTACTGGGAGAAATGCCGTTTAAAATTAAGTTCTTACATTCTATGTTTTTGTATAGTAATTGAGTAGCTAACGGGCATGCAGGCCACCTGATGCTAAGTGGTCACTGCGGCCCATGGACACTAACCAACCTCAAATAGAGAAAGAAATCCTATGTGAGGTTATACGCAGGTGCTTTGCTACTCATGAGGACTAAGATGTTTGCCTTGATTTTCTTTCTTTCGTTGATTTTTTATGGTTTGAATTAAATTCTATTCACTACTCTTATTATCTGTTTCTATGCGTTAGCGCCAATACGCTTAAGCATTAAAAGTTGCTTTTCTCTTTAGTTAGTTGGGTACAATATGTCCTCTAATCGATGTCTAATGGCCCAGTGAACGGATGTTTAGTAAGAATTTTCCGCCCTATTGTACTCGTAGTGTACCCTTGTGCCTAATTCATGGTAAATGTTACGTGCCGTCTAACCACGCTGCCGGTAATAATTAATATGGAGAGATCAAACATAATCGAATGACAGGATATATGCACGAAGGGATACAAATTATACCAATATGTCGTCATGGGTTATACCTTTGCATTTTTCAATAATGAATATTTAGAAAAAATAATCGACTCAAATGTGCCTTTGCTCGCGGTTTGATAAAACTAGAAAGAAACATCAAAGGCATTGTCAATATAGCATGAAGGCAATACAGAGGTGTCTTGTTACTATTCTGTTCTTCAAGACTCGAACACACACAACTTCAGACAGAGTTCAGCTATCCTATTATCCTGCTGATACATTATTTTAATAAATTGATGTAGAAAGGAGCTTTGGATTCGGGTAAAATTTTGTACACAGATACCTATGTAGGTACTTAGTAGCTACTTTAACCAGGTTATTAACTAGGTAGATACCTAGTTTATAACCTGGATACCTAGTTATTAACTAGGTAGATACCTAGTTTATAACCTGGATACCTAGTTATTAACTAGGTAGATACCTAGTTAATAACCTGGTTTTGTTTATAATACATACTTTTAATTACTACTTTAGTACGCGGCGAAGTCATAGTCAAATTGTTGCTGATATGTTTTGTAGAGGATAACCTATGTACACTTATGTTCAGTGTGAAAAAGTATGTCGAAACATTGTGAGATTCAAATATTAAGTCGTCGGTTCCGCAATGCAATCTGGAGCGCGCATCACAAATTTCTATAGCCGTGCGTGCGCGTGCGCATATAATTTGCGCCATGTACTTTTTTTCTTCCGAATGTAATTGCGCATGTTACGTCCGAATCAGATCATGGCCGGGCTTTTAGGGCTCCGTGACAGAATAAAAGCAAAATACTATATGTAAGTAAATATAAAAACAATTTAGTTCAATTAGTTTCATTAAAATAATTATTATAAACACCTTTTTTACCTACTTCAATAAGGTGTAGTTTCTTTCTCTATTGATATAAGTTAATTGTCATTATAATTTTGGTAAAATGGAGATTAATAATGTCACGATATCGGAAATATTTGATACTGCTAATAAATATTTGATGCCACAGTATTAAAAAAACTTATAGATATTGCTTGTAGAACAAAAAGATATAACCATTCGTTAGGCCTATACCTATTGTTAGTATTGTGATATAAATGTTCACATATAAATGGTTTGTAATAAAATCAATAGGTAATTGTGTACGATAAACATAGGTACTTAGCATAAACGTAAATAAATAACACACAAAGTAGTCTGATAAAATTATATCAAAATTAACTAAAGTCTCACAGGGTCATGATTGTTTCCAAACAACTAAGTAATAAATATAAATTTTTATCTTTGTTTTTTCCAAGCAATTTAATTTATAGTCGAAATTGGGCGATACACGACTATCGTATTTTTTGTAATTCAGACACTAATATAAACAACTTGATAAGAAAGTTTCAAATGTCTTACGTATGAGTCACTGTCATATCACAACACTTATACTACGATGTGATAAAATAACTACACTATCATGAACACTAATCCACATTGGCGATATCGAACCACATTGCGCTGCTTGTGTAATTAGTAAATCTTAAGCTAATCGATTGCTAGTATCTGATTATCATGCTTCTGTCCTTCGGAGGGCTCGTTTAGCCGTCTCTTCTAGTTATGTGGTATTGAAACAGTTAATTCCGGAGTTTTATTTCATAAGAGCAACGTGGTGGAATGTGTTAAAGGCTCCAATTGCGTCGGTAGATAGGGAAGTAGGATAGTGTAGGCATAAAAGAGATGCCCTTATCTACGAGTATGTAAACTGTAAATAGTACACAGGCGTTGTATTCCATTCATAAAGTGGAATGTTTTTTAATGTTTCAGCCCTTCGCAGATCGCGATAAGCAACGACGATCGAAGCTATTCGGAATACATGTTATATCAATTTGAAATTTCACTCTTACATAATCATATGTTAGAATTTGAAATAAAAACTTGAATTTTTTATCTAATATTCCAACATACTACTGGGCTGACCTTTGGCTGTCTTCACTTACGCTAATCTCTAAATTAAAATATTCAGTCGGATATCATAATATTATTCCGATGCAGAGTTTTGTTTTGTGTTTTTAGATATCGCCAATTTAAATGTTAGTTGGGTTCAGGGAACTTTCTCTCGAGAACATTGTTTTCTTATTTTGAAACATGAACTTAACGTATAAGATACATATTTGTATTTTTAGCCAAACGCCGCAGCAAAGCCAAGCTTTTGCTTCCATATGCCTTGTCAAGAAGGGTCTTTTTCATGCTTGGCAAAAATATACGGTTCTACTGGGTAGGACTCTCCTCACTCAAAAAACGCGTTGGACCAATAGTGAACGCACTCTGACGAACTGACGATTAACGCACCAATCGCTCGAACCGCAGCGCAGTCAATGTCAAACCGACCAATGTGGATTGTGCTCACGACTTATGACGACTACTATAACGTGTCCTCTGACGAATAGAAGCGTGTATAAGCCACTAGCGGTCACACAACCAAGTACTGACCTAGACCGTGGTTGTTTAATCTTGTTGATCGCTTGTGTGACCTACCCTTCAGGGTTTAAGGGTGGGTTTAAGGTTCTTACAGAATATAATATTATATCCATCTGTTTTTCGTTTCGATCGATCTCATGAAACGGCTTTGTATTCTTGTCTTGAAACAAATATCTCTTATATAATAAATAGCCCATGCAATCCATGCAATGCAAATTAAGTTTAAAGGATTGCCAGTCTTTCAACGTTTGAAGTTCGATAACCCTGTATTTACGTCGCGTCAGTTTTCTTAGTAATTCGCCGTTTTTCACTTGTAAGATAACATGTGAGATATTTGCATACGCACAGAACTAGAAAGCGTACGTGGAGATGCGCTCGTATCGCTTGCTGACGCAGCGGCGGTGGCCGTGACACTAATGTCCGAGTTGCACTTGAGTGGGCTCCTTTTTATGGCATACCACGCTATTAATAGACGGATAGTGCTGTAACATACGAGACGAGGAAGTGGGTGTATGCTTACCAATACTTACTGGTCATACTAGAAGAACGTCTATGCAGTGCTATGCAGCTCAACAGTAAAAACAGAAACAGTAACAAAATCTTTCTTGACTTTTTATAAATTATAACATAGAAAAAGATAAAAGTATTTTTTTGTAAAAGAAGGGAGATGTTTAGTGTTGACTATTACATAGAGAAGATGTTTGAAAGTTGAATATCTCTAACGTTAAATGAAAGCAAACCATTATTTTATTCGAAAGAGTTGTGATTACAAATATGCGCTTGAATTTGTTTCGTGTTGGTAACTAAATGCGTAAATGCATCATCATCTCCGAATACGTACCTGATCATCATGGTTTAAGTCCACCACGCTGGCCTAATGTCGGTAGGTGGAAACTTCTCATAATTGCAATTAATGATGTGCAGTAACAGTCGACGTTAATGGGCAATTTAACAATCTACCAATCGCGTTTGAATACGCATTAAACAAAAAAATCCAACCATATGCGGGCATGTAAAAATGTTATCATTCGAACAGATATTTGTGAAGAAATTATACGGGTTAGCATGCAACCATTATGAGTATGAAAGTTGCATTGAAGATCACGTTTTTTTACTATTGTTACACCTATTTTCCACCTTAAAGGTTCGATAGACGTTTGATTTGAGGTCTTATTTACATGTCATATCGCCGGCAACCACACCTCGTTGAATCAGTTTCTCGTCAAGCTCATTCTCTGGCCAAATTAGGCGCTTACTTTGGCCAAATAATGATTGTCCAGACAGTTGATGAGTCCACACAAACCCTGACTCTTGGGTTTGTGTGGAATTATTTTTCCTCCAATTATTTTTCCGCAAGATTGGTGTCCTTTCAAAAATCCTTCCATCACTTGGCCGGCAACATGTAAATGTCACTTCTACACTTACTATGATAGCTCGTGCTCGTTTGTCCGCCATTTGCATAAAAATATTGTTTAAGTATTTGTATGAATATACACACTTATATTTTTAGTCTACCTAACACTGCAGTATCTAAGCAAATTATTATAATGCGATAATGGAATAAACAGTGGCCTTGCGACGGCGGACGGAAGTGCAGAAAGTGAAACGCGACTAAACAGTCGGCGATTGTCGCCTCGCTCCGCTGGTACCAGTACCACTGGCTTCGAAAACTCGCTTTCTCGACACCACCCATGAATTTTGTACATAAACCTTGCTTTGAACCGACTGCTGACACGACTACAATGTCGAGGAAGCAATGTCATTGCAATTAAAATTAGACATAGATCATGTAGTTTATTTTCTAAGTGTAGATAGGTACTACAATTAAACGATGATAGGCCATTGGCTAAGAATTTGGCATCTTAATCGAGAAGGTTTAGAACCTTCGCGCTTATCCTACAAGTCATCGGCACCAATGACTTTTCTAGGATATGCGCGTTTAAAACAAGACTGTCACCAGCAGGAAAACACCGTGAGAAAAGCTAACTCAAAGTTCTCTATAATATTCTAAAGCATGTGAAGTCCACCGACCCGTAATAGGCCAAGGCCTGCATCCTTTTCAATTGAGAGAAAACCGTACCTTGCAATGTGTCACTTATAATTTAAAAACCGGCACTGGAAAAATAACTCATATTCCCACGAAATATATGCATGCTAGGTACCTACCTACATAACAAAGCAAAGCAACGCAGCAGACAAGAGAGCTAAATTAACGGAAAAAAGAAACAAAAAATGCGAAATTGCAGTGCAATCTTGCTAAATGAACCCGTTCATCATTCATTTCATTCATTCAAATCATCAGATTTGCAAATAAAAGAACAAAAAAGAAAGGCACTGTAACGAACCGCTGTATCTATTAGCTGCCATTACAATCCTCCCTTCTGGTAATCAAGTAGCCTGTTACCTGTCGGGGGTGGTCGGTGGGCGTCGGTACTTTTGGTTACTGGATAAGGATATTATATAAATAAATTTGCAACTTACTTTCATTGTCAGTAACCCATTAATGACCCACTACAGGGTCGGGTCTCCTCTCACAATGAGAGGGATGTAGGCCTTAGCTGGCCTACTGCGGGTTGGTGGACTTCACATACCGTTGAGAACATTTTTTTTGTGAACTCTCTGGCACTTACATGTCTGTTTCCTCACGATGTTTTTCTTCACCGTTACAGCAGGTGATATTTAATTTTATAAACTGCACATAACTTTTTTAGTCATTGGTGCGTGCCACTGGGATTCGAACCCGGACTCCTAGATTCAAATTCTAAGCCACTGGGTTATCACCGCTTTTCTACTACTTCCATTAAATGAAAAAAAATTCAAAAATATAAAAGGCAACATAACACTACACAGAATACAAATGGCATCGTGTTTCTTTGGATTGTGTTTCTCTAAAT